>CALSCE010010723.1:4413000-4456056 GCA_943593645.1 Bovichtus variegatus | reverse complement strand
ACACACACACACACACACACACACACACACACACACACAAAATACCTTGATTCCTCTCATTCCTACGATACCAAGCTCTCCTTTATCCCCTTTCTGCCCCAGCAGCCCGTCTTTTCCTGAAAAACCCTGGAAGAAGAAGAATCAAAAAACATTCCTCGTTCTGTCAATCAAAGAGAACAGGAAATGTCAAATCTGTATTTGGATGGAATTACAATCACAGACCGATTCACCAGGTACTCCAGGTAGGCCAGCTTCTCCCTGCAGAGTTGACAGAATTGCAGTAATTAGAGCACAAATGACTATGTGTACTGAGTACAGACTGGCTTTGCTATTATGTTTGACACTGAATATAATCACAATGATCATCCAGAGCCACTTGCCTTCTGTCCACCAGGGCCACGGGCACCTGGGAATCCCATGGATCCTCTGTCTCCCGGCTCTCCCCTCAGACCCTGATGTCAAACACACATATAGAGAAATATGCATATTGATCAATTGTAATATCAATACAGTGACATCTTATCTCAGGTTTTGATTACTGCAATATAAAAATATTGTTAAAATCTATTCTTTTCCAGGTTGCGTTACAGTTTATTTTTTGTTTTTGGTGCAAAGTAAATACTGTTAAAAGGCAAACTATCTAATGCTCAAAAAACGAGTAAATTAAGAAAATTCATTGACAACAACTTTGATAATTATCATGAAGCAAAAATGCTCAACATTTGTTCATTTTAGCTTCTCAAATGCAACAAATCATGTAACTTTCTCTGCTTCATAAAGTATGGACTGCTATCATGGACTGCTGGTTGAAAACCCTCCAGAAATGTGAAGATGTCACCTTGTAGTTTTGAACATCTAGGAGGGCATTTTTTATTTTACTTTTATAACATTTCCTTCACCTTAAAAATATCATTAGTAGCAATCATAAAGCTATCACACATGTTCTGGCAAGAAACACACTTACCTGCTCCCCTAGAGGGCCCTCTTGACCCTTCACCCCTTTTTCTCCCTGCACACCTTTGGGTCCCCTGTCACTCTAAAATGAAACAAAAAATACATCCACAACAAGCGAAACCAAATGTACACAGTAAGCACAAAAGTGGATATTTGACTATATTCAACATTTGGACGCATCCAGGTGTTCACTGACCGTTTCTCCTTTGTTGCCCTTTTCTCCAGCAGGTCCTCCCACCAGCACAGTGTCGCCCTGTGAGTGACAGCACAGCTGTAAACATCTGGCTTCTCCCTCAAGCCAAGACATCAACACGCAGCGTTTCATCCGGTTACCTTTTCTTGAGCGGTGTCACTTACACTATCGAAGCTCATCAACATTGTGTGTATTTATATATTCCCTCTGCTCTTTCATGAAAGAGCTCTTTCAAACCAGCCACTGCCGACACAATGCGTCTTATTTTCCACTTACTCTATTTTTGTTTCAATGTCTTCTTTACAAATATAAATATATACAGACAGACAGACAAACAGACAGACAGAGAGAGCATTTTATTAGCTTTTAAAATGTACACACCTTCTCTCCTTTGTCACCTTGGAGCCCGATGTCTCCCTGAAAAAAATGAGCAAAACATTTCGTTGACGTGTGTCAATTTAGCAAAGCGCTCAAGGCTAAGCATGATGACACGTGGACATGTGGAAAGGACTGGTAGTATTCACCTTCTCTCCTCGACCACCACGAACCCCTGGGGAACCCTGATGAACACACACACAAACAGACTCCCATTATATATATACTGTATATATATATATATATATATATAAATACAGTTTGATTAAAAGATGAGCACAGGTTGAGCTTTAAAATGATGGGCACTACAATACTGTGAGGAAGGACAAGGCCTATTGAATAACTCGTTCACAATCTAATACATTGTGTCCTTGTGAAGAACAGCTCTTCTATCATAATACAGATTTATGCACGTGTGTTTCCTCTTATGCCTGCATACAGACTGCCTCTTGGAGAATTAAGCATTTGGAAAAGCACAACACTGATGTTGAAAGCTTTAGTGGAGAGGCTTTGTGTCGTGTTCCCGAGAGATGGATAAAAAAGTAAACTCTTGGTATTTACCGTTAGCCCTCTCTCCCCATCCAAGCCAGCACGGCCCGGCTCTCCCTAAGACATGACAGACAGGAAAAGGTACATAAATACAGTTTCTATCATCCAGAGGCCGATTCACATGAGATCACATCTTCAATGACACACTGATGTAAGCGATGTCTTACTCTCGGCCCTGATTCTCCTCTCTCTCCTCTGGGACCGAGGATTCCGATGCCGACTTCCCCCTGGTAACAGAAATATGTACACCCTTCAAAAATCCCATTAACATTTAGGCAGGTAGACAGAAATATGTGTCGGCTTGGATAGTCACCTTGTCCCCTTTTCCCCCGTTGGTACCAGAAGAGCCCTAGAAAAGAACATATTGATCGTATTAAACCATCACTCATCTGTATTTCCCTTTCCCTCGCAGACCTTTTACTTTTTAAAAACTTGATTTTTTCCCCCAACTTCGGAAACCATCTAAAAACAGTCACCCCACATCAATCCAGAAGTCCAGAAGGATCAAAATCACGCCTAAATAATATTATTTTAGCTGAAGCTAGCTACTAATCGCAGAGTAATAAAAACAGGGTCTAAACTCACTGCCTCTCCCGTAGGTCCAGCAGGACCAGGGGGTCCGGTATTTCCTGGACGGCCTGCAAAGCCCTGGAGACCCTGAAAAAAATGACACATCAATAGTTAGAAATCAACCACAGACATTAAGAGAGAAAGCATGTAGCATTGTGAAATCAGCAGCTCCACCAACCCTCTCCCCCTGTGGTCCAGGAGGTCCTAGTTGTCCAACTTCTCCTCTCAGTCCAGGCAGCCCGGCATTACCTGACTTCCCCAGTAGCCCCGGAGGACCAGCTGAACCTGGAAGGCCTGAGTCTCCCTGAAATGAAGTGAGAGTTAGATTTCGACCTGTGGCACATCTGATCAATCACACTAACTGATCAGGGAGGAATCATCTATACTGCACCACATTTCTCACCTTTAAACCTTGAGGCCCATCCCGACCAGGAGGACCTGCCAGACCTATGCCCTTCTCTCCCTGAAACACACATTTTGTCATTACTGTCACATGGGTTGGGTTCGATTTCAGGCAAATTAATAAAACGCATGACAGAAGCTCACCTTATCTCCTTTTGGCCCAGAAGATCCCTTTGCTCCCTGCATGAAAAGCAAATATGGGGGTGTGAAAATAAGAATAACTGATTGTGGATTTTTTTCAAAGACCCATACCGATGATAGATTATTGGAAAGAAAAACAGAAACATGTAAACCATTGTTATTTTGAATTGATATTAATAATAACAACAAAGTGCAGTTGCAGTTTGATTAAATAGTGTTACACATGTCTGCCTGTCCACCAAATATCTCTTGGGCATTCATTATTATTCAGGTGAAGACACGTTGCATCAGTATTGGTGTGTAATGTCAGAGGTTTGGTTGTCATTACACTTAACATGCCTCGTTAACCTCCAGGACAACACATAATCAAAACCTCGAGCTGCAGAGGAGATTGGTCTCGATTACAGTTGACACTTTAGATAGGAGGTCTAGAGACTTTAATAACACTGCTGTAGAAAAATGGTTGATTAAGGTAACATTAAATAATTGGACTGATTTTGCAGAGAAGGAGTTTGACATAAAGAATCCCAGTTTAAAATGCGTGATAAATTCTGCATGAATGTATCTGTAACATTACATAGTTACTGCACATTTGTGTGTCTTCTAGATCAGTGGCCCCCGACCTTTTTGCACCACGGACTGGTGTCATGCAAGACAATTTTTCTACGGACCGGGAGGGGGACAGGCAAGTGCAAAAAATATAATTTAGTTATTACATAGAAAATGTAAATGGAATTACTCCATTTTATATCATGCATGTTATATATATATATATTATTATTACATTGTAATATATATATATATATATATAATATAATATAATATATAAAAATGTTTACAATAAATATTACCAACCCCAAAAAAATAAATGTTTTATTCTTTCTGTGCGACCCGGTATCAAATTATCCACGGCCCGGTACTGGTCCACGGCCCGGTGGTTGGGGACCCCTGTTCTAGATAAGGTCATGCCACTAAAACATATGTTAAAGTGGGATGTGATTCCATAACTAGGGTAAGTAAAACTTCCAAATTGGAGCCAATTACTGGCCCTCCAAGCAGAAACATCCTAAATATCAATATGCTGCACTTGATGACTTTAATAAAAATAAAAGAAATCTCTCATGGTTACGGTAAAAACCAACAACCCATTCTTTATGGCTCCGACAGCATATTGAGCTCACCAAATAGCATTCATCAAGGATGTTAAAAGGAAAACTGTCCAGACTTCTGCTCTCATTCATGTTCATGAAAAGTAAATGAAAGCAGCTAAATGTGCATCGGCTAAATAACTGATTAGCGGTAATATTAATTCCCTACTAGTTAGTCAGCAGCGATTCAATTCAAAATAGACATAAATGATCAAGCTAACTATTTATGCACTGTTACAATTGAGAGTACAAGCGTAAGCCATCCGTTGATTAGTCAAAATCTTTGTTCCTACCCTGATTAGGTTTGACCTTCAATTACACAGTACTCAGGTTAGTGTAATGGCGGCATTAAACCTTCTCTGATGGATCATAGCATTAGACCTTTACAATGGAACAATGGGAAGACACAGTATATGCACACAACAAAAAACACTCAAAAATCCAGAAAACAGTGGCAGTGGATGCGGATAACTCACATCTTCTCCAGGCTCTCCTGGTTCACCATCCACTCCCTAGGATGACGACAGACAGACAGACAGACAGACAGACAACACAACGTGAACATGTTGCTGTGTTAACTGTAAGAATGTGTGTTGCTCTGCAGCATGATGCTACTCACTCTCTCTCCTTTGCCGCCAGCACCACCTTTGTCTCCCCTGTTACCCTGAAACAAAGCGGTGAGGATACAGTATTAAAGAAAAAGCACTTGCCATTTTCACGCTGATGTCTGGGGGCACTGGCTGACAGGGAGCCTTCGGTGCTAATGCTTTCAATCAGACTCACCTTTTCTCCAGTTAGACCTCTCTCTCCAGCCGTGCCTGGCAGTGTTTGACCACTGAGACCCTGCATCAATCGTAACCAGGACAGAGATGTCAGGTGCATTCAGCTACTCTGTTCTGCTTCCTCATTTATCATTGTTTAGTCTTTCATCTCCGGACTAAGCTCCATTATTTAAGGCTGTTAAGCATTTACATTCTATGGAAAGAAAGGTTCATGCAGCTACGTCCATGTTAATGCAAATAACAGGGACTCACCCTTTCTCCTTTTGCTCCAGGCGGTCCAGCCACAGCCTGTGAGAGTGCAGAAAAGTGGAGAAAATAAATGTGCAGCAATTCTCGTGTTAATAAAATACCTAATCAATTGAACGTGACAATTCAAGAAACGATTAGCGGATATTGTCGCTCAGGAGTTCCTCTGTGATCAAGTGCCACGTCTTTTTTTTTTTTTGGTGTGATTTTTAGGCCCTGTGTTGACAGAACTTCCATAAAAGTTGTCTGGGTAAAGAATGAGTAAATTAAGCAAATAGGTAACTCTAGTTCATGCACTCAGAATGATTGAAACCAAAACATGTTTGCAGCTGTATTTTAGAAAGCTTCACACGTATCCGGTATCAAAGTCCATTTCAGCTGTGGAGCTGCTGCTGCTGCAGAATGCAACGTTTGCTGTGTGCGTGTGAACAAACGGTGGAGCTTCTGAGCAGATGGGCAAGTGTTGCCTCGTTATTCATCAAACTAGTGAACTCACTGACAGTGTCGCTGTGGCTCTGTCCGAGGTGCTGAACCTGAGGCAGCCAGCGGTGAGGGAGCCGTTTCGAGACACTCATCACGACTCATGTGAACATAACAAACAGCAGGACTGGCAGCACATACAGAGTACCTGACAAGCAAGCTCCATTTTTGTGTCCGTCTCTCCAGACATCTTTTTACGAGCGGAGAGAAACTACAACAGTGGTGACCAGAAGCTCCTGGGAATGAGGAGTTTAAATTGCTGTCTGGTAGTTAAGACGCATACCATATGCTGTGATCGCAGCATCCCGGGCTCAATTTCAGCCGGACACCTTTGTTACATGACGTAGCCCTCTCTCCGATAAAAGTTACAGTGTGATATGCACAAATATTCCCTGAGACATAATGTAAATGTTTTTAAAGCCACACAAAAAGCTATTGTAGTGTAGCATGTGAGCTTGAGATCAGCTACATGCTACCATACATCTGATAAAAACACCCCATAGAGGCATCATGCAAAGGAATATGTGTTGGATGTACAAGCAAAACATTGTTAGGAAGAAAAAGGGTTGGAGCAGCAAACACTGCTGGAAACAGAACAGAAGAGTGAGAAACTCTTTCCAGACGACAGAAGAGTGATAAAGTCTTTCCGTACGACAACAAAGTAAAACTGACGACAAAGAAAATTGGACGTTTTCTTTGTGTTGGTCTTGTTGTGGACGACCAACCCTTTTCTGTGGTAGAATGTGCTTAAGAAGCTTCACTGAACAGCTCACGCCTTTCTAAAGCACGTACTGCCAAAAGGACATTTCATCTCCGAAACAGCTGCTCCACATCTGCACAAGCGAGTCACTAAATAGTAAAAATGCTTAGAAAACATTGCAGTTTTGAATAGCTACTAAAATGCTACTTCATGTCATTATGAAATCTGGCAGCAAACCTGATCGACTCAAGTTGTGCATTACAAAAAGCTGCGCTCCAGGCTAAAACGTTTGATCGCTCCTGGCTCAGAGAAGGAGGGAATCTGCACCACAGCATCAGCAAACGGGAGCAGAGTGCAAAGCATTTTACACACACAGGTTGCTTATATTTTGGTAGCAGTTGAACAAAAGTGTACGTGATCAAATTTGTCCGATTGTTGTTGGTATCTGCAGTTTAATGATATTGACAATGTGAGTGAAAAAGTTCTATTGAGCCTTGGCTTTCAAAAAGTGAAGAACAGAGATGAGCTCTGCAGAGAAAAAGTTGTGAGTGTATTTGACCTTCTCTGTCATTTTCAGTCTCACTGAGCTGAAATTTGGCTAAATTGTGATCCTAATCAGCAGAATTGGCACAGACTTTGCCGTTCCGTGCCAATCCCTATTAACAGATGTCTGCAGTCATTCAAATACAGACTGGCAAGCAATAATATTTCAGTGTCAGTGGTAAGGTAGTTTCCATTTGAAGGCCAAGAATCGTGCATGATAACATGAAGATCACGCCACAATATATCTGTCAAGGGTGTTCTCCAGGCTGTTTCTTATTACATGGTATATATATATATATATATATATATATAGTCTGACCAGCCAGGGTTGTTGTTTATATCTAGAAGATATATATAAATGTATACAAGAAAATCCAGACCAGCTTGTGCCACTTGCAGATTGACAGGCTGGTAGAGGCTTTAATAGAACACTCAAGCCAATTATCCATAAATCTATGCAAGGATTTAGCTGAAATTCACATTTATAGTTGGCTCCTGTGTTATTTTTAGAATGTGGAGGCACTACAGGCCTCTACAGGGTTTTTCCCCATTTAGCTACAATTCTGCAAAACACTCCAGGGCTGTGCTGCACCAGATAATACAGACCTGTGAGGGTAGTGTGAACACAGCAAAGAGCGACTTGATACGTTTCCGACATGTGAAAACTCATTTTACTGGGTGAGCAAGTGCCAGAGAATTTGCTTTTTGAATGTCAATCAATAACAGTCGTATAACAGAGAAATCCCCCCCGAGACAGCTTGGACGGGAAAATGGAGCTCTCGTATTACTGACTAATCCAAGCTCAAAATACCCATCAAATGGGAAGGAATCTTTATGCTGCTTATTTAATATTACAGTAGGTAGCTTTCTGACAGACACAATGTCATGTCATTTAACAATTTAAAAAAAAAAGTTTTTCTTTCCTGATTCCGGTTAGCATGAACATTGAGAGAAATGAATGAAGACCAAATATTCAAAAAATGTTTTCATAGAAATCTATTCTCACTTTCAACGGCCCAGATTTTACAGGT
Source organism: Bovichtus variegatus (assembly GCA_943593645.1). Lineage (NCBI taxonomy): Eukaryota > Metazoa > Chordata > Actinopteri > Perciformes > Bovichtidae > Bovichtus > Bovichtus variegatus. The sequence continues at coordinate 4,447,942 of CALSCE010010723.1, read as the reverse complement.
AGCTGTGTTACTACAGAGCACTTTTGACACGTTTTCACCAGGACACACACAATGAATAAAGCAAACCTAAACCCTTGAGAGCAGGGGCCTCATAACAGAAACCTTCTAAGTATAAAATCCTATTTTATCTCAGTTTAGGATGACATTTAGGATTTTTGATATTACAGAAACAAGTTTCCTAACTGCAATTAGGAAAAAAATAAATTATTGTTACACTTATTTTAGGATAGGAATTTGCCAATTACAGAACCGTCCTAACTTAAATATTTTCCAAGTTAGGAATCCTAAATTAGGATGGCATAGACTGTGTCCTAAATAATAATAAAAAAAAAAAACTATAGTTAGGTCTGTATGGAAATGACAATGAAGAAGGAAACAACATGAACACCACAATATAATGTAAGGCTGCTCAAACAGTTTGCTTTACATTTCCTAGACCATGTATTAATGTGTGTATATCCACTTTCAAGACGATTCATCTTGAATTTACTACCCGAAAAAGTGGGGTATCCTGTCCTCCACGGACACGATTAGTAAAGCTACAGTTGGTGACCTTAGTAAAATAATAACTTTTTGTCATATTTGCAGAAACTGTCACTAAATCCTGACAGTAGACAGATATAATCATTACCAACTGCAGCGAAGTTAAGATAAGATAAGAGGTCTGACATCGGATAGGACGCAGCCAGGAGGTTGAGAATTGCATCTATAATAGGAAGATAGGACTTTCCTTATCTTTGAAACTTAAGTTAAGATAGGACGAGCTGTTGGATATTCTTCTGTAATGAGGGCCCATGTCAGCAATTATGTGATGCAACTCCATCATAGCACAATATTATTGTGTTTGATGTTGCTATGTCGAACACAATGTCTTGATTCAAACAGCCTACATTTTTGCACTCGCCCCATTTTATCGTACGACTGGATTTCACTAGAGGCTACTGACGGAGCCCCTCACCAACAGAGAATGTCTCTATATCCTGATGTTTTCTGTTTCCTCGTGTTCCTCTCCCTTCGGCCTCGTGGCTCGCACTGCCGCAGTCTACTCAGAGTTGCAATATCAGACAGCTAGCAGCAACACACAACCAACTAACAGTGGGACTCCTGGACAACATTAAGACGTGTACAAATTGCAGGGTTACAGGCAGCTCCTGCCCCACGTGGACAAACAACAGCAGCCCGACCACGAGCCCTGAAGGAAGACTCAGAATAGGATTCAGATGAAAACTCTCGCAGCAGTAAGCTAATAATAGCTCTACAGAAATATCTTCTTTTTTTTTTTTTATCAATTCAGCAAGCAAATCTTTCCGTAGCTGGGATCACATCGAATAAAAGCAACAGCAAAACCAATTTCATCGACTGTCCGCTTAGACAGAGGCTGATCGGTAGATAGAGCATGTTCTCACCTTCCCTGGAGGACCGCTGTCTCCCTGCTCTCCTTTTAAGCCGGCCAGGCCTGGTGGTCCACCTATGCCCTGAGGAATAAATTACACAATGATGACACGGAGGAGGACCTGATAAAAACAGCAAAGTGCACACTACACACTGCATACACAGTAGACTACATGAACACTAACACTAGCGCGCACACACCTGCTTCCCAGGTAATCCATGTGTTCCTTCTTTGCCAGGCACCCCATCTCTTCCAGGGACTCCTGGTTTACCTGCTTCACCCTGTGGAGCAGCATACACTTCAGTAGGTTTAATTCAAAATGATGTCTAATCAGCCACAAAGGATCAATCGATATGGATCACTAATGGTCTCTTCACTTGTTTTATATATCTGAATACATTTGTTTTATAAAATAGTGATAAAACAGTTTACAAGAAACATGAAACCAAGAACGTGGTTGTAAAGAGTTAGTCAGTCTAAATGAAGTCAGCACAGTGTACATGACATGCTGCAGGGATTGCTTGTTTTTCCAGCTGAAGGCACAACGAGGAACTACATGTTCTATAACCAGTTGTGTTTTTTTTTTTTATTATGAGCACGAAAGGCTGCTGAAGCTGTCAATAAAAGCTCGGAACACATGTTTTGGCATTTCTATTTAATTACCTTCCCATTTTCAGTTGTAATTGAAATGACATTTTTCACTTTCTCACTGTGCTCCACAGTACAGAATCACTGGCAGCCAGACCAGGATCGCATACTCACCACCTGCCCCGACAGTCCTGGAGGGCCCTGCGGACCCTGCAGGGAGAAATGAATACAGTAGTAAGAAGGAACACAATATGACACACACCATCAGATATTTGATGAACTTCACGAGAAAACATGAAAGCAGTTTTCCCCTGAAGAGAAGCAGTGGAGACACTTACTACAGCTCCGGGGGGACCTGATGGTCCTGGCAGGCCTGTGCTCCCCTGGGCCCCGGGAGGACCCTGCACACAGGAGAAATACACTCACACACTGCTGTGTCCACATCCACACTCTTCTAAATCTTCACCGTCTAAATTGTAATGTGATAAGGTAGTGAAGGCGATTGAACCTCTCGTGTAAAAGATGCAAAATACCAGTGAAGTTCATTTACCTGAACGCCAACACCTGCCTCTCCTTGATTACCCTGAGACAGACACACACTTTTTATGACTGTGGTGCGCAAGCAACAAAGAATTTAAGTATTTTCAGTATTGTAGAATTTCAGGATACATGGAGCTGTAGTTAACTCACCTTCACACCCACTGGACCTGGAAGTCCGTTGGGACCCATGGGGCCCTAATTGAAACACATACCACAAACATGTAAAGTGCTGCTGTTAAGAGCAGGGCTGCAACTAACAATTATTTTCAATATCGATGAACATGAAAACGATCTTCTCGATTCATCGCTTGGTGTATAAAATGTCAGATAAAAATGTCCGAGGCGATGTCTTTAAATGTCTTGTTTTTTCAGTACGATACCCACAGATATCCAGTTTATCATGTTATAAAACGGACAAAAGCAGTAAGTCTCCATATTTGAGAGGCTGAAAACAGAATTTTCTTTTATACATGAGAATATACTCTCACGATTAATCGATTATGAAAATAGTTAGCAAATATTTTTCTGTCCAACGACTAATCATCAGCGAATGTGTATGCATGCTTCGTCAGGTGTGTGATACTTACAGTTGGCCCCCTCATACCAGGCTCTCCTGAGTTTCCCTAGAAGCAAATACAAGTCATATACAGTATCTTCACATAAGAAAATACTCACTAAAACTGCACACAGGCCACATTTTAAAGGAATATTTTTGACATCTTGGAACAGCTTATTTGCTCTCTTGCTGAGAGTTAGACGAGAAGATTGATATCACTCTTGTGTTAAATTAAATATGACTTCCTGTGGTCTCCGCTGATTGCTTGGCAACCTCACGGTGAAGAACTCCAGGAAGCCACTGGGGCCAGTAGCTCCATACAACCAGATATGAGAGAAATCCAACTCTGGGCAAGAAAGAGAATAAATGTATTTCCCAACATGTCAAACTATTCCTTTCAGCAACATATTTCTGCTTAAATATGTTTAGAAAAATGTTGCTTTTTTTTTTTTCTTTTTTTTTTTTTTATAAACTCAATATTTGACAACATGGAGTTTACATAAATAATACAGAAACGTGTCAATGATTGACATGAGCGTCTCTCTAGGAGACACAAATACACAAACACATAAACATCTGACTGACTCGTAACAACTTGTAGGACAACACAAACACAGAGGATCAACAATGTCAACAAGTAGACGCTCACATGGTAAGCTCTGAAAAATCAGTGCTGTGAGAGAGATAAGCACACAACAGACAGCAGCGGGAACAGCTGCATGCACGATAAGCAGACTCAAGCGAATTGACAACACAGTCATTTTAAGAGCACCCTAAACCCAATTTCGTATTCCCCTCTTCTATTGTACACTGGATCCTGGCGAGAGCGTCAGTTCAGGATGTCAGCAGACTTCCTTTCATCTCCAACATATCTGTAGTGTTTTACACCTTTAAAATTCTACTTTCAAACTTGACACAGATGCTTTTGGGACAGGTGGTCTTGATTAATATTGATATTGGATTAATATTTTATGTGGAACTGATCAAGGGTCTGACTCTTATCCCGAGCCCCAGCTCCCAGAAGGATGTTTCCAATACAAATGCATTAAGGTGAAAGTGGTGACATTTGCCTGGGAGGTACATGGCGATGTGTACATCCTGATGATAGGTTGTTCTAGTCTCCTGTTGTTAAATACGGATACAGCTGTCATGCTATTTCCTGTCGAAGCTAAAGCCCACTAGTCTAAGGCTTTGGTCTGTTCCAAACTTGGATCCGATACCACAGGGACAGATTCTCCCAGCCCTCCCTCCTCCAGAGCTCAAGCATGCCAGCCAGCAGCAGAGAACCTACCGGTCTGCCTAGAACTCCTGGAAACCCAGGCATGCCCTGGAGAGGATGAAAGACACGAGGAAGATGGAGGACAGGGAGGGTGGAGGGGCAGGTGGGTTGGAAGAGGGGAAACAAACAACACAGAAAAGGAAATAGACAGAGATCAGAAACAATTGAGGAGAGAGAGGAAGTAAGAGAGGTGTTAGCCGGCCAGCTGCAAAAGGTTACTGTCTAAGGATCTATGAAGCCTCGGATCCAAGAGGGGGAAAAGAGAGTCAGCCGTCAGCCAACCCAGTGGTTTGCTCTCAAGATCAAGCCTAAGAGGAGGCCTCTTTGTTGGGTTATTGGTTACTCACTGGTTGACCTCGAGGACCAGCGAGCCCTGTTGGGCCCTGCTCCAACATGGAGGGAAGGAAAAGAAAAAGTGTGAAGAAGTTCTTAATACCTCTCCTCTCCTTTCTTTACGTCTATTCCTGCAACCAACCACGCAATCATGACATGTAGTACATCATTGGTGTTTGGGCTTGTCGTGGTAACTTGTATATAGTATGGTAAGGAAAAAGATAAAACCTTAACGTGTCCTCTGATGTTAACTGGAATCCTGCTTGTTTAATAGTTTCAAAAAGCTGAGGGGGGGGCATGAGGTCTTTCATATTAATTAGTATTCCTATATTTACACATCACAATACTGTAAATTAATTGAGACAAACACACAATAAGCAGGAATAGAATTTATACATTATTAACTACATATGATTGACTATATATTGTTATTCTCATAAGAAAAAAAAACACTTACCAAGTCTGTTGAAAGAAACATTCACTAAATAATTAAACAAATGTCTATAAAACCAAGAAAGCCATTACTATCTCATACTCTATTAAAAATATTAAGCACATATTCTCAACTTCACCTTCAGAAGTACAACTTAGTTCACATCAAGTATTTCACACTTACCGGTTTCCCATCCTGACCAGGTTTTCCTGGTTCTCCTGGTGTTCCCTGAAATAACACCAGAAATAACTCCGTTAGGAGTCTGTGATTGTTACAATATTCTACTCAAGATTACACCTGAGAGCCAGCTCACCTGCGAGCCATCGCGTCCGATTTCTCCAGACTGTCCTCTGTCTCCTTTATCACCACGAGATCCTGCGAAACCCTGTAAGACACATTGAAAGTAGCTCAGATGCATCTAAAAACATGCGACAGTGCATGATATAACATACTGTATGTGATCGTATTATTTGTAATAAGTGAAAATCTTACCCGTTCTCCTGGAACTCCTGGTGATCCTGCAGCACCCGGTTCTCCCTTCTGTCCTACAACTCCTGGAGGGCCTCTGACCCCGGGCGTACCACTCAGTACTGAGTCAGCAGATGCTCCCTGCAGTACATACATACGCAAATGCTTATGAACTCCATTCTATGTACTGCGTATCTAATATTTACACAATGTGGAATCACGTAGTTTCACTGTATTAATATAAAGGATGAGAAGGAGTTTACCTTTTGACCTGGTGGGCCGGCTTGTCCCGTTAGCCCAATTTTACCCTAAAAAACAGAAGAAAATCTGAGTTCAGCATGGAAGTCTTTACATAAAATATGAATTTCTGCTCACAACCTAATGTGGAGGTCCAAAATAAATAATGTCAATGCAACATAAACACTTACATATTCTCCTTTGTCACCTTTCTCTCCTCTATCTCCCTAAAAATACAGATATACACGATATTAGCAGAATCACGTTCAGTCCATAAAATACATTTCGTTTTTCAAACTCTACTCAACTCACCTTATCTCCAGGTCTTCCGGACTCCCCCAGTTCCCCAGCTCTCCCAGGAACTCCCGGTATTCCTGGTTTGCCTGACTCTCCAGTGGGCCCTCGAGGTCCCTCTAGCCCTCGCTCTCCAATGGCTCTACCTGGAGGCCCAGGTATTCCCACGATTCCTCGCTCCCCTTGATCCCCTTTTGTGCCTCTCTCTCCCTGAAAACCACGGGAACCCTGGTGCACAACAGGAAAATGGAAAGAGATAAACCAATGAAAATTTTAAACTAAATTATGTTGATTAGACAGTTTAGGAAACGTCAAAATGGAGGGCACCATCTGGAAGGGCTTTGATCTTACTGGGGGTCTTCATCAAGTTTTTCTATTACAATAAAAACCCTTTAGTCATACTTACATCTGCACCAGATGGTCCTCTCGGTCCAGGTTCACCACCGTCTCCTTTGTCACCTTTCACTGCCTTCTGCACCGTAGGAGGCGCCAGTGTATCCTTCCTGTCCACAACCACCTTCAGATCAGACACCTGTGTGGAGGCGAGGAAAGGGAAAAGGTTGGCAAGAGTTTCAGAACTTTCAGCCACAGGTGCCTGTCTGTGAAACGCCACTCAGTTAAAGACCAGTCATTTAGATTTATAATAACAATTTAGAGTTCAAAAAATGCAAGGTCTAATGATTATTTTAAAATGTATTCGCACAAAAACTCTGAAATATATGGCTTTACTGTGAGGAGGGATTGAGAGATTTTTTTCATCTGCAGGAATACTAAATGAGGTTAGAAAACTCTGGAAGGGCAATGTTTATCCTAAGAAGTGACAATTCAGTCATAAACCTGCGTCTGTCATTGGTCTACGTCCGCGACATCCAGCCCCACATGCTGCTATGAGCTTTAAGTACTGGCAGTCTCATTTTTATAATGCCCATAAACCAAGAGCCAATCCCATGTTTGACTACAGCGTCTCTGTTAATCCACTTTTACTGGCTTGAAGACGCTTTTTCTTTTCAAACTAATTGACAAATTATAAATACATCCAGACGCTGTAAATGACATGGTGACACGTACAAGAACAAATGGACAAATTAAAAGTCTTCAGGACATTTCCCATTAGCAAGACCATTGTGATAAAATATTCATCCATATATCCATAATAGATACATGAGTAATAAGGCTGTTAGGAATGAATACAAATCCACTTAAAATAGTCTTACTAATAGATATCTACAGTTTGCCAAATTAACTCCACCACACAAATTAATTTTGACATTTTAAATATGACTAATGACTAACCAGGACCATCTAGGTATTTTAAGAAATGTGCAAATGTTACGGGAAAGTAGTTATACACACATTACATGTGGGTGCACGGCTTTAGGAAATAAGCATTGATGAAAAGAGTAACAATCAAAATTGTCCATCAAAAACAAATTTGTGCTTAGGAGTCATTGTGTAGGAGTTACTCTTCATTCACATCGACAGACATTTCCATTTCACAAGGATTCATCAAGCTACAAGCTCATCGTCTTCAAAACCAATGTAAAAATGTATCTATTGCATTTAAAGAAAGCTCATAGCTCTTAAATGACATAAAATACTGAAGACTATAAACATTTATTCAGCTTTAAAGGCTCGACAAACTATACGCACAAGAAAAATATATTCGAATAATTTTATTCGAATCCTAATTGTGTGGCAGTCAACATACCTGGATGCCAAAGCTGGACAGAGCCTTCTGTACATCCTGGTAAGAGAAATGCACAAACATCAGTCAACAGATGAAGAATATTGACAATAAATGATTCTACAGTCATGGCAGGTGATGTGCTGACGTCTCACCACTGTTGTACCAGGTTTGCCCGGTGCCCCGTCCTCTCCTGGGTCTCCCTGCAGATAAAAAGATATCAAAAGTGTCAACACAAAAACACCTGAAACCTCTCGCATGTCACACTTTCAGCACAGCAGGGACGGACGTTTAACTTACAGCATCACCTTTCAGGCCAGATGGACCTCTGTCCCCCTGGAACAAGGAAAGTAAAATGGTAAAAAGCACATCATGACTAAATGGTTACTAAACTGAAGCAAACTGAGACCGATACGGACAACGAGGACTCACTCTGCCTCCCACAGCTCCAGGGATCCCAGGTACGCCCTGAAGGACAGAGGAAGGACAATGATACAAACGTCAAAGAGATAAGACTGTGGGGGGGCGGCAGCAGCAGACAAGGGACAGATGTAGATAAAAACACATCTCTGCTGCTACATGTGGGAGATCACTGCTGCTGGGGACAACATGACCACACGAGAGCCACTTATCAGCTAGAGCAGTGATTTTCAAAGCGGGGGCCGTCAGGGGGCCTCTGCAAGTTGCAGGGAAGGTGAGGGAAAATGCAAAAAGATTATAAAATGAAAGTATTATTATGCGTATTATGAAGTATAATTTATAATAATATATCATATTGAAATCGTATTTGCCATGCCCATCTTTCTAATGGCCCGAAGGTGTAAACATAATTCATGGCGTCTCAAGCTGTCGGTGCTAACATTAGCCTGCTTATCATGGAAAACAAAAATGTTGAATCTAATGGAATGATTGATGATTTAAAATGGAAATGTTATTATGATTGCATTAATAAAAGTAAGGAAACACAGTCAGAAGTTTATTTTTTATTTTTAGATTTGCCGTAGTATTTTAAATGGATTCTTTTTTTTTTTTTTTTTAACTAGAGGTTTCTAGCTGAAGTTTCTGCAAAAAAAAACGTTTTATGATAGTATGCAAAAGGACACATAATCATATGAGAATATAATTACATTACATTTAAGAAAAAATTGTGTGGATAACGATTTTATCTTCCACTAATGCACATTAGCCCCCGGAGGGCCCTATCGTTCCTCGGCATACAGCGATTAAGGAAAAACAGCGACTGTAATATGCATTTCAAGAATGTAATTATCAACAATGTCCGCATGAATGCTGTAAAGTCATGCATACTCACAGGAGTTCCCGGAGGGCCCTGCGGGCCTGGGATTGGTGTCGCTGCAGCTCCTTTCATATAAATCACCTGAGAGACAGCGACAGCGTGTAGTTGAGTAAAGATGATAAACTTTTAGTTTCATTCATAATACAGTATATTTCTAATGTGTCTGGGTCAGTAGCACCTGTCCGGGAGGACCAATGCTGCCAGGTACTCCAGGAGGACCCGAAGGGCCAGAGGGTCCGACAAGCCCACCGAGGCCCCGGTCTCCTTTCTGCCCGTCCCGGCCCTGGAAAACACATGTTATCACACAAATGAGACTCTTTCTACGCAGGGTTACTTCCTCATGCACTATATTAGAGGCTGAACTATAAAATCAAAGCAGGTGGCCACTGCCACCCCTTCACTGATGTTCTGGAGATAATTAATGTGAATTTGCACATGAAAACAGCACTCTGACATTTGGTGCCTCTCTGGATTCCTCTCAGAAGTGGCTCCCTCTTAAAGGCTAGACTTGATCATTAGAGGCTAGTGAAGTTATATAGCTGCTTCTTAGAAGCCTATTGATTCAGCAGTGAGTGAGAGTGTGATGGTAATGTCAATGTCAGAGCAAACTACAGTTGATAAATACACACTTGAGTAGGGAAGTGATAAGAAATAAAGAAAGGAGGAAAGCTGACATGTAATACAATAAAGTCAAGGATCAATTCAGGAAGCGGGGTGTGGGGTGGGGTGGGGTGGGGTGGGGGGGGGACAGGGCACGCTGCGAGGACAGGATACAGCGTTGAAACAAACTGACAACAAAACACAAAGGGATAATGATATAAAGGAGATTTCGCAACACTGACATCTCTTCCAGCTGCTCCCGATTCTCCTTTGTCACCCTGCAGATTGAAGACAGTAGACTCAGATTCAAAAATAAACACAGACATAATAAACACAAACAATTTTCAAACAAGACACTAAGCCTTCCTTCCTCAATTGTGTTTGCTGTTTTTACACGTTGTTTCCTGTAGTATTGAAAACAGTATTTGTGATTTATATATATATAATATTTTTGCACTAAGTATTTTATTAAGGTTTAACCGACCATTTTACATGACGTTATTCATGAGGGGATGTCTTTACACAAAATGTTGTTGTTGGTCAATTTAAAGTTACATTTATTGAAAAGAATCCTGAAAATCCATTCGACTAAACCTCATCCTGTCAAAGCCAGATGATCGTATAAATTGACAAACAGCCACAAACCTTTCTCCCATCTTCACCGGGCACACCGTCCTCACCCTGTAAGTCAAAACAAAATGCATTAGAGACGAACAAACAAACTGAATAATAACCGGTCTGCACCAGGAGCACTTAGATAATTCAGTGCCGTTGCTTTAGAGACTCACTTAAGACAGCCATTATGCAGCAGACCCCAAAATAAATGCCCTCACTGCTTTATTTATAAGGCCATTACCAAATAAGAGAACGATAGAAATGTTCTGCGAGAGAAAGAATAAGCAGTGCTGAACAAGATTCATATTCTGACCGTTCACAATAAGTGTCAAGTCACTAAGAAAAATGTCCAACATGTAATATTACAGTATGTCAGGGAGAATTTATGTTACATTTAAGATGCTGAAGTATATCCGCTATGGTGGAGTTATATTATACATCTTTGATGCTTCGCCCCCTTGAGAGCTGGTTCAGCAAAATACACCAAGACTCCTCATTGAACGTAGCGTAGTCATGCCTCACAAATTGGATGAAGTTATGTTCTGTGGATTGTCTCACAAGACGTTGACATATTATACATATATATATATATATATATATATATATATATATCTCATTCTATTCAAACACGGTAGCAGGCTGAAAAATTGGGAAATTGGGATGTGAACTGGCATTTTATACATTTTCTAAAACAAGGTCAATAATTCAAGCTCCTGGAGTTCTGTGGAAAATATTCGACCCATACAACCACTGCTCAATTATATAATTACTTAACCCAATTGTGAGGGCTTTGTATCCAATATGTGCATGTCCGTCAGCGGGATTGACAAGGTCTGAACTGGCATTACTCGGTTAATTGGAGAAGAGTTTAGTAAAATGTGGCCCTTTCATTCCCAAACAATTACTATCAAATGATTCATTTAAAATGTATCCACAGACTTTATTTGAATCCCAGGAAACGCTTCCAATTCCAGGTCTGTCCAACAGCCATTTGCATACTTTGTAATAATAACAAAGTGGGAACCTATTTATCTGCAGTATAATGTGCGACTACCCAGATCTTGAGTTGATGTGCTATCTGATGTAACTGTAACCTGTATTCCTAGTTTACTAGTGGATAAACAAGAATAATGCTTGTATACTTATTTTAAAATGATCCATGTCCAGTACACATGCATGTAGGCTGATGATTTGCTCTTATACTCAATCTTACCACAAGCATTGAAAAAACGAAAGGTCATCATAAGAAGTTACCATTTTGCCAGGAGAACCAGGTTTGCCATCTTCACCTGCTTTACCCTGAAATATAACAACAAGGATTATGACACAAAACTAAGTAAATGTGGTCGAAAAACAGAAGGAGATGTCAAGAAACAAAAGAATGGATGAGACTGATGGAGAGACGCCACGCAAATACAGATATAAAAGTTTGTGTTTGGCGCGTGTACTCACAGGTGTCCCTGCAGTGCCTAGAGGCCCAACAGGCCCTGGGGGGCCCTGGTCCCCTCTGAGTCCTGGCAAACCCTGGAAAATCAAACCACCGCACATCACAGTGAATGGTTTTATCCAACTTTTATTTTGACTACCTGCCAGTTAAGCTAAAACTGATTTAGATTTGCTCACATTTTGCACTGTATTGTGGGGATGTAAGGACAGTTAAAAAGAGATTTAAAAAAAAAAAAAAAAAAAAAGTTAAAAAACGTATAATTTAGTTGTAACACTTAGCAGACGTAACAGAAATGGCAACTGCAATTTGTTTTTCTGTGCAGCAGCAGTAGTAGAGCAGTCATGTGTCTGCCCCTTGAAATGGGATTCAGACTCTTTAACTAAACTGAAAGTTGAGCAGTTGAGAATGATTATTATGGTCAATGTTATATAAAAGTCTCCTGTGAAACTGGACCGGCCTGGAGAGTCTCTCCCTACAGTCGGCTTATACAACCACAGGAGTGCAGACTGCATTTTAACACCTCCACAGTGCCCTCTGCAGCATGTACACATAAAGTGCATAGTTGTGCGAATTCAGGGGCAGATATGTTTGTACTGAAAATGTGTTGAATACAGAATTTGGATAATATGATTTTTTTTAAAAATACTACTTCCTGAACAATTACAAATCTCACAACTAAAGTGAGCATAACATAAAAATATGAGCATTTATTGTCACATGACAACTGATAACTAATAGAAATCAGGGCCAATTGTATTTTTCAAACAACCATTCAGGAAAGAATGAACTCACATCTCTCCCAGGATCTCCTAGTTTCCCAGGATCCCCCTGTAACACAAAGAAAAAACAAATACATTGTATGAGCTGCACACATACACCATCCAGTGAGTCCACGTGCAATGTGTTTAATAGTTGACGGCATAAGCGGAAGTACCCTCTGACCAGGAGGTCCAGCAGCACCTGGTTTACCATCTACACCAGGACGTCCATCTAAGCCGGATGTTCCCCTTTCTCCCTGATCACACAGATGTTTAGAGTTAGAAAACCACATTTAAATTACAGGAAGAGAACAGTTGCAGTCGCTCACTTCAACTTTTGGCTGTGAAGATTTCTGATATCCAAACTGGGAATCTAGTGTGTGGTGAACAGAATCCGGTGGAATGAAGGATCGGCCGGTATTTATTTAATTTTTTTTCCAATATTGATAAAATGACAAGGTGGGTTGAGTAGGTGAGATTGTGAGGACCTGTCACACTGATTGATTTCAAACCTTCTCTCCAGGCGCTCCTCTTTCCCCTGCGTCACCCTGGAAACATTAGAAGTGAAGGGTTAAACGTGTGTGAAAGGAAATGAGCAGGTAAGGTAGGTACGAGGGCTGAAATTCTTAGTAGACTGTCCTTGGTTTTCCACAAAAAAAAAATCATGCAAAAGCACCACTTTAAATCGTGTGTTTACCAGAGATGTGCTCATAAGTTTCTTGGAAATAAGTCATTGAGTTTGACAAAAAGCATAAAAAAATGACTAGAGCGACTTAAGAAATCTTGCTCGACTCAGGCCAAAACGGCCAATTAGTCAACTAATGGACTGAGAGGGGGCTGTCCAATATATTGTCCTCGGCTGTCCTTTATGAGAATTAAAGCAGAGAAGCAGTGACAGAAAGGAAACTCACTCTTGTGCCTGCAGGTCCCCGTTGTCCCTCGGGACCCTTTATAGGCAGCAGGGAAAGAACGAGAAGTCACGAAGGATCATCAGTCATGCATACCAAATCAACAACGAAAGGGGTGAGTGTGCATACAGATGCATATACTGTACAGTGGCTTATCAGATGCTCACAGAAGCATTTACAAATTGCGAGAATAAGGCAAACTCACTCGTAGGCCTGGAGCTCCGGGAGTCCCCGCTTCGCCTTTCTGACCTTTGCCGCCGTGCTCTCCTGGGTCGCCAGCGTCGCCCTGGAAATTACAATGACGTAAGTTGCAACTTTGAGCTAACCATGACCTTTTTAAAAAGGAGTTCTTCTATTGCGTGTTTGCAATAAGACTGGACTTGGGGTTACAGTACATACCGTCTCTCCTCGTTCTCCTTTCAGCTGACCCTGGATGTCAGCCTGTTGAGGAGAACAAGCATGTACTATCAGAATTAGGTTGAACTGGGTTGTTAATTATATGGTTTATTATATCAAAATGGTTTATTAATTCTAATTATGGTTCATTATGTTTTCAACATACAATACAGTGTGACACACTCACCACTTTTCCTGGTGGTCCTGCAGGCCCTACGGGTCCCTTGAAGAAGAGAGTGAAATATGTGAATCCACCAACAGTAGATATAAAGTTATATAAGCACTTTGTAAAAAAAAAATAAAATAAAAGCAGTAGACAAACCAGTTCTCCTTTCTCTCCTCTCAGTCCCGAGGGTCCAGGGCTGCCCTATGATCAAACACAGATCAATAAATATGCTGAGCAGCAGAGCCTCCTCGTTGTTTCTTCTCTGAAGGCTTTAGTGCAAAAGCACGAGGGCATATTGAAAAGCTGTCTGTATGATAATACATAAATGTGTGCCTCACATTGCGTCCGTGCTCTCCTGGGTCTCCTATGTCTCCTTTCTCTCCGGGTCGTCCTGGCTGACCAGCCAGTCCCTAAGAGGGTCAATTAAAAATGTCCGTTAACTGAACTTTCCATTGATGTACCAAGGGTAGTTTTAAAGTTTTAGAATACGTTTTGGCCCTAAAATGTGTCAAAGACACTTGTCCTACCCTCAGTCCTCTTTCTCCAGATTTCCCTGGAAGTCCAGACTCCCCCTGATGAAAAAAGCAAGATTATAACAAGAGGTATTTGCAGTGACATGCGCACACTCCTTTTTAATAAATAAACACACACTTTTGATGAAGAGAGTGAACGTTAGACGTTGGCATGAATAGGAGGAAGAGATCATACTTACGGGTGTGCCTTCATCCCCCTTCTCTCCTCTGTCTCCCTATAAAACACAAGAATTATTCATTTTAACTGGGAGGAAACTTTAATGGCGTAACACGGGAGCGTGAGTAGAAGGGCAGGGAACACACACTAAATGAATTGCTGAAAATGTCATGTCATGCGCACAAAGTGTTGTTTTTACCTCTAAAATGGCATCATTAGACAGAGACGCATGTTGGAAGGAGCAGAAAAAAGCTTAACAGGCGGCCTGAACATGCCATCACAGTAACTGCTTGACTTTGTTTTTACAATAACACAATGTAATGTCTTCCTTCCCTGTGTAAAGAAAACCACTAAAAGAACGACATGATAACGTGATACGATCACTGGGACTGCAACCAACAATAACTTTCACTATTACTTAATCTAACAATTTTCATCATTAATAGTTTGGTCTATAAAACATTACAAATGTGCGAAAAGTGTCCCAGAGCCTAAGGTGACATCTTCAGTCCAAAGATATTCAGTTTACGATGATATAGTAGGAAAACCGCCCCACTTCATCATTTTATCCCACTACACACGTGTGAGATTGTCATAATTTGCGTATGAATTACTATTTATGGCCGAAAGGTATGGCCGAAAAATTGTTTTGTAAGGTCACGGTGACCTTTAACCTTTGACCACCAAATTCTAAATCAGTTCATCCTAGAGTCCAAGCGGACGTTTTTTGACACATTTGAGGAAATTCCCTCAAGGCGTTCCTGAGATATCGCCTTCATGAGAATGGGACAGACGGACAGACGGACAGACGGACAGATGGACAGACGGACAACCCAAAAACACGAGAACACATGTAAAAAAAATGAGAAAGGCAGTACATCCTCACATCAGAGAAGCTGGAACAAAGGAATAATTGGCATTTTCTGTTAAAAATGACTTAAAACTATTAATCAACCAACACAATAGCTGTCATTTAATTATCACCCAGCCCTATTTCCTACTGTACGTAGAGAATTCTAACAGTGAGTTATTGTTGAAGATTGAACAGTGTTACTTTTCACAGTTTAGATTTGAACGTAGCCAGATACACCAGTCTCACCTCTTTCCCAGCAAGACCAGGCTTTCCCGGGATTCCTGGCCGCCCATTCTCCCCCCTCTCTCCTGGGTCACCTGGATCCCCCTTAAGAACAGTAAAAAAGATTGATTGCCAATCAAATAAAGAGAAAAAAAAAGAAGAGAAAAAGCAAAAAACACGCACATAAAACACAGCAAGCATCTCACCTTGGCACCCGGCCTTCCACTATTACCAGTAAGTCCCTGAGGGAAGAGCACATGTTTTATGTATTTTCGGTTTGACAGGTGAATGCTTCATAAATAATAGATGCTTTTGTCAGGAATATATCACAGCAGCTGTAAACATTATGATCTGCAATTTGTTGTTCAGATGAAAGAGGTGTTACGATGACTCCGGTGCGAACTTACTCTCTCTCCCGGCTCTCCTTTGGCTCCAACAGCTGACCCCCCTGACCCTGAAGACCCCTTGCAAAATGACAGAGAAGGAATTGTAATTTAGACTGTAAGTCACACACAAGCAATTCCTTATTTTCTAGAGCGTCATGATCCCCTGGTTGCTCACTTTCTCTCCTCTCTGTCCCGCGTCTCCCTTTTCTCCCCTCGCCCCTTCGGAACCAGACAGGCCTCGGTCCCCCTGTGGGAGCACGGCAAAGGAGAGAAAACCCATCAGAGTTAAGGAACAGGGGCCCGTTAAAATGAAATGTTTCTACGAGAGCAGAATTTTGCTAGCTCACCTGTTCCCCTTTCTTCCCGGGGAAACCTGGAGCCTGCATGATTTGAATAATACGGACTCATCATCACAGACAAAGACTGACATGGACATTAAGTGCATACCCAAATGAAATGACAGACAAATTAATTATTCATTAATTTTTTTTTTTTTCCCCTTGTCTGATAACTCACACTTCTGCCAGTCTCCCCGCGTGCGCCTTCGTTTCCCTGGGAACAGACAGGTGCAATTGTTCTTTCATCTTTGCTCGGAAATTCATTAAATCAAATTATGAAATGTTCTGTGATGGCATCACGTTCCTATTGACCTGCTGCTTCTCGTATGAATACACTTCATTTCATCAAGTCTCACCTTTTCTCCTGGCGCTCCACTTGGCCCTGGTAAACCCTGACGACAAATGGAAAGATTCATTCACGAGACCCTCTATGCATTTATAAACAATCGGACCATGCAGCAAATATGGCTCACTGATGCCATTATCCAATACTACATGGAAGTCTGTCACTCACTCTCAACCCCAGTGTTCCTGCGAGGCCTGGCTTCCCTGGGTCCCCCTGCAAGACAATATTGTTAAGATAACAGGACACAATCCCACTAAAAAAGGAAAGGATGTCAACGGTTGAACTATTCTAAATTAAAAACTAAACCAGCACCGCTCTACTCACTCTCTCCCCAGTTTCACCAGCCGGTCCTCTCTCCCCCTGCAAGGAGACACATGTCCAGATTCACGGATTGTTTTCAAGTCAGATTGAATGTTCTGTGACTGTTGTAACTAAAGTCTTTCCAGGTTCTAGATCTCTTCCCTCTGCTTTGATATGACTTACTGTCAACAAAACCTGCATCTCACAGAAAAGAATGATCTTGAATGATCTTGTTGCATAAACAATCAAGCATTCTTAATTTACTTTACCCGGGGGCCAATTTTTGCAAATTGACGCACTGGCTAGGGGCCAGCTTATATAACATTACATAAGTCATTCAGGGCTTTTTTACATTTTTATAAACAAGCAATATTAGTCTATTTTGATGGGTTTTCATTCACTCTGGCACCTTATTCGCATTTTTCATTGTGAATCAATTTATTTTCATTGTAAATTAGGAAGTGGGCGGGCCAACACCGGGCACCCTGTACTTCATACTCAACTTCTGCCGCGAGTTGAGCATCACTGCATTGTGTGACTTTTAAAAATGATCCTGCTGTAAATATGCAGTAATTGTTAGAGCTTCTCAACTTGCATTCGCTCATCTACAAATAACTCTTACGTGGGGAAAATTGAGGGATTCCCCATATTTATCAGCCATTACAACATTTCCACTTATTGTGCACAACTATGAACATAATCTTGCACATAAAGACATTTTCATCTCAAGCAGAAAAAAAAAGGAAAAAGAATATCGGGGTATTAAGACCTTGGAATCAACATTAAAGCCGCCTTTCAGTTCAGGTACAAACAAGTTCTCATCATCATATTTTTATTGGATTAAAGAATAGCAGCAGCCTGCTGTCTCCACCCATTTCGAACCAACATTTCTGAAAATTAACTTTTCAGACCTACGTGAAATTAATTAGACACGCGTCTGGCTCAGCAAGATTGATCATCACATTTTGACCTTTTCTTTTGTTGTGCTCTTCACAATGGTACAATGCACTACTACACCTGGTGCCATGCTTATGAATATGGACCATAGTCATTACTCTCGCACACATACAGACGGAGACATGCACGTACTTGACTGATTCACTCTCACTACGGTACTCACCCGGTCTCCCTGTGATCCAGGCTCACCTGCCTGTCCTCGGTCACCCTATCAGAACAGAGAGTGACGGCGGTCATTCTTCTATAAACAGACTACAACACAGGGGATTTTTCTTAACCTTATCTTACCTTGACACCAATTTCTCCTGGAGAGCCACGGAGACCCTGGAAGACATGAACAAAATGCTTGATCATAAATGTAATAATTCCATCAAGGTTATGTTTTAGTTTTAGTTTATTTATGTTATTTAGCGGGGAATCTCAAAATAATGACACATTTCAGTGAAAGTAGGGCCGTTTTTACTGTGATAGCGACACGTTTTGGACATTTATAAAGCACTTCATACCTTTGCTCACGACTCCTAACTCGTTAGCAACAGAAGCATATATATTTCTTTCCTTTGCCATGCTTGTATGGTATTCTAGAAAAACATGCATCTATCCATATATGCTATCTAATGACATACTATGACATGCGTTACGCCACTTTATCCAAAGTGTAACAAATGGAATACATAACATATGTGCATGACCGTGAAAAAAAAAAGTTATTTATGCGTTTGTTTTTTAAAGCTGGAGTGTGGAACATTTGTCTCCCCCTCTGGCAGTGAGAGTACAGTGAGCGTAATTACCATATGGGAGAGACCATATCGACGAGGCAGCAGCTCAGAGTATGGCGGAAGCTACATTACTGTACTGGATGCTCCACATAAATCAGAGGAGGAATTAAAATCAAAGAAATTGCATGGGAAGACTTAAAGAGAGCGGGGGTGATGCGGCAAGCTCACCTGCAGGCATACGAACCAAAGCGTGGGAAAGTCTCCACAGACGCCACACACCACAACTCCAGTATGCTGCGAAATACAGAGAGCTCTCCCTGGCGGCGATACACTTAATCAGCGTTGTGTGAACTCTTTTGGCGAGGGCTTTAATTTAACAGATGTTCATTTATATATAAAAGTCCCACACTCCAGATTTAAATTCCACAGCATTTTCCTTTAACTGTTTTACAAAGATTTTATGACTATTTAATATAAATGACTATAAATTATTTACTATAAATAAACTTGTAGCCTTATTTTAATGGCATATGCGCAAAGCAATAGATGACGCTATGAATTCAAATGACCACAACATCACTGCCATGAGCCTCGATTGAAATGTTGCATAAATCATTCTTGCACAAACTCTAGAAGTCACGGGATTTATGTATTCTCCAAAAATCTGTGTGATTGTCAGTTTTGAAATTGTGATGACGAGGATTGTGCAGGCGCAGCAGAGGCATGTGCTGTCAGTGCTTTCTAGTATTTACTGTATTTATATTGTGCAAAAGCCAGACTCATCATCGTGACATCGGCCATCTAAATTCTGCTTTGTGTTCAACCTACCCTGTCGCCAGGCTCTCCTTGCCTGCCTGGAGGTCCAGACACCCCATCACCGCCATCGCCCTAAAAACCAACCACAAGCCATTACTCTGGGATAAACCCCTCACATGCTCAAACACTCACACACTGAATCAGTCTGCAGCTACCTTGTCTCCTTTGCTGCCCTGTGGTCCTGCTGGCCCTCTAAGACCCTGAGCCCCTGGAATTGCTGGAGTACCCTGATAATAAAAATGCAATTAGTAAATGCAAAATACACCCCCACATGCACACATTCAGACTTCATCTGAAAACTAAACATGTCAGCACATAGTCAGTGATTGACAGCGCTTACTGGGTAGCCCTTCTCGCCCTTCACAGCCACCCCGCTGCCAACTCCTGGAGGTCCCTGTCAGCAGAGAGAGATAAGAGCTGAGAATCATTATGCTTGGGTGCTCCTTGGGATATTTCTGCAGTGAGAGGACAAGCTTGCGATGGTGTGACTCACCCTATCTCCTAGGCTGCCCTTGTCTCCCTGAAGACAGAGGGAGAGTGAGAAAGAGAGAGAGAGACAAAGAGAGAGAGAGAGAGACAAAGAGAGAGAGACAAAGAGAGAGAGAGAGACAAAGAGAGAGAGAGAGAGACAAAGAGAGAGAGAGACAAAGAGAGAGACAAAGAGAGAGAGAGAGAGACAGAGAGAGACACACAGAGAGAGAGAGAGACAAAGAGAG
Source organism: Bovichtus variegatus (assembly GCA_943593645.1). NCBI lineage: Eukaryota > Metazoa > Chordata > Actinopteri > Perciformes > Bovichtidae > Bovichtus > Bovichtus variegatus. The sequence continues at coordinate 4,427,607 of CALSCE010010723.1, read as the reverse complement.
AGACAAAGAGAGAGAGAGTAAGAGAGAGAGAGAGAGACAAAGAGAGAGAGAGAGAGAGACAGAGAGACAGACAGAGACAGAGAGAGTGAGAGAGAGAGAGAGAGAGAGAGAGACAAAGAGAGAGAGTAAGAGAGAGACAAAGAGAGAGAGAGACAAAGAGAGAGAGAGAGAGATAGAGAGTAAGAGAGAGACAAAGAGAGAGAGAGAGAAAGAGAGAGAGAGTAAGAGAGAGGAGAGAGAGAGAGAGACAGAGAGAGAGACAAAGAGAGAGAGAGAGAGAGAGGAGAGACAGAGAGAGAGAGAGAGAGAGGATGCTGAACATTGTTGATAGGAAACATATCACATATGGAAGAAATAGGTAAGTGGCTCAATGCTACCACCATGTGCATGAGTCTGACAACGACATGTTCACATGGAGCAGCGGACGCAGCCAAAAGACTCCATTGAGAATTCATTAAGGTCTCAAAAATGCTTCCAGAAAACGGAAGAAAGGTTTTTTTTTTATGTTTTTTTATTATATAATATGTGGAAATCTAAATGATTTGTCAAAGATTTCAAAACCACATCTGTTACTACAATAATCTGAACAGTTGATGCCTAGTTAACAGAACATAATTAACATAACAAAATTAAAGATGACAAAATATTTTTAAAACAACAACAAAATTGTCAATGTATTCAAGTCTGTAAAATTAGTTATTGCAAAAGTAATGTAATGTTTAGCAAAACAGCCTGAATATGCATGTGCATATGTTTTAAGCACCAATTGGCAGTGAATCATTTCAAGTTCTGTTTCCATTGGGATTACATTAGTAAAGTGAACATGGCACACTCATGTTTACAAACACAGCTGCTCCATACGTCATTCTCAAATGCCAAAGTGATGACAGCAGCAACGGATCTAACAACGGGAAATCCAGCTTCATCAGGACAGAAAGATGCTTACGTTTCAAAGATGGCTAGTGTTGATTTTGCCACTTGCACAGCATCAGAATTTGGGCGACAGAGTGAATCATTTAGTCTCAGTTAAGCAGTGATGCTCTCTGTCACGCCCACTTTAAGGCTAGTATTTGAGACAGGTGTATTTTCAAAATAATGTCTTTAAGAGCTGATATTATACTGAAGTTACTTTTTAAATTGCATGAAATGGAGAGACGCAGGGGTTGAGGCTAACCTTGATGGAGAGTCCTGATGTTCCTGGTAAACCTGGGCGACCATCCTGACCAGGTGTCCCCGGGCTGCCGAGGCCACCTTTGGTCCCGTCGCTGCCTGGCCGACCAGGGGTACCCTGAGTATCACAAACACTGGTTAGTATGCAGAAAGGACTTTAATACATCCAAAACAGCTACACTGCCTTTCTACTGCAGCTGGACATCACTTTACATATGAGGGTATGGAGGGTCATTTAGGATAAATGTTGACATACAAAGCAAATTTAGGATAGTTTAGAATAGAACAGAAAATACTTTATTGTCTACTTTTTGCATGCAAAAGGCAGAAATGTGTGTTTGGTTTACATGTGCAAAATCTGCTATTAAAATGGGTACATGAAAACGCATTATATATTACACATTAAAATACAATACACAATATAAGCTACATTAAAATGAGCACCAGGTACTTGATGGTGAGGACTGAATTGATGTTAAGTAAATGGATATAAAATGCTGAGGTAGCAAGCTGGCTTCAACACGGGGCTGTCCTTAACTATTAAAATAATTTATGGCCACGGGGACAAACGATTTTCTGTGGATGTTTTTCTTTGCACAGGGGGGACAGGGGTCAAAGTCACTCCTGTTTGTTTCTTACCGGTATTCCCGGGATGCCTGCCTCTCCTTTCCTCCCTGGAAGACCCCCTCCTCCTATAGCTGAGCCCGGTTCACCCTGAAGCATCATGAAAGCACCGGGAAAACACACACAACACACAACACACACACACTTTGTAGTTTCTTTGTGCCAGTTTGAAAGAGACAGAGAACAAACACATGTGAGGTTTGTTAGGAAAATGGTTAGAAATGATCGCTCAGCTCACCCTTTCACCTTTCCCGCCCTTTGGCCCTTGTGGCCCAGTTCCACCTAGTCCACCCTAGTACAATAAAAAAAAAAAAAAAAACACCCTTTAGCACAACATACAAGCACTTTAAATTACATACACATATCCACCGAACAACTGTGCAGGTCAGGAGAACGCGTTACTCACTGTATCTCCTCTGATGCCAGGTAGACCCTGCGAACCCTGCAGACACAAAAACAACATTTTGTTACCTCTACGCCCGGGGTTTCAGAAGAGACTGTGGGCCTCCCCTCACACAAAGCTTGCATGGGAAAAGGGCCCCCCCCCCCCTCCCCTTAGTTTACTTGCTTACGCCTATGAGATCATGATAACAGTATTTGATCCCATAGATACTCAAAAATTGAGCCAACATGGTCTCATATGGCTGTTTGACATAACTTCAGACAACACCAAAAACGTAAAAAAAAAAAGATCTGTCCTAACGCATTTATTCGTTTCTGAATCTGACTTGGTGGAAAACATAGTAAAATTCCCCAAAACTATCATATGTGGTTTAACAAATCCCACACATTTAGGCCATTCTATGTGATCTTTGAGATATCTTTAAACTTCCACTCATGAACCTCTGCTCTATGCTAATACGACATAGATTATTTGATGCTGGTCCGTCTACTCACTGGGAGCCCTGCATTTCCAGGGGAACCTGGTCGTCCTGGCAACCCTGAAGTCCCATCAATGCCAGGAAAACCCTGAACAAAAAAACAAACGCCGCGTTACTTCCGCCATCATTAGGGACGTTTGTATAGTTTGGTGTGGCCTTAGATGCACTCACTCTCTCCCCCTTTTCTCCTTTCACCCCCCCTGAGGGGTCAATAGGGATAGTTTGGCCTGGAGGACCTGGGCGTCCTTCGGGTCCTCTGGGGCCTTCTCTCCCAGACTGACCATCACGACCCTTCACCACACACACACACACAAATATGGACAGCACATTAGTATGCGCAATCAAAAATCAGTACATTGCTGTTAATAGGTCAGTGTTAATGAATGACTCACAGCGTCTCCCTTGCGTCCATCTGTACCATCTCTACCTCTCTCGCCCTGTGGAGTCAAACAAAAAAGATGGCACCTTAAAAGCGGAAAATACAAATTACAAGGAGAGTGGTAAAACATATAGCAAATGTCTGCACTGTACCTTATCACCACGTTCTCCCCTCTCACCCTAAAGAAATTGGGAAGTTGAAATTTAGAAATCATACAGTAGAGAGGATGAGCCAAGAGAATTAGAAGCATGTCATTATTATCACATTATTATCAAAGGTTTTAATACAGTGTGAAGTAACAGGTGGAGAACTCACCTGAGGGCACTGGACGGTACACTGCTCTGGACCCGGACCTACCTGAACAAGGACAGAAACACGAGGCATTACTATTTCAATTACAGATCATGCCAAGATTATAAATATACTGTATGCTTCTTCCAGGTTTCTTCTTACCTCTGGTATTCTGGCAATGCCACAAAGCAAGTCTGCCAGATCACTATGTACGGTGTCCAACTGTGACGGATCACGGCTGTACAGGATGTTCTGGGTGCTGCCGTCCGTCACTGCCCGACGCAGCTCCTCCGTATTCGCCTGGTCTATACCCACTGCTAACACTGTCACACCTGACACACACACACACACACACACACACACACACACACACACACACACAACGTATGGTAAAGTATGTCTGGATACACTTGAAATTCTTGTGAATTCACAAGAATTTCAACTAACGGACAAAAATATTGTCCAGGTTTTTCAGCTTGTTTAAGTGGGGGCATCTGTCACAGGGATAGTGATTTAATACAATTTAGTGTTATTTGTTTTAATCAAAATTACATATACTTCTGTGGCTGAAATCATGAAGCTAAAATTTGTCGAGATGAAGCCAACTGTAGTGATCTGGTGGGTGCAGGTAGTTACATCCCACCAGGTTGAAGCAAGCCCTGTTTCATTCACAGATAATTGCAGTGTGACGGATTGTTGGTCTTCTCCAGCGCACCTGTAGCCCTGAGACCGCTGGCTGCCAGAGTGAGGTTGTCCGCTGATTGTTTGTCAGCGATGATGACAACGGCACCAGGGACCGTCGGCCTCCGTCCACCTGAGGGGGTCAGAAGGTACCGCCTGGTGTACGTCACCGCCTCACCTGCAGAGGGAGACAGACAATATCACAACTCCTGACACACTCACATACCGAGCAGTAAGTACAGAAAAGGACATCTATCGGAGAGAGGGGAAAACTGACCAATGTTATTCCCGGGGGTTTCATCAAACGGTGTGGACTGGATCTCCTGAAGAAGTGTGTCAGACCTGCCATGGCGATTAAGCAGGAACCATACTTTGGGTCTGTAACCATATACTACAACTCCCACCTGAAACAGGCAGAAAAGAATCAAAATATTGGCAGTAGACAGCTAAAAATGCCGCGTACAACTCTGTTTTGAGACTTATTTTCCAAGAGCCGTACCTGAGAGTCTCGGGCTCCGATAGTAGTGAGCGACCCCGCTGCACTCGTGAGGAGTTCGCGCAGCAGTCTTGCGAGGTTAATCCGATCAGTAGATGCCGGCACCAGAAACACCACATCTAGACGCCCACCCACACACACTGAGACAGAGAAGTTTGCAGGGGTAAGTACGGTATCAAAAAAGGTATTTATAGGTATGGTAAATATATATATATATTTTTTAAATGGTTATGCTGGTGTGTTACCAGTGCGTTCATCTACAGAGCTTTCAGTTCCCAATCCATTTTCAAAAATTGGCTGCGCGGTGAAGCGGTAACGGCGGCCCAAACGCAGCCCAGTCACCTGGTAGGAGCTGGACGAGGCAGGGAGCGTAACAGACAAGCCTCGACCGACATCTGAGAGAGGGGAACAGTTAAAATTATAGGACTGTAGAGCAGGCAGTGTCTTAAAGAAATGAATTATAAACGCATATAATAACACGTTTCACCTGTCTCATCTCTCCAGCGTAGAATATACCCTGTGGCGCCAGGCAGTGGAGTCCAGCCAAGTCGCACAGAATTCTGGGTAACCTCCGCCACTCGTAAGGTTGTGATACGTACCGTGGGAGTTGGGATACCAGCTGTATACACGGATACAGAGGAGCAGCATTGAAATTCGATTTACAATTTCGTCCAAAATATTCGTTGAAATATTAGATTTTGTATATGGTGCCATATTAAACATAGTATTCCCATGTTTACTTACACATAAGGTTCAAAGGTGAGTCAGTGATTTTCAAGGTTTTACTTAGTGGCTAGATATTAGCATGTTTTAGGGTAAGACTTGACGTTATACAAGATATTACTGAGGCGTACAATGCAATATGTTATATTTTACTATATTCAGCATTTGTGAACTCCATTTTATTTAAAGTACTTTAGTTAAATCCATCGATTCTTCTTTAGTTATTCTAAAGCCTTACATCCATTCTTTATTTTCTCCGTACTACACACTTTCGAGGGTTATTAAAACTTGCCGGAACCTTGATATAATGTCTGAATACAGGAAGACAGGACTCACGTGTGGTGACTCTGACAGACACAGGGGATCCCTCTCTGTTTTGTACTAAAGCCATGACCCGCACCTCGTACTGGGCTCCTGGGTCCAACTGGTCTAAATCCACTGCTGTCACGTCTCCACCCACCAGCTTACTCTTCTCTTCACCACCTACAGCAGCACATAACAAAGAGTAGGAAAACATCCATCACAGAAGACAATATTTCTAATTAAACTTTTCAAAAGGCAAATTGATGGTTTTAAAGAAACTTTGATAATTGCACCAAGATGTGAGATCTATATGGGATTAAATCACAAAAGTCAAATAGACCAGCAATAGATCTACCGTCGGTTCTCCTCCATGACACACGATAAGCCGTTGCTCCCTGCACACCGACCCAGGTGACTCGGACAACCTCTCCGCGGGCCTCCTGGACTTGCAGTGACGTCACAGTCCCGACCACAGACTGATCCGACTCTGAAGGTCGGGACAGGAAATATTATTCGATTTTGTATTGCCCTACTCATAGCCAAGTTTCTTGCAAAAGACACTCTGGACAACAGCAATAATGTGTATTTGACAGATTCAGTGTGGTACCTGTTGTGATACTCAGGGTGGAAGGACTTCCCTCTCGAGAGCCAGTGAGTGAAGAAACCAACACGCTGTAGGCGGAATCTGACTGGAGTCCATCAATGGTGAAGGAAGAGATGTCGGCAGCCAAGTTACGAGTTGTTTCAACTCCTGCACCAGCAAGTCATGGCAGAGAGAAGGAAATGTAGAAATATGTGTCTTACTCCAACTACAGATACATGATGGAAGAGGCTGACGGCCAGATCACTACCCAAATCTAAACACAGTTATATTGTTATTTATATTGCCCTGTTATCATATATTTGGACGAATCTTGTGTCTGTAAAATACTGAGCATTAATGCTAATCACCGCTTACCGTCATTACTGCGCCAAGTGACCTTGTAGCCAGTTGCGCGAGTAGAACGTGACCATGCAATGCGTATCCTCTGAGCTGTGACGTCAACGATGCGAAGGCCAGACACTGATCCACCGTTGGCCATAGTCCTACTAGACAGTGTGACCACCTCTCCAACGCGCTGGTCAACCACAGACGCAACACCAATTACCAGCGCTTCATCTGGCTGAAGGCCGTCTATGGTGAAGAACGTGACCTCAGCCCCCACGATACGGGACTGCTCTGCACCTGCAAGGCAGAACATAAGGGGATATAAACTCACGCACATAAAAAGCTGACTAGTAAGTAGAGATATATAAACACAGCCAGCTTCAAAGTCTACCGTTTCTTTTTTAAAAAGGAACATGAAATAAGATCTAAGAATACAGCTTTTGCTCTGTCTTCAATTTGACGTAAATTCTGAATACAATAATACAGGATTCAAAAGGATGAACTAACAGACACATAACTACACGGAACACTTACTGTTGCCTTGTCTCCAAGTAACCCTGTAACCTGTCGCCCCAGCAGAGCCCGTCCAGGCAATTCGAATTCTCCGACTGTTTGTGTGTGTCACTCTGAGGTTAGTCACTCTGCCAGCACTTTGCTCTGAAATGAAGGACATACAGGGCCTCATGTGGCAAAATTATATCTATAAATATGTTTAAGAAAGCAAGCTTGAGTATTTCACTTTTAGACAGGTTGACAGAGAAATGGTTGTACGCCAACATTTTTTTAACCAAGGCTACGGTCTTTCAGAGATATTCACAACGATGTTGACGGACACATCTGTTGGGTAACGTGCCCTCAGCTAGTTATCCACATGTATACACAATACACCAATTTACAATATCTGTGAACAGCATTTAAAAAGATCCAGTGGCGTTGATACTGCAAGATAAATGAGAGACTTTGATCACAACATCTGTAATATTGTGAATGTACAGCAAAGTTATGTCAAATGTCAGGATAAAAAGCTTTAACAAGTGACATTAAACATTTGATGGGAGTTTAAGTCATCTGCTAATTTACAGGAACAAGAACAGAATAAAGCACACAGGAGCTCCGTGTCACTGCTCCACACACCTGGTTTGATGTAGACGGTGACTGGGTCTCCTTCATTTTCTCCCACCAGCGCTGTGACACTGACGCCATAAGACAGTCCCACTGTCAGGTCTCTGAGGTCAAGGGTCGTCTGGTTTCCAGGGATAATCCGGATCTCCTCTGATCCCGCTGACATGACATCAAACAAACAGAGACACAATTTCCACAAGCGTGTTTTCATCCATAATTAAGCGCAAACAAATCTAAATGAATAATAAAATCATGAGTCAAAATCAGTGGGCGTACCTTCTGCGTTCAGGATAATGATGCGGTACTGTGTGGCCCCGGCTACCCCCGTCCAGCCGAGTCTGACAGTACTGCCCAGGGACTCCACAACTCTCAGGTTGGACACCCTCCCGACTGGTTGTTCCTCTGAAACACCAGAGGATTTGAACATCAGGAAAAATGCCGTAAATGTCAAACATTTCTACAGGAAAGCGTAATCAGAGGGCAACCCCAGCACATTTATGACCCATAAATCAACCCACAATAAATAAGAGTGTTGCGCCCCCAGGCGACGTTACTGACCTCTGAATGTGGTGGAGACAGGTGTGGCCTCCTCACGACCTTCGAACAGGGTGTACAGGGTCATGATATATTCTGTGTTGGGCTGAAGGCCTGTTAGCTCATAGCTGGTAGTGGTTCTAGGAAAGGTCAGGCTCTGGGTACGGCCTCCTGGAGACAGAGCGATACAGGGTTGCACAATGAAATGCAGGTGTAGCCTAACTATGCTACACAAGAAAAACAAGACAGAACAAAAACAGTAGTGCATTCCTGTAGTTAATGTTCAATATATACCTACAGTAGCAGTACATACGTCCTAATGCTTGCAACTGGAAAGAACTGGCATTTCATCAGTTTTTGGTTATATTTCAGTGAAATCATGTATTAATGAAACGATGAATAAGTCCTCATGATACAGTGCACATATATAGCATTACTGTTGTCTATATTACTACAAGGTCACAACATTTGATTTGAAACAACCGCACTTTGCATTAACGTGACGCTTTTGTCAGACTTGGTTTTGCATTTGTTAGCACATACAATTACATATCAAAATCCTGTCTTGTGATCATATTAATGACGTGTCAGTGTTGCACAGCCCTCCTTAAAAATGAAGAATGTTACATGTCATGCACAGAAAGTCTACAAAAAATGTGACAAGTGAATGTGTGAGCGTGTGATGCACATCTCACCTTCCCCCTCCTTCCACTCCAGGCGGTACCCTCGAGATGACTGAATGATTCTCCAGGTGAGGCGAATAGTAGAGGGGCCGGTGGTAGCTGCTCTGAGCACCTGCTGCTCCGCATTCTCTGAGGGAAACACATAAAACATCATTTGTATGTTATTATGTAATATGTCATAAGCTTTATTCCCATCAATCGATCAATGAAAAATGTTATAGGAGAGATTCACATTTTTTCAAGGAATACTGAAATGCATATATGTACGCTGAGGGGTTTAATTAGTTGCCGCACTCATTCCTTCTGTCTGCGCTGACCACAAAGAGATCCCTTCCTAAAGTGATTTCAATTTGAGTGATGTGATGGGCCACAAAAGTCCACAGTCCCGGTTCTGTGAAAAAAAAAATGCAGTCTAGAGTGTAGCTGAAGGTAGCATAAGGCTTCAGCCCAAATTAGTCAAATTCCAAGGCCAGGTGAAGGTGAGGTTGTAAAAAGAAAACTTTATACAAAAGAAAGTTAGGCTAGGCTAGCACGGCAAGCTTCCCACAGGTCAGCACCTGAACTAAGTTTAATGAATAATGGATACCACTGAGGAGCTTCTACCCCTTCGTTTTAGACAGACCAACCAAAGTTAGTGCATGAACAATTAAAACAAATAAGTAAAAACAGTATAGATAATAATAGAATCAATATCTACAATATGGATCATTTAGGATACTAAAGGGGTACTAAAAGGATATTTTTCCTAAAACAATGAAAACCCCTTCTCTCCCCTACTATAAAGCACATTTGAAACTCTTACTTCCTGTTTGTCAGTTTGCACCCATGACCAATAGGTAATATGGACGGGAGCTCAGTGACAAGTAAGCTTTGAATGGAATATACTAATAAATGTGTTGAGTCCTTATTTAAAATCAAAAATGTGAATGATGATAGTATGCAGACTGAAATGACTTACTATGTTAGCAGCTTAGCATGCTTAACCCACTATGTTAACACACATGGGCAATACAACGTAGCAACACAACTAGGACTACAGACCTATTGTGCCACAAGGAGACAAGAGGAGAACTGCAGAAGCTAGTATGTGCCTGGTCAGAGTGAAACCTTAACCTGTCTTAATAATTATAATAATAATATAAGTTAGTGGTAGTGGCTTTGTGGTATAAAATTCCCTTCTTGTGAAGCGTTACCTTGCTGAGCCATGGCAGAGGCATAGTAACACAAAGCGGCAAAATAGGCATCTCTTTGTGGCCAGTATGGACTGAAAGAATGACTGCAACGACCAGTAACTGAAAAACTTTCAGCGTATTCTGTTAAGATGGACTTTGGAAAATGTGAAACTATCCATTGAATAGAGAACTGCATTGCTAAACTAATTGCATTGCCCTTACGTGCAACTCAGGTGGCTGAAATGTGATTATATAATCTCAAACAAACTGAAAAACAGTGTATGCAATTAATTTTTTGTAGAAAGACATTATTAAATATAAACAACTCAAGCAATGCTTAATAAGGAAATGTTTTTGCTAGCTTCTTTGGGCTCAGCCAACATAAACACACGCCGCAGAAGCAGTTAATTGTTTAGATTTCATTTGATGCTTACAAAATGCTGCACACTTCTCTCTGCAGAGAATTACAAGACTGACGGGAAAATGATTGTGCAACGGTCACTGTCAATTGCCATCATGAAAAGTGTTGTAGAGGTTCTATGAGGAGTGAAAATAATCTGACATAATCAGAATTGTAGCATATCACTGGCCCCAGTGCAAAACAACAGAGAACAACTAAACCAAGTAAGTGTTCATGAATATACATCGCATCCAAACCCACAATTCATTTGTATAACAGGCAGATGCAGCTTTTTAACATGTTCACAGACACTGCTTTGGGGTTCAGGAATCTGTTGCAAACGGATACAAAAACTACTGTTCTGAGGAGGAGATGCCCCTTTCTATCCCTGAGAGCTAAATTAATTACAGTTTGTACGTTTTTTTCTTCCCCCAGGGGCTGCAGGTGTAGTGGACTTGGTTCTAAAAAATGCTCTCTGTGACAAAAACTAAACGTAAGTCAGTCATGACCTGCGAACACTTTCTCTCTGAGTGTCGCCACAGGTCTTTTCTTGTTCCTGTGATGAACAAGCCAACAAATCAACAAGAAAGTGCCAGGTTTCAGCAGAGAGCACACAGGTCAAAGAAAAAAGCCAAACCAGTGGCTGAGCAACAGACTATACATGACAGACTCAACATGTTACTCCATAACACATTAGCTTGATTGAATGCCACAAAAAGCTATTGAAGTGGTTGGGAATGTGGATTAAGATAAACTAACCAAAAACCCATAAAAAAATGTTAACTTTAACTTTAAATGTCATGCAGTCTTTGATACTTTGTTTGGAAGTTAATGTTAGGCATCCTACGTGTACTGAATGATGAACTTAACGGTATTGCTGAATATAGTAATGATATATACAAATAAAAATGAAGGCTGCATTCAATGTGGTCCTCGCTAAAACACAAACATTTTTTTCCCAAACCACAGACATCACAAATAGTTGCAACTCTGCTGTTTTACACAGGAATAAACAAGAGACAAACAAACTCGGCTAAAGTTGAAGTTACAGGAGTGTACAGTATGCACAGCACTGTGTATATTTCACCTCTTTGATGGCAGAACTAAGTCACAAAAAGGTTTTCTGCTTCAGTGACTCCTTCACTCAAGCAACACCGGTCCGACTGAAGTGACACCATATGGGGCTTACTCACGAGAGACAGCTGGCGTGCGTGTATACTGAGTGTGTAGGTGTGCGAGAAATGTTCCTTAAACAGAGCTAAACAGTCATGTGCGAAGGTTTTCAGAAGAGAGACAAAACAGCAGAGAAGATTGTCTCCATGTCCCTGTACTTAGCAGGGCACAACAGAAGGCAATCGCCTATTCAACAAGCATTATTTCACTGCAATTACTCATTTAAGAAACTCGAAAGGGACACAATATGTGGCATGTATTGTGGCATTTTGGTGTGTGTAGAGGGAGGGAAGACGGCACAATGAACACAGAGGAACATTCACAGGGAGCAGATGTTTGGCGTCGTGATGAGCCACTGAAACCACACTTACCTATCTTAAACCTGGCCGTCGCTACAGGGCCCTCAGTGTTGCCCTCGTACAGCGGGATGATGGTGACGATGTACTCAGTGTCCGGCTGCAGTCTGGACAACGTGTGAAACTCACCAGAAACCTCCACCGTCTCGACGTTTCGACCTTTGTGAAGAGAAAACAAAAACGATGTTACGCGTGTAGCGAATAGAAACTGGCAGAAACGCACAATGTTTTTTGGTGTCTGCTTTGTCCTGACCTGTAAATGGTCCCCAGACCACACGGTAGGCCCGCGCACCGCTGACGCCTCTCCAGCGCACACGAACATTGCCCTCTGACTCCGTCTCCACTACTAGCTGCTCCACTGCCTCAAGGCGCACTAACACACGCAAAAATATGAACATACAGACACTTTCATTTATATTTGAAAATAATACTGAAACCCTTTTCAACCACAAGGAGACAGTCTCACTTTATATATACTGTATTACGTACATATACTGTCTAACACTGATTATGATCAAATTATCATCGAATAGCAGTGTCAAAGGCATTAATAATGGGCCACAGGATGGACTCACATGTGCGGGCGTTGAGGATGGACGGGGATGCGGAGTTTCGGGGGAACAGGGGGTAGAGGCTGACGACGTACTCTGTGTCGGGCTTAAGTGAATCCAAGGTGACAGATGTGGACTCTGCAGACAGAGACTGCTCCAACAGCTGAGCAGCTGGCTGACCTGCTCTTCCAATAGACACAATAGACAGACAAGTAGGCATGGAGGTCATGCAGAAGACCAACTACTGCACTAACAGCAAAGACGAATTATATATATATATATATATATATATATATATATATGCGATATCTGTAGATAGTATATAGTATGTATATAGTATATATAGTATAAAGCTGGATCGAGTATCGATGAAATATGGTTGTTCTATTCAATTAAATTCTATGTTAGTACGTCATGTACATTATATACTGTACTATCATTTTAATTCCAGTTTAGGTTCTGACCAATTAAAACAGTTTACAAGTGAATTGTTCATTTTGATTTTCGAATTTTTTTTTTTTATATATATATAAAATAACAATTCAGTAAATTTAGATCTCTGTATTTAATTGTTACATTTAGTTTTACAAAATTAGGAAAGCAATGTGTCAGTCAAGCCTGATGTTGCCTTACACATAAATGAATTATCCCGGTCACTTCCACACAGTGAGGCATACGGATTATTATAACATTAACATAACATATAACATTATAACACTGGCTTCGGATTCTTACTCGCTATTGGCTGATAACCAAAGCCCAGGTATTGGGACTGAAAAACTCGGATCGGTGCTTCTCTACTGAATAGAATGTCATGAGATAAATCAGATGACAAGCTGAAAAAATATGGGATGTGTCCCTCACTTTTTTTTTTTTAACTTAACCTCATTCTCATCACAGAGCTAAAAGTCTAAGTATGGCAGCCAACACACTGTAGGATATTGTTTAGAGGCAGTGCACTCTTTGTGTGTGTGTGTGTGTGTGTGTGTCTGTGTCGTGTGCGTGTCCTGTATGAGCTTGTGTGTCTGTCAGTATCTGTCTTGTTTGTTTAAATTATCTGAGCGAGTACCGGCAGACACAAGAACAGGTAGAAACATCACACCTCTCCTTACAGGGTACACACTAACCTCATTTAAATACACTTGCACATGCGACAGCCTAACTAGTGAGAAGAGGAGCACCATGTGAGACTGGCACTCCTGCCACATGTTCGGAGGGAGAAACTGTTTATATCAGCCCTCAGGGGCTACTTTTCTCTCCTGAGTCACAGCATAAGCACCCAGACGTCTTGACACTGTTTTTGATCTATGCCACACCCTGTCTCTAGAAATGTAAGGACAAAATGACTTGCAATTCGTGGTATAAGTGAAGGTTTCAACAGTCCTAATTTCAAGTCTGGTGATGATAAATGTATTTGATATTTTAGGTAATGATTCAGCAATAAAAATCCTTACAGACTGCAAGTGCCTGAGGGAGGTAAGGTGTGAGAGACGCACATGTTCCACATACTCTGCCTTGACTGCTGTACATTCTCGACATGTTTGCAACTCGCCACCAAAGGTTAAGTTAAGATAATTCTGCCACAACAGACAACAACAGTACTTGTTGTCCGTTTTTTTCCGAGTTCACAGGAAGAGATGTTGCTAATGCAGATGCAGATAAGATAAGAGGCGGACAGAAAGAGAAAGACAGGTAAAGAGGAAATAGAAACAGATGCGTCTGTGTGCCTGACCTCGTGGTCCATAGGTGAGTCTGTAGCCCTGCACAGGAGATGTAGGCTGGTCCCAACCCACAGAGAGAGAGAAGAAGCCAGCCTGAACCAGGCGGAGACTGCTAACCCCTGGCAAAGACCCTATATGAGGAGGGGGGGAAAGACATTGCAGGTGTATGACTGTGATAAGTTCAACATTAAGGCTTCTGTCTTGTGTGAGAGGCTGCGTTAGCCAATGAGTGCCACAAACTGCAGTTCCTCGAATGGCCACTTGAGACTGGCTCCCAAGGCGAGTCAATAGACCATAGACCCCTGTTAGAAGGCCCAACTTCACAGCAGAAATAAACATGTTTACAGCCTGGTACACAAAACTGTTTTGGTCTCTATAGCTTATTTCTCCATTCATTACAACTGTACAGAGGGTGAATT
>CALSCE010010723.1:4397851-4412990 GCA_943593645.1 Bovichtus variegatus | reverse complement strand
CCTGGGCCCGCTCGTCCGACAATCCACCTTTTTGCACTTTTTGGGATTAGCCCGGGAGAGACACAGCCAAGAGAGCGATGACCGGAGCCAACCGAAGTGAGCTTCACAACAGCTCTTCTAGTAGTCACAGAGACTACGTCCATAGGTTATACAGTCTATATGCAGAAGATATGTGCGTCCTTCATTTTTTTACTCACTGGTTCGTTGCTTGGCAGAAACAGACTCCCCCACACTGTTGGGGTATTGGGCGATGATAGTCACCAGGTAGTCGGTCCCTGACCTCAACTCTCGTGCGGTAAAACTTCTCTGACTAGCAGAGACAGTCTCCTGCAGGGACAGACCAAGGTCATTTTAGTAAGCCAAGCCTAGGACAAGTTTTTGCAAAGTAAATGACTGAAAAAGATGGGTGAGCCATGACATTCTTCCATCTTCCTCATATCTGCCAGTGAAGCGAATGCTATGCCATTGCTATGCCAAGTTTTAAAAAAAACATCTACGTGAAAAAGATCCACCCATTAGACATGTTTCTACTCAAACTAAAGGCACGCATTTCTCTTGCAAAGCAGTATTGACTTTGGCTCCTGAAACTGCAATTGGTTTCTTCAATTTAGGTCATCTCGAGGTGTCTGGAATATTCTCCCAATAACTGGACTCACCTGACGCATTTCTGACGCGATAGGCTGACCCAGGCCGGAGAGTGGCACGTACTGGACCATGTAGCCACTCAAAGGCCCCCCTGCTGCGTTCCAGCGAAACCTGAGAGTATCAGACGTCTGGACTGTGAACTGAATGTTGGACGGACCAGAAAACGCCTCTGAAGGGAGAGGAGAAGAAGGTGAGACGTAGATCAAATTAAATGCAGGTATACAATCTGACAATAAAGTCTGAGTCAGACACATATCCGTGTGTATTTAAATATACTGAGGTTATGTTTTTAAAAGGTAACCAACATACCATCACTAGCATAGACTCCTCCTGCTTTGGAACACACTTGGGGGCACACAAGAGGGAGAAGTGTGTTCAGCAGCTTAAAGTCCCCAACAAAGGAGGTGAAATCACTGCTGGGCTGGGAGGAGATCTGAGACAGTTCATTCCTGTCGGCACTCTTTATACCTAACAAACCACAGGAAATTGGCAAAGAAGAAAGTAAATCACAGTGGCTCATAAGCTAATGTAAAAGAAAAAGTCCAAACGTAAGAGAGAGAGAGAGAGACTGCAGGTGAGACACCTACCGACACCAAAAACATGCACTCCCTGACTGCGCAGCTTCTGCGCTGGTTCCTGCACGTTGTCTTGTGACTTCCCATCTGTGATCAAGATTGTGATCTGAAAGTTAAAAGGACCCACATGTAGAATTAGAATCACAAGAAGCGCCATGTTAAAGATGCAGTTTTAGAATTACAAAACTACAAAGAACGACAGCTCCTCAGACCTTTGGGACATCCCGACTGGATGCAGGATTGAAGAAGTTATCGGCGACAAACTTGAGACCAGCACCAGTGCGTGTGTTTCCACCCTTATAGTTCAGATTCTCTACAGCGTTGACCAGCTCAGTGCCAGCCAGGTAGGTGGTAAATGTAAATTCAACTCTGGAGGGAGAGGAATGTGCATTAAATACATAATTCTGCACCTGCTGTAAGATCATCTTTGTCATTGCATGCACAGGAAAGTAATGATGGAAATAATAATCCTGTCAGTCACCTGGAGGTGTCGCTGTATTGTATGGCGCCGAACCGTATCCCCAACTCACTCACAGAGCTGGCAAAAGGCTTGACGATTCCAGCCATAAAGCCCTTCACCTGCAGGAAGTTAGCTCGGCCAATACTGGACGAGCCATCAACCAGGAAAACAATATCTGCAGCTTGCACATTATTACACTTGCCTGCAAACACAAAGCGAGGGAAAATGCATGAGAGCAGGTAAAGAACGCTTGGGACTGATGTGGTAGTTTGGAGGAGAATTACAGTTATTTATACCCTGAGCTTCAGCCCGTTTCATGGAGGACAGCAGGACAATCACAGTGAAAAACCAGCTCCACATCTTCACAACCTGGGCACACAAAGAGCAGACAAACCTTTTTTATTATGTCCGACACTATTTCAACTCAATACAGACCAGTCTGACCACATTACACAATTATGATATTATACTGCTTTTACATTTTCTGTAAATAGCAGCATTTTTTTTTTATTCGGGAGCCTTTTTTTTTATTTACATTGGATTGGAGGGTTCACACACTTTGCCTTTATGGACTTATCTGGACATAGTTTATTATCTTTTTTATTTACTTATTTTTGATAATTTCTAACAATTCTATAACTTAATAATTGTTCTTGTTCTTGTTATTTTTTTATATATATATTTATACATTTTTTCTATTTATTTAAGTACTTATTTATTTGTATCATTGTGTGGGGGTTCTTGTTCGGGTTGCTTTGTGAAGAATAAGTTGCTCTCATGTTTTCTTGTGTAACATGTTTAACCAATAAAGATACTTAAAAAAAAGTATACAGTTCAAAATCACCAAATATTAATAATAATAATAAAACTTTGTATTTTCAGTTTTCTTTAAATTTGAATGAAAAGCCCCTTGGCTTCATTTAAATTGATTAGATCAGTCAGTGTTTTAAAGTGTGAAGTGTCGCTGTTACCTCTAGTGACTGTGTAAAACCTCGGTCATCACTGGTTTTCTACTAACATGTGACCAAACAGTGCAGTACATTATTAACAGACTGTCTCATGTAGTGCGTTTATAGTGCGTAAGTGTTCACATACTGTAAATTAAGCATACATTCACTCGCTCGTTTAAGTACCCATAAACATTTCATTTGATATGTATGGATTTTAACGGTAACATATGTACTGCAGTAAGAGTAGTTTGGTGGAGAGAAAAAAATAGCAACATGCTACAACATCCATTCATTGGTAGAAAAGTTCAGTATTAATGGTTGCAGAGTTTGAAGGACCGTGTTTTTATTACAACTACTATTCATCCGTTCCCTGCGTCTTCAGGTCACATTAGTCTGTGTTGTAACCATCTGCTGTCAGGTGAAACGCTGCCGTCCCTCAGCTACTTACTCTTCATCACCATCACATTTCCTGTTTCTACAAGTCATCTGATCTTCTCACTTTCCTGTTCAGTTGCCTCCCATTAGTCATTTGTTCCTCAGCATATGTCGAGGGTGGATCTGCCCTGTTATTTGTCAGATTGTGTATGTTCCTTTAGAGTTATAGCCATTGTTCCTGCCTGTACCTGTTCTGAAACAACTAGCATCTTTGATATCATGTCTGCCCGCCTCGTCCCTTTGAACACGTTTTCTTGTTCTGAATGTCTGGCTGACTACACACTGAATTCGCTTTTATTACACCAGTTAAGCTTCACAAGTTTGCTGCAGGTCAACATTATGATTGCATGTTACAGTTTCAGTGTGTTAGCATTGCATTAGCACTCTGAGTGAATGATTCCTACACTAGCATAATGTCCCAAAACGGGAGCTTGTGGTGCAAGTTAAGGCAGGGATATGAAGCTGATCTGTCTAAATCCAACCTAAACAAACATTAACGCTCTTAATGGTATTCCTAGTATTCCTATGACAAACCATTCAATCATGAAGTGTGTCTATTATGCCGCCATGTGTCAACACACAAATACCATCAAAAAACAGTGTTATTCCTTGCATAGCTTACTCCACTTCCATTTTGCCCTTCACAATGTGAGATGGTTTCCTAATTGGAAATTATAAAGCTCTAATGTCATGATGAATTCTGATGATGATCACAAAAGATGCACACTGAAGCCAGGAAAAATATTATTAAAACTCTAATCATGAAAACTTGTCAGCAGTTATTGACAAGTGAAAGCCGGACCTACAACACATGTGCACAAATCCAAAAATTGAATGGAAAATCCATAAAATACAAGTCATTCTTCCTGACCTGAGATCCTGAAACTCTAGCTAAATATGAAATATTACTATGGTCTAATATGGTCATTTCCGAATAAAAACAAGTTCACACTGTGTGACCCAGATGAATACTGTCATGCTCTTTGGCTCTCTGCACCGTACTTAATAATTACGTTTGTGAGTAATGAGCAGGATATCTGACATCCTCAGCACCCCACATCTTACTTCTGAGTGACCCTTCCTCTTTAAAACACTTCATTTTAATGGCGTTGTCATCAACATAATTATTTCTCAACTGGAAAGACAGATTTACATGATCTGTTGCGACACAAGAAAATACAACACAGCAAGCATCACAGACACTCACAGTAGGACATCAATCTTTTGGTCCCCTTTTTTGCAATTTCTGAGCTCATAGCCGTCTACTTCTGTCGGTAATGACACTAATGTATGCGTGTAATGTAATGATGAATATTGCCTGTTAATGTTTTAGCCTACGATTCATTAGGCCTATTTGTAGTGTGTATTGTGTTCACCCTGGAAACGTTCTTGCTTCGTATTTTCTTTGTGATGTTGAGGTCTTTGTTCTGCCTTCCAAAAACAAAATCCTGAATTTGTAATAACTCAAGATTTATACATTTCTGAATTTTGCTTTTGTTTTGAACATCTCTGCCCGTATGCCCCATCCTGTTTTGACTAGAATTAAGTTGAGTTAACAAAAGAATCAATCAAAAACACTGCCTCCTTGTGGCTTGTCCTTAAGACTTAAGTCCTTAAGTCAAAATTAAATTAGGTTTGCTTCCTGCTTTGTTACTAAATAGATGTCAAACATTTGCTCTCAATAATTGTGGTCCCAGACATAGACCACATATGGAAGTCTGTCTCTGTGACATTACTGCATGCTGTGCAAAAAAAAAAAAAAGAAAAAAAAAAAAAAGCCATTAAATTAGCTGAAAACAGATGAACGCATGAATGGTTTATGAAAAACATATCTGCTGTGTTCCAAAAACGTTGATGCATGTTAATCGGACAAAACTGAAATTACAAGATACTGTAAACTGCAAACAATAGCCGACGCATGTACAGTATGTATGTTGAAGATAAACTCCTCAAAACGAGGGTCCTGACCTGCATTAAACTTTATTATATTATATTATAAAAGGGCTGCTGCATGCTACAATGTCTTCTCTTTACTGACTGAACTTGTCACAGGGGCCTTGCATAAAATCTGAACAAAATGTATTTGAGATGAACAAATCTATACTAATGCTCAGTGTCAAACACTTTTAATTAACACAAATATACCTTTACATCTTTAAAAAAGGACATATGTGGTACACTAAGATACATATAAATACATGCAGGGAGCAAAGCCAGTAATGCAATGCAGCCTTTACATCTTTCTCCCTGTCCCATGTGTCATAGAGCAGATAAAGTCCTCGAAAGACCTTTGGCCAGATTGGCCTCTTTTTGTTTCAGTGGATCATACCACTCTATAAAGCATGACCACGAATACCCACAAACTTTACTACATGCATGTCTGGAATGCAGACGCCAGAATCGTATGGACAATATGTACCATTTTGAAAAAAATGCAACCAATCTTGGCTCTTCTTTGAAACAGAGAATGCAGGCCTGTGTCACATCAATGTCAAGACCCACCGCTCGCAAGTTGCGAACAAAACTATCCCTCTCAGCCAATTTCCGTGATAGCCATCATCTTATGCGATACATTCATTATGGATGTGGGGCATTTCTTTTCATGACAGCTTCTATTCACATTTTTACAGAGGTGATGCACGACACGGCGGCTACTGCAAATAGCTGACAGATGTAGAGCCAACGAGCAAAACCTCTGATCTACTCTGTAGAGCTATGGTAGCTAGAGTAAACATCGCCAGCATCAAAACCATGAGAAACCGTTTAAGTTGATGAAACCAAATGTATAATTGAGAGCAGCAGGACAACGGCAGACAGACATGATTTTCTGAGCCTGTATAGGAATGCAAGGAAAATCAACATCATCTGGAATTTGGTCGTTTCCATTGCCTGCCATTTTGTTAGGACATCTGACCTGAACCAGACCGACTGTCAGAGTCCTCCCGTGAGAACAAGGCCACATGAGACAGCTGTAGTTGATACATGCAGACAGGCTTGATAACATTCACAGCAGACAGAAAACTACATTAAAGGGCACCCACTGTGTTGTAGCTGCATTGCAACTATTATGGCTAAACGACGGCTATTGAGGATAATTTGACATTTTTGGAAGATACATTTGTTTGCTTTCTTGATAAAAGTGAGATGAGAAGATTGACAACACTCTCATAGCTGTCTGGTAAATATATAGGTAAGCCAGCCACATATTAGTTTAGCTTAGCAAAAAAACAGGGAGAAACTGCTATCTCAGTTCAAAAAGTAAAGAGTAACAAACAATGCTATGGTTGTAATCACTGCACACTGCCACGAAATACTTTGGCACATAAGCCCTAATAAAACCACAACTTGTCATTTGTACACTATAGTTTTTGCGTGAATTAAACAAACAAGATATAACAACATGTTCATGTGTGAGCTTTGGAGGCACTGGCAGGTGGATTTTGTTACCTTTGGACAGAGCCAGGTTAGCTGTCTCCCCCCTGTCGCCAGTCTTTATGCTAAGCTAAGGTAAATGTCTTCTGGCTGTAGCTATGCATTGACCTACAGCTATGAGAGTTGTATTAATCTTCTTATCTAACTCTAGCGAATTTCGTTTTTATCCGGAACACGGAGGACACATTTAGCTTAATGTGTTCCAAATGTGTGGCCCCTCTCCCTGTTTCTAAAACTTCTGCAACTATAAAATTAAATAATGTACAATTAGCTCCTGACGGGCCACAACAGCTTGCTCACCAATGATGTTTTTTTCTTTTTCCTGTATGGAATCTAATGAAACAATGTTTATTTCTGGTTTTATTATGTAAACCAGGTCTTGAGACCACATGGTGTATCCACAGCCTATTTTGAGCACTTACTTCTTGGCTAGCTTAACAGATCATAATTAAAAGGCATTAATGATTTAAGGGCCATTAAAAAAAAACACCAGAGGAAAACTAAGAGAAGCTGCAGTAAATGTTAAAAGTATCACAAAGAAGAACAGATTGCTTCCTCTTCCTGGCACAAACCCTACTCTATTTTCAGGTCATAATCTAATCTGTGAGTACATAAAATCCTGCTATTCATCTTCAAATAATTGTTGAAATCATACACTGGGCTAGATCACATGCCAATTATGGGAGTAACCAACTTCCGCTTATAAACTCCTCTTTTATTACAGCATAAGTAAAGATATTCATCAAGTACATTCCTAGCTTGGCCTCCACACCTGGAATTTTAAAAGGATGAAGTAACTGATTTATGACCACACCTACTATAGGCCACCTGGGAATAAAATGAAACACATGGGTATAAAAGGTCAATGTCTTAGTAGCAAAGTGCTGCTAAAAGCCTTCCTCAACAGGAGTCAAGTGAGGACTTTGTCTGAAAAAAACAACCTTTACACAAGGGCAATGACAGAGGAAGAACAGGACTTTTTGGGGACAGGAAGAAAAAGAGATTAGGACTCATCCCAGAGCTTTTGGTGGGAGCTGTACAGAGGCTGCTTTCTGAAAGCTCAGCTCAGGCAGGATCACAGAGTTGTGCTTTCAGTAGAGATGCCATTCTCCCAGGGGGGTGGCAGGCCACAGGCCACTGCAATGGGACAGAGTGCAGGATTGGGTAAGAGCCAGGCTCCCTCAGCATAACATCAGTCATCAGGGGACAGAGAGTGACACAAGTGGACAAGGGGATGGAGGGGTCAAAAGAGGGCGGGGTGTCACAGTAAATTACCACAGTCTCCTGCAAATTTGCTCACACACTAGGATTTTGTGTACTTGGATGCCAAAAGCTGCTGGTGGCAAGAACAGAAGAGGCTTATTCTGAGGCTGTCTGGGGGTCAAAAACAAGAGTAGACGGATTCTGTTACCTTTGACCTCTACCCTCAGGTCAATTAAGCATGTCTCTCATCTGCCAGTAATGGATTATTAGTCCGTTTCTTCATCCAAACTAAACAAAAGTACTAAAAACAGGCAGATTTTTTAAATCTTCTGTGACCCCCTTGTTGGAACAAGTTTCAAAAGAAGCCCTGATCCTGTCCTCCTTTTTAAGCATTTTACAAGCTTTGTACTACTATTAACAAAAGCCAGATGGAATAAAGTATCAATGGGTTATCTCATTCTCATTCAAAGACTTGAATGAATGGAGACAAAAAAAAGTCTCCTACTAGTTTAATCCAACATAAACACAGTAAAAAGGTAACTTAAGCACCAGTAACACTCAAAGTACACACACATCAAGTTGCCTGTAGAAGTAAAACTATTAAAAGTATAAATCACAAAAATGAAAGAGCTGAAAATGTTCTCTTGAGGAAACAGAACATGTTCGCTTAGAAACACATCAAACACACACAGTAACCAGCAGCAGCCCTCTCGATGACACACTTGGGATCAGTCCAGAACCATCCGGTACCAAAGGGGCACGCCAAAAACCTAACAAAGTGTGGCCGCAGCCATGCAGTGAATGTAAAGATGAGTGTGGAGGGTGGAGGTAAGACAGAGAGGAAGCATCTAATCATTCCTGTTAAAAGGGTTTTCAGACATTATTAAAAAAAATTTAAATAAATTCCATGTGAACAGGGGATGTCGCTCTTGCTGTTGCGTGACAGACAAACCACAACCAAGACATGGATGCACTTAGAAGTGGAACACACAATTGAAACCAATCAGGACACAAAGGCAGAGGAGGAAGTGGAGGAGTGAGATTCCCTTCCTGTGTGCAGCATCATGGTGTGTAGTAGCCAAGAGTAATGCTCTATAACTTACGGGTTCAGCTCAGGTCAACGTGGTTGTGCAACTGTAAAGAACACTACTGCAGAGTCAGACAGTGTTTGCAAGGGCAAAGGAGTCTAATTACTGGGGGAGGTTTTGTGTTTTTCTTTTCTTTCTTTCTTTTTTTTTTTATCGTTTTAGACATTCTTTCATTTAAAAATGCATTACAATGTGTTTCAGTCTGATCACCCAGGGGGAAACGTCTGCGGGATTCTGATAATTTACATTAGAGAAAGGATGAAGAGGATGGGATGAGTGCTCTGCTCGGTCTTGTTCAAAGTCAACTCTTTTGCTGCAGGGAAAGCGATGGGCTGAGGAGAAGAGTATTGGCTACAAGTCAGATAAGTGCCCTCCGTCCCTACAATATGAGAGTTATCGCTTACCAGCAGCAACATGCAGAACAAATTAATGCCCAGATACCTTTTAATCCATACACACAATTTATGAATATCCTTTAGAATAATGCAGTTATGCAGTTTACACATTGTACACAACTCCACTTCCGAATAGCACCGGCATTCCCATAAATGCATCTGTATTAGCTCAACGCACATTAGACACAAGGACGGCCACAGAGCCCAGCGCAGGAGCTCAGTTCCCCGCCTCTGCCTCATCTTACCTGGGGATCTCTGCTCCGTGCACCGGGGCCACAGCCTGCCGCTCCTCACCTTTCCACCTGTGGCATATCCAGCCCCAGCTCTCCGTGCAGTGTCTGGGCAGACAGTAGTATTCCCAGTCACCGGTGTCCAGTGTCACAGCTTCAAAACGGCACAAGGCAGATCCCCGATCATCCACTGTAGCTCAACAACTGAAGTCCTGTCGCTGCATCCCTGCAGGAGACTGTAAACGCGTGCCTGACTTGGCTGAATACACGCAGCAGCAGAACAGTCCAGACTTGTTGGGATGCCTGAAGCAGAGTCCTAAGCTCTCCCTTTCTGCTTGTTTTCCCCACCTCATTCTCTTTGCCTCTTGTCCCTCCCTGCTCTGCTCCTTGCCTGCAAGCAACACATGTTACCAAGTGGAGCTGAAACATTAGCCTAATAATTGTAGGTTTTTTTTTTTTTTTTTTTTTTCTTCTTCCAGGTAGGCTAAAAAACAGGACGCTCGGGGTCACATGATTTCATGCATATTGCCTTTATTTACGGTCAGCCCACGTGGTTTAGTCCCCTGCTTAAATTTGAAGCAGGCACTTGCAGGTTGTCAATGAAAATATAATGTTAGCATGCATACATACATTTTTTTTTTATTTTTATGAAAGCTAGATGTATTACTGTGTATTTGAATAAATGTTTTTCAAAATTGCAATGGCTACCACTGACCCCACACAGAAGAAATACAAACACATACACATGTTCATTTGTGCTTAACTAATGATGCTCACTTGTTAGGATGAATTGCCAGTTAAAGCAAGTGTGACTTTACTACCAGCGTTACAGGTTGAAAGAGATTCTGTTTAAAAACTTTAAGAAATACGTTTTCAAACCAAGCTCAGCAAGACTTTTAAAGGAAGCTGAAATGGAAATGTTCATGTTCCATTAAAGCTGAGGTTTTAAAAGCATGCTGTATGATGACCTGCCGCTTCAGATGTCTGGAGGTCAAAGGATGAATCCTAAAGACTTTGGTTGGTCCCCTGACTTTTCCTGTAGTGCCACTATGAGGTTAACGTGTAGTTTTGAGTGAAATACCTCAACACATATTAGATGGATTGCCATAAAACACATTCACGTCAGCTTCCTAATGAACTTTATCACTTTGGTAATCCGCTGACTTTTCATCAGGTCAAAAGTTAGACAGCTGTACTTCGTGATAAGTGCTAAATATCGAACGTTAACGTGCTAGCATGCTAAAGTAAACTTTATACCTGCTTAACATTATTATTAAAGCTGCTAGCCAGGCTGTACACACAAGTCTTGTTTATTCAAAAAAATAAATCCGTTTTGTGATGAAATCTGTTTCATCTGACAGTCAGTCAACAGACACTCCTTGATTCTATCCTCTTCTTTCCAAAAAACTGTCGACCCACCAGCCTGTGTAAGGCTCAGCCTCTATAATTTACTTCAACACAAATTAGACTCCTCACCATTCTTTACAGACAGCTTCCTACTGTTACCTCTAATTAGTGCGCTCTTTATTGTCACCATGGCAATACCTGTACAACCCTACTTTCAATGGCGGAACTTTTTCAGTAATATATTACTCTTATTTTACGCGTTTTATTTGGGTGAACTGCTACTCACCGTGTTGCACTCTTGGTGGGGTTTTGTGTGTGAGGTCCTGTCGTGTTTGCTATGAGATTGAATTGGTTAACAAGGTGAAAAAATGGCTTCACTGTTTGTTTTCTTAGACATAGGCTTGCTTGGCTCAATAAGTGATACTTTGTGTGTTTATGGATAGGATATATGTATCGGCTATTTTACAGTTGTGAATTTAAAAAGACTTTATCAGAAGGGCCCCCCCCAGAATGTTCCGGCCCCTCTTTGCTAATAGTCTAGCTCCGCCCCTGGGCTGTTGTACATATGCCTATGCCGGCACCAATAAGACACATTTCTGTGCATTTATTATCGTAGATGAATTCACTTAGATTAGATTACAGACTGTCTTCTGAGTTAACTCAGGCCCTCTAGCATTAAAGATTACATTACTGTGGCATTTATCTTTCTCGTGAAATTATTCATGTTGCCACAAGACTTTTGTAAATGAAGCCACAGTAGTAACATACACATTCTTACCTTTTATTGGCATTTCTTTATGTTTTCAAATTGGATGTACTCTCACCATATTATGTACTGTTTGTCATATGACAGTGTTGCTAAGAATGATACATTTAGTCAATCATTCATGTTTCATCCCCTCATTTTTAGGATTAAAACTGCCTTGACAACACACTTGCTGTTCAGAGGGATGTTGTATATCTTTGCATCCATTGCTTCTTAGCCACCGATTTGAAGTTCGGCTTCTTCCATGTACTATTAGAGAGGGAGAAGACCGAGGCTGGTGTGAAGCACACAGAGCTCTAAAGAAATCTGTGTGAGGCAGATGTTCTTGTACAGCTCTGGATCTTTTGAACCAGCCAACAAAACTGAAACCGTAACCATGCTGCACTAATAAAAACACATTCCAGCAGTAGAATGCGTGTTCTCCCGACACTGCTTTTTTAGCTTGCATTGGTTAGGGACAATAGAGACAAGATGACTTGCGGTTAAAACGGCTAAGATTAGCCCTTTGCACACAGTTTCCCACCTTAAAATCTTCTCCTTCACGTAGTGTCTTGTGACATCCTTCTGTCTTAATCGTAACCAGGCTACGACAGCAAACAGCCTGAAGGTTAGGAAGGCGCTGTGAACTTTGCCTGAAGACAGCTACCTCATGCCCAACTCTTCTGATGGATTAGTTCAGTAGTGGACCGTAGTGGACTGTAGTTATAGGGATCATCCTCCTGATAGGATTTGAACACTATTACAATGATTGGACAATATGAATGTAAAACAGAGTTTTACTAAAAACAGTAAGCGACAGTAAGCCATTTCTGTCAGTGCCTTCACGTCTCATGCGAGGGTTCAATGTGTGGAAGCAGGCAGTAGGACCCAGCAAGCCTATAAGTAGACAGAGTGTAGCTTGCTGTAGTATGTGAAAATGAACTCCTACTTGCAAGCTGTTGTTAATCAACAGGTGTGAACATGTTATTTAAAAAAAAAAAAAGGAAACAAAGTTGGATACTTAAAAAATGTTAAATCATAATTTCACTATATTTTGTCAGACATCGTAGTGCATTACAGATCATTATCCCTTTATACAAACATTTACACTTGTCAACCGATTTGAAAATAACAGTCTACCAATCCTATAAAAGAAAAACATTGTTTTAATACGTCTTTATTATTTTATTAGAAAGGTGGCTAATTTTATTTGCTATGTTCTTGAAATGGAATCAGTTTATAATTCAGAAAAGATATGGGGAAATTGATTCATCACGTATTAAATGCTGTTTTAGGGTTCTGTTTTCTTTTTTCTCCAGATGATGAGAAGAATGCAAATCGACTGAATGATGCCATGTGCAGTCTGTCTTCTGTGCTTCCTTTTGTGATTGACACTGATCTCCCCGTTCACGCTCTTCTCCACTACTGGTTACTCTACATGTTAAGATGATTCAACCGGATTTAAAATGTGTGACAACATGGGGGATAGGAGAGATTACAGGAGAGTGTTTAGTTTTTTTCTGTGGAGAGTCATTTTCCCTTTCAGCTTTATAAATATACTATATTGTGTGGGTGGATTTGGTGTTTTTTTGTGTATACATGTCTGAGTGCAGACCGATGACAAGAGACAAATCGGCTTACGTTCATGTAGTCTGAGACAGAGCTTAGAGTTTGTGTTTGCTTAGTTATCCTTAAAGCTAGGCTGGGTAATGTCTTTTTTTGATTTTTGACCAAATGCTATGACAAAAAGGAGAAAAAAAAAAAAAGGTGAGAAAGTAGCAACTGTGGCTGTCACAGGAATGTAATAAGTTATTATGGAGGAGTGGCTTTGGAGGGAAGCCAGAAGAGACAGGCTGTCAGTGTTGCCAGATATAGCAATCTTTTCTAGCTAGTGCTGCTATCCTCATTGGAACATTTGTTTTGGCAACATTGGATTGGGTTTTTTCGGTTGGATCATTTAAAAAAAATAATAAATAAATCTAGCTTACTCTTGTTGGCTTTTTGTAATGTTACCCTACCCAAGCTATAAGAAAAATGTATCTCTGACCCTGGCTGTGTTTCTGCCGCAGGGACATGAAGGTGGTTTACCCAATCACAAGGCAGGAATTCACAGGCTCCTACCTCGTACTTTCAGGCAGTGTTGGAAAGGAGAGAGGTGGATGAACAGCTTGGCTCTCGTGTCTCAATCGCCTGCAGCTTTCTCTCTAAATACCACCTGTCCAGGTGACAAATAACAGTGACCTTCTCTCACTCTATTACGGAATCCGGTGATTAAAATAGGGGAAAAGGAGAAAGGAAGAGTAACTGAAATTACCCAAGCGTATACAATTTTATATTTTATGCTTGGACAAGAAGAATATATTGAAAACTGTATTAATTTAACAGATTGAACACGAAAAGAGTATATGAGATGCCAAGGTTTAGTGGTGAGTTCTTGCTGTATGGAGCTTTAATGTGTGCAGCAAATAGTGGGAGAGTTTTTACGAGAGTTTAGGAGATTTATAGTCTAATTTCAAAATTAAAAAAGGTTGCCACAATGGTGGCGGAGCTGAAAGAGCTGAATGTGCATCACACACTTTATGTGGGTAGTCCAAGGTGGATATTTAAGTGCAATACTCTTCAAAATCAAAAATAATGTGCCACACAAATATAACCAGAGTTCCCACTCAATTATGTGAAACGTAATTTGTAGATATTCAGTGTCTGAGCTAAGATTAATGTCAACCAGTGGAGACTCCGGGAAGTTACAGATCCTGGGCGAAAAAAGGAAATAAGTACAAAAGCCCCTGAAAAACATTCAATTTTTAAAAAAAAAATTTTTATGCTTTGGTTTTTCTGTGACATCATATCTCATATCTCAGAACTAAAACCAGAAACAACTGAGGGTGTGCTCTGATCTGTATGGTAAGCATATGATGTTAGCATGGCTACAGATTTGCACACACTCGGCATATATGGGCATAAAGACGCTACTGCACATGCTGCACAGAAACAAAACAACACATGTAAATCAAACATATCACGTGAATATAACAGATACGGATAATCAATAACAGTGACGCCAAAGAACAATTGGTGGGTGACACATTCAAAGCATTCAAATGTTATTAATAAGTGCCTAGAAGTAAACTAAATATCAGGTCCCGTCCCGTTCGTTAGATGTTTTGTGTTGTTTGTACTTCCTGTTTTATTTTGTTAACTGTATGTTCCCTCGTGTCTGTTGTTTCTAGTTCCTGTCCCCAGCTGTCTCCACTCTGTTCATTAGTGTCTCCACCTGTGTCTCGTTGTCCCCTCCCACTTCCTGGTGTATATAGTCTGTGTGTTGTTTGTCCCTTGTTGCCAGTTCGTCTTCGTACATTTATGTCAGGAGTTCCAGCGTTTATCCTGATTCCCTGGCTTCCTCTATCCTGTTTCTGTGATCATCATCGTTCTGTCTCTGAGTCGTGCTATTGAGTCCCTCTCTCCGTGTGTACTGGTCGTACCGTTACACTAAATGAACAGCTTTGACTGAAACCTGCAATTATTAGAAAAAGAAACGTATCAGGATATTTAGGTGTTATTGTGGGGAAATGGTTGAGTCAGTAGTAGTGGCATGAACTTCTGTCTGCCAGTTTTTTTTGTTTTTTACCTCTGG
>CALSCE010010723.1:4340329-4387851 GCA_943593645.1 Bovichtus variegatus | reverse complement strand
TTTTTAAACAGAAAACACCACATTGTACTTCCAAGGTGATATTTAAGAGATTCAAGATTAAAAAACATTTTTCCACTGGTGACAGCTTATGTAGTGTAACAACTTGACTTACATGACTCTGTGCTATGATCTCATTGACCTTCAGTGGAAACACCGTGAGGGGCAGACAGAAAGCTGCAGCTGATTTCAATACTGAGTTTCTAATAACAGAACATGTCTGAACAAACTGATCTAGACAATGGCACCGTCTTTGATGATTCACCAGTTCGGCTTGGTTGTTTCCTCTGTAACAGCACTGGTGGGCATTTTTGTTCTTGGCTGAAGGATCTGACACGTTTTAAAAGATTTAAAGACAAAACCTCAGGATTAAACAAATGTGACAGTCTTCTTCACATCCTTAATAAAAGAAAATAGAAGTCAAAGAAGTCAAATAACATAGTGGGTCTGTCATGCATTTTTCTCTCATATCTCAGTATCTCTGAGCCTCCAGCATAGGTGGAGTAAAAACAAACAAAAAAAGACATTTATGAAATTACTTACAGATAGCCTAAACATAAAATTACTTTAATTAAAAAAAATTCTGGAATCACATACCTTCACATTTTGGGTGTGGTCCTGCTTTTACTTTACTTTGGCTTTTTGAAATAATACCACTTTATCTTTCAAGCCGTTCCATAACTCTCTATAACAACAGGGTTCAGAGGCTTTAAAGTCAGAGTTAAATACCGCAATGATAAACTGTTGCTTTTCTTTCTTAGTGTGTGTGTGTGTGTGTGTGTGTGTGTGTGTGTGTGTGTGTGTGAGAGAAAAAAAAATGATTTCACACCCATACAAATGAAATAATAAGAAATAAACAAATAACAGGAAAGAAATCTAAAGTACGTGCGAGGGTGTGCTTTTCGTACAGAAACATGAAAGGAAATTGACGTTGATAGTCAAAGGGTGGAAATATTGAGGTTGAGCTTAAGTGACGTGTGTAGTGACTGTAAAATCCCTTCTTTGATTTTCAGACGGATGACTAAGAATCCTAACACTGTGATGTCTGAGAAGAAACATGTCAGGGGTTTCTAAAGAGACCCATCTGTCTCGTTCTAATGTAACTGGGTTACAGCCATTGCATAAACACAACAACTCTCTGAGGTCCTCTAGTGTTTCAGGGTAGAAGTACAAATTCATTTGACATGAGGGGGGGGTCAAAGGGTAAAGATAACCCCAACAGGGGGTGGGGGGCATGCAGGAGGAAAGCTAGCTAAGCTAACATTAGCTGTTAGCAGCCTCTGGGCAGCAGCACAGTCCTGCAGGGCTAACACACGGAGCTAACAGCTAACCTACCATTGAGTCTCATTATGATGCGTTTAAACTCTATTCAGTAAAAATGAGTATTGGACGAAAGTAAATTAGTTACCATGATGGGTTGAAATGTAATCTTGTAAAATAAAATTTTCGCAAGAAACTTTAATGGAAAAAAAACCCAGGAGTAACAAATACAGAGTAAATACATCAACACTAGAAGAGGGAGAGATATGCGTAGCTGCAGAATATAATACACAATGAAAAGAATACATTAGAATATATAAAATATATATGACAAACTACTATAACTTAAATATAAACAGGTTAACATACAAACAGGTTAACGAATTGTTGGCTTTTTTAATAATTTAATGATTGATGAGTTTAGATTGTATGGAGCCAGTAGTAGAGGTGAAATACTGCTCCCTATTTATTTGGAGCAGGTGGCTCCAAATAACCACTATAGTTGGCAGTGTTACAGCAGAATGGAAAACATTCATTTCCAGGGCAAAACAATTAAAATGATGGTATAACATTTAGAGTGATAGAATTAGGAATATGTAAAAAGCTAACACAAGCAAAGAGAAGCTGTTCACTATGAGTTCAGGGATTTTTTAAAATGTTTAAAATGAAATATACTGCACCACCAGTAGAGGGGACCACAGGACAATGACAGTGTGTTTCATAGCCAGTCATGAAACCGACAACTAACCGATAAGACCGACAACTGTGTTGTTTAGGACTTCAGGAAATTATAGTATTTAGGACTATATCATAACTGTGGAATTGAAATCTACATTAACTTTAACTAGACAATTATCCTGTTTGTGTTCACAGCCAATTAATGTGGCTGCAGATACAGAAGCAGAGGTTGTCTGTGGTGTTGCTCTTTATTAATAAAAATGGCTCAGGAATATTATGAAGGCTTGATGTCACATGTACTTTACACAGTAGTGGTATTAATGGCAGTAGCATTCATTAAAAAATATTTTGTATACACTATATATATATATATATATATATATATACTGTATATACAATTTAGATTACACATATAGAGTGCAAAATAGGCGAGTGAATACATTAATAAAAAATAACTGAGTAAAATAGGAAAGAACAAGACTAACATAAGAAAATAAGATTACTAACCCCCACATGTTAGCATGCTCATTTAAACATGTCATTAAACGACATCGTCCCCAGAGAGCAGCAGAGATTCAGCCAGAGATTTTAAGCGTATTTTAGGTCAACTCATAATTTTGTTCACAGCCTTTTGTTGATCGAGTCTTTGTAGTTACTAATAAAGAACAACCTTGTATATATCATGAGGAAAACAACAAGCAGAGTGTCCATGGAAAAAAAGGTCACGCTGTAAATGTTGCAGTTCAGTTTACTCAGAGGATTTAGACACGTAAAGCAGAGCAACAAGCTTTTGTTCTGTAACAAGGCAGCAGTAGAGCCAAGTCTCCCTGACCTTTTGTTTGAAACCAACAGAAACAGTAATCTGTCCGATCATCTGAGGATGAGTGTATTGTTGTCTCATAATTTGACCAACTACACATTTTGGTCACAGGATTTGAAGTCATTAAAATTAATTAAGCTGTTATAATAATTTTGAATATACAATAAGCTGCCACATCTTGCATATGGGTGAAGTTTTCTACTGTCGAACCATACACTCATAGCTGTCAATATCAATTGTTTTCCACCCTTCTGGCTCACGCCCAGAGTTGACACCGTCGTGTTCAGACCTGTCAGTTCGTGACACTACAAAAAGTGGAGCAATAATGAAACTGTTGAGGATTACAGAGTCCCTGTTCCTGCCCATCCTAATGTTTTTGTGAAATTCAGTCTGGGTTTTAATGAGTTATTGATGCATCATTATGCCTCAGTTCTTTGACATACACAGCTGGTAACTAAGCCACTGCTGCTCTTTTATCATACATATACATACATATTGTGAGAGTGGATGAATAGTTTTCCATTTCCCTGAAACAGATTAATAATGCACACACCCATCGAGATGTGATCCTTTCATTCCTCTGATAAATGAGTTCTGCAGTAAATAGCACACAACGAAAAAATGAAAAAGGCTTTGGGGATTCCTCGTAATGGGTGAGAGGCCTTTTCAATCCTCAAGAGCCTTTTGAATAGACTCCAGCCTGGTCTTTTTTGTACATAATCACATAGACTTCCCCCTACAATCCTTTCAGCCATGTTGGACACACACAGACACGCACACACACACGCACGCACAGACACACGTGATGCACACAGAAATAGTGTGTGTTGGGGCAGCTGGTCTTTGAGCTCGTACCTGCATCTCTTCATACCTGCATCTCATACTTGCGTGAATGAAATACAACCTCATTGTTAAAATGCGTATGTTTTTTCATATTTACATCATTTTTGGCTTCTTCTTGCACTTTGTTTAAAATTTGCAAAACTGAATTATAAATTTGCATGTTACTGATTTTCATTTAGCTACAAATAAGCTTGTGCTCACTGTCTAACTTGCAAAAAAAATTTGAAATGATTTGCTACTTTTGTCCTAGACCTTTATCAAGCAAAAAGCAATTTGCCTGATGAAGGTCTCAGACAGAAACGTTGCAAATCAATATGTTTGTTTTTTTTTTACAATTTAGACAGTGAGCAGGAGCAAGTTTAGATCTACTCGTACCTTTTCTGGAGTCAAGGTGTAACGTCTGACTCAGATTTGAGGGAGGTGTGTCCCGTAGAACCAGCCTGTTGCTGCGTCTTATTGTGACAGTAAATATACAAAAGATTAACTTCAACCTTGTAATCCTATTTGTTGATGTTTAGTTTATGATTTCCTTGTTTGAAATCACAAGTGTAAAACGTACGAAAATGTCACACGATCTGTGATTGGCTTTTAGTGTCTATCTCGTGATGTAATCAGTTTCAAAGTGATAATACCTGAGTTTTCAATGACGCCATAGAAATTATGGGAGAAACAATATTTGAATCTGGGTGTGAATTAAGTTTTAAGGGTGTACACCAGAATATGGAGGAATTGTAAACCGCTGGCTGCTGCAGCTGGACTTTCCCTCATTCTCATTCTCTCCGACTTCCCATTAAAACTACTGCCTCTTACCTTTGTTCTAATATTTGACATCCCAGATAAAGAGTTTAAGGCGGCCTCCATGTATTTATTCTTGACTGCAGTGCACTGCCATGTGATGACAGAGGTCTGGCAGCCTCTTTCTGTTTGGAGGCCTTCCCTCTGGAGGCAGTCTGGCTCACCTATCTGTGTGTGTCTGATAGGCTCATAAAACCCTGGCTCTTGGCTGACCACCACATAGATCACTGTGTGTGCCCGATTCTGTATTTCAGCTTGTGTTTGTTGTGACTGTATTATGCGTTTGTGTTTAGCTTTATGAATTTGTCCTGAGGCTTTGTTTTTGGGAAATCAAATCACCCTCACCACACACTTCCACATACAAAGTTGAGAATTCCTGGGAGAGCCATTAGTGCGTCACAGTTTCAGTGTGTGTGTCTGTGCTTGTCTGAGGTGAATTAGCAGCTTCAGTCACTCCACCACTACCTTCCTCTCCCTCTCTCTGGTTTCTCTATCCACTCTTTTCCCTCTGCCTGCCATCCCATATGCTCAGGGTCTTTGTTTGCGTTGGTTGTGTGTTTTAGGCTACTCTTACTGGGCAAACATGCTCCGTTTTCTTGAGTGAGGTTTTGTCACTTTGTCAGAGCTCCTGGCTTGACCCTCACACACTCTCTACCACATGTCCAAACACACACCTCAAACAAGCTCAAACACACTGTTTGTCCAGACAAAAAGGTGCTATAATCAATATTACGAAAGTAACAATGGATCACATGACTTGTATATGAAAGAAGCTCGTAGGTATGAACCCACAGTGAATTATCACCTCAACGCAGCTTTTTTTTTTTTTTTTAGCATCTTTCGAATCTTTGTTTGGTTATGTGACCTTTCAGTTTTGGTTCACTATCACTGCTTTCTATAGCTGTTTAGTTGTAGCATGCAGCTGTTTTCAGTAAAAAAACCCCACCGTACACTTCCTGCTCAGCACCTGCTCAGCAGACAGATAAAGTCAGCAGCGAGGTGAACATAGGACGTTCATTGTTGTCCAAAAACTATTAAAAACACATCAGTGAGCCACACCACCGCACTGGGGGACGTGGGCACTGTCATTTTGTTTGGGGTCAATCCCATATACACCATCCTGTTGCTGTAAATACTTACTAGTGCACCACATGTGTATAAATCCGCTTAAAATATTCCCAAACAGATCAACTACTTCCTATGTTTGCAGTGCCCAGCTGTTTTAGGAAATTACTAAGCCTTTTAAAAAAAAAAAAATCTATTTATTTTTGCCCTTTTTGACCCTTTTTATAAGGATTAACGTCTTTAGTAGTACAACATGAGCTGAGTCTCGCAGGGATTGTATGTATGTTGGAAAGTATCAAGAGAAGTACAAACACATTGTCGGTTTGAATCTTTTTATTGTATTTGTTGGCAGCAAGAAAAATATACAACAAAATATAGACTAACGTCAGCCTTATCCTTTGACTGTCATATTATAATTTTATCATCCGCGCAGAGGTCTGCTCATCAGAGATAATGAGAAAGCCAGAGAGACAGACAGACAGACAGACAGACAGAGAGACAGACAGACAGACAGACAGACAGACAGACAGACAGACAGACAGACAGACAGAGCTCTGCCTCTAAAGAGCAACATTTTGTAAACTTTGAAGCTCTGTCTGTATATAGAAGCATGTGAAGCTCTCCTGATGTATGTACCGGCTGCCTGGCCTGTTACTGACATTGGTGCAGGCTCTCATGGGGTGTTGTCTTTGTGTCGGGGTCCTGGGCCTGGCACCCATCACACACAGGAAGCAGGCCCTGGCCCTGAGCTCCACATTAAACACACAGGAAATACACACAGGAAACCGTGTCTCAACCCCTCGTGCACGGCTCGCACGCTCCTCCATTCCTGCACTCCTCTCCTCCAGATCCCAGAGGAGGGCCAGCCGCCAAAGCCGTGCTGCACACTCAGCTGACAACCTGTCTAATTTCTTTGCAGTGTGTACAGTCTCCCGTTCACCCCCCAACCCCCTCACCCCACATCCTCCACATCCCCCACTCCAGACTCAGACCTACCATGAGCCCGGGAGCAGAATCTGGTTTTTAGAAGGCAGGAGTGAGGGCAGAGTTCAGCCCTCTTTCTGTAAAAATGCTTCATAAATTCAGTATCGTTGATTAAAACTGTTACAAAACCACACGTATGAATGGTAGAACTTGGATTGCATGTGAAACCAAGGGCCCTCTCTGACGATTTGATTTTCTCAAAATGTGACAAAGCACTACCAGGGACTTTGCAGGCTATTTAGGTTGTTAAAAGTCTTTACAGCTTGAAATGAATCTCCCCTCTGTTGCCTCCTCTCGTGCCCTCAGTTCTCTCACAAACTTTCTTTCCCCTTGGAATTTCTACAACTTCTGGGAACATCACAATCATATTTCCACTGTGGGAAATATGCCGGTCCATTTGATTTAAAGTGTATAGAAGGGGACTTGTCATAATACTGTAAAAAAAATAAACTGTCCGAACAAGCAATGGCGAAGCTAGATGTGTGTTAGAATCGTGCACAATGATAAATTCACCCTCTAATCATCCCCACAGCCGTCTGTGGGCTCTGCTTATAAGTTGCCATGTGGTGCTTAATAGATTTGTCAGGGTTAATAGAAAATACCACAGAAAATACAAATACCCTGATAATAAGTCTTTATTTCTTCCCTCCTCCTTTGCTCAAGCCATCATTAAGTCCTTAGAGATTACATAATGAAGACCCTTTCTGTTTACTGTTGATTAATCAAAGTCATGTCGTGCTCTGCTGCTTCATCGCTGGCTCTCCCGCTTAGAAATATCTGTTTCACTCTGGTGCCAAAAGCCCAAGGCACTTATAATAAATCTTCATCAAACCCGGATAAAAGTATTGACTTTTGTTTTTTCTTCTCTAACCAATGAAGCCTATTCACATTGTTTTTCAGGGTCTTGGCTTACGATATTTAAGAAAACAAAACTATAAACTTTACTGTATTGTATTTTTTCTGTCATTCATTACTTGTCGGCAGTGGTCCAAACTCTATTTCAAACTTTCTATGTCAGTAAGTACTGTGTTTACCTTGTGTATATCCACACTATAATACCCAATAATGATAGGTGCAAAACTACATTGGTATAAAGGTTAAGTGAAGTGACGCTGGTTAGTCAATGAGTGACCTCTGAGATGGAACAAAGTCTGCACATCAGAGCAGTCCTCCACAAAAGAGATTCTCAGCCAATGTTGGAAAGTATTCTAAGTAAATTTACTCAAGTACCGTATTAAGTACTTGAGGTCTATGTGTTGCTAATTTACACTTATACTTCAGTACATTTCAGAGGCAAACATTGTACTTTTTACTTTATACATATATATGATGACATTAGTCAATAGTTAGTTTACAGATTCAGACAGATACAGATTCTAACTCGAACAAATAAATCATTATTAGAGGTTAAGATAAAATGTTATCCCCAGTAGTATAAAGTAATTAAAATGAGCCACATGTAAATAATGAACACATTAATGCATCAAATAATTATAATACATTAATATAATATACAGTATTCTGAAATGTAACATTCTCCACAATGAATACGTTTACGTTTGGTACTTGAAGTACATTTAAATGATAATACTTTTGTGCTCAGTAGAATATTTCTACAGTATTGCTGCTTTTACTTCAGTAAAACATCTCAGTATTCTCTTACCACTGTTCTTAGCTGACTGGCGGTCACAGGGTTTCTTTAACTAACTGGTTAATTGATTTAATTGAAAACCCTGTCAGATGACAGCAATTGCAGAGGAATGTAATGATGCAGAGGGGCCTCTTCATGCACAGAGAGCATTTGGTGAATGTAAAGTAAAGCCGGGGATGTGACAAAATGCTCATTCCTCATTGAAAACACTCATAAATAAACTACTATTTGACTGAAGAAAATTGTATTCGTCCAGGGCCTTGCAACTGGTCATTAACTAATTGAAGAAGAGGGAGTGCTTTGGTATAAATGTGAACCTCACTGTCATCCCATTCATCAACAGAGTCTTGGTCCTGAGCCTGCCCACCATCTGGTTTACATGTCTGAGTTTCCAAGATGGAGCCATCCATCAGTGAGATTGAGGTCTCCTGAATTGTTTGCTCTCTCTTTCCTGTATTTTATTATCTCTGTTAGGGTCTGGGTTTCTTTCTGTGCTCTTTCACTGCCACTCATACATACAAAGTCAAACAGATAAAATGAGCACATTTAATGCAGCTACTGAGGGGGAAAGTTCATTTCCTGGGGTTGACAGTAGAGCAACAATGCCAAATAGATTTACAATTCATTCCTCACACGCTGCATTACATTATTTTATTTAAATTGAACAACGTGTAGCAAGACGCGCTGAAGCTAAAATTGAGCATTCAGCTTTTGTGAACCATACAAGATCATTTTTTGGGGGGGGGAAGCACAGATCCGGCTACATCCTGCATGTGATCAGAGATGAAGAGACGGACAGGGAGAGCACACATGTCTCAGAGCGATAAAGTGTGATAGATAGTGGAACGAGACAGTCACGGTCATGTTGGATAAAGACATGCGCTCTCTTTGATTCCTTTGAGCTTGAAATGGGAAGATGGATTAGGAGTTTCATCTTAAGGAAAGCCAGTGGGCTGTCCATATATCCTTGTGACACTTTGAGCGGTGACCTAATTAAAAACTGACTCCAGGAGTATCAGCCTATTCTGCCCCCCCATCAGCCCCCTGAGGTAGAGTGACCTCTCGGTCCAACCTCTGGTGACCTTGTGTTGCGACCCGAGTGCCTGATTGATAGTCACCTGGTATTCATTATCAATCAAAACACTTCTCACATCAGCGGCCATCACTATACCTGATGCAAAGTTACACTGAAAGGTCTAAGATGGGTTTTATTCTTAACATAAATTGAAAATGTCAAGAAACTCTACGTGTTATGTGTAACTTAATACCTGTGACAGCCTGTTTTTTCCACTTAGAGCCCCACCAGGAAGCCTGTGTGTGCATAACCCCACTGTTTCATTCTATTGACCTGGTTTGGAGAATCAGATAAATGACAGGTTAGCTCTATGTAAAAGCTCATCATCTGCGCCTGTATTCTGTTACTCGGCACTGACTTACCTGACATGTGTTCAGAGAGCAGGATCCAGATGGAGGCACGACACATATGAATAGGAATGGTCATGATGATCTCTATTACATACAAGCGCCACACACACGTGCACACCCATGCATCTCTGCACTAAGCATCTCAGCTGCATTGGAAAAAGTAACTGGCGAGAGGTCCCAGCGGTCCTCATTTTTCCATTTAGGAAAGTGTTTCTGAAATGTGCAGCGTGTTTCATGGGACTAAGGGTGCATGGGATATCAGCCTGATGTTAATGAGGCCCTACACTGACTGATAGAGCATGTCCCGAGGTCCCATTCTCACCCGCTACTCTATGTAAAGTTATTCCGCACAGCATCTCGGCACAAAGTGATTGCTCCCTCTCTCAGGGTCTGACCTGGCTGATGTCCATGTGCTTAATGATCCAAAAAGTAAAGCCCTCACAGGACCATAACACACTAACAGTACTCTCAGTTTACACCCATGCAATGACCTGTCTTTAAATCACTCATCCCAAGTATATATTCAGGATAACCCTCATCCCCCTCATTTTGTCTAAAGTCACCATCCTGACTTCCCAACAGTGCGGTGCAAACGCACGACACTTAGGACAACAGAGCAGAGAGAAATGATGGCGGTCGGGGTTCAAGTCTCTCTGCACGGCTGATGTCATATATGCAAACTTGTGTTATGGTTGTAACTAAAAGAGAACACCACAGGGAAAAAAGAGACGTGTGATATGTATGTGTATACATCTGTAGACGGACCCGCGGCATTAAGAAAAACACACCATGTGCTCATGTTCACTGTCTGTGTCTGATCCTGTGCCCAGACTCGCTGGGTCACTTGGTGCTCATATGGTGTCAAAGAGAATTTATCAGCTTGTGTTCTCTCATTAGTAACGTGAAATGAGGTAGCTGAGGTAGAATGATATATCTTTATCCATAAAAAAGGATATGACGGTGAGATGGCTGCAGACTTTCTGAGAGATTATGTAAATATCCCTTTCGCTTATTGTTACTTCACTTGCGTATGAGTTTGACACTAGAAGACTGTTTTTACGTTCACGCTGGCGGAAAGTTTCTTTCTGCAAACCTTAAATCTGAATTTAACTTGTGCATGTACAAATTCGATTTTTTGACATTACATCATCATTACGTCTAGAAGCCAATTATAGTGTGATACTCAATGTGTGCAACATGTGTGATGTAGAAACTTGAAACCTCCAGCACACATACACTGAGACATCGTGTGCCCAGCAGTTACGCATATGAAATGAAACATATTTGCATAGTCACAGATTCTGGATTTTTTTTCAATTAAGGAGAAGGAGTAGATGTAAATTTAAGTATTTTAACAGCTCAATGAACTTTATTTGTACGAAAACCAGATCAGACGCACACTATTGTTCAAATTAAAGTATTTTATATATCTTGAAACATCTGGAGGGGATCTTTAAGTCACTTCTAAGAGTGTGTTTCTCAACACACTCAGAGTTTCAATGACAGAGAGGAAAGACAAATAGAAGCGATCTGTGCAAACAGTGACAAAACACACTGGACTTATAATATGGTGCTGGATGGAGCCGGGTCATGTTGGCCCTCAGGGGGCCTGACCTCTGGGTTAACTACTCAGCAAAGTGCTGTAAGTCATGTGTGTCATGTGTGAAGATTCCTTCCCTGTTGCATTGTCTCATATCTGGAACAGGATGGGGCATCCAGCTGTCATACAGCACAATGACTGCAACCATTGTCCAGCTGTGACCTGAGGAAAGTCTGTTTAATCAGCTCGAAACAAGCAACTTTCAGAAGTTAAACTATACTCTATGTTTTCTGGTACATTGTGAAGGCAGAATGCAGCTCTCTGCAGCAACTGTTAAGTAAATCATCTATTTGAATATTCGGAACATTACTTGCAGCAGCTTATGAGCGAGTTCTATTTTATCGGTAAAAACAGTGAAGTCATTCAACCTGGACTTCTGAAGGCAAATACTGGCTAGCTAAGCAGGTTGAAGTGTCTGCACGAGTAAGTAAGTATTGGAGCTGCTGATTTAGATAGCAGGAAAATCCCTTTTGATTCCTGTCACATCCTCTGGGCTAAACCCGGAGCCTTGAAGCCTGTTGTGGTATGTGGTGGGTGCGATGGCGCCGTGTCCCCTGGGAAATATTGTGTTACGCTGCTGGTTTTTAGATCAGAAATGGGATTCAGGATACTCTGGTGTAAGGATTTGTTGGATCAGTGGATAAGGCGGTGGTTTTAAGAGGAGTATTGATGTCACATTGGGATGACAATCCTTGTCATCATGTGCTGAAACAGAGAAGACACAATAGTGTACTCCTTAATGCATTTCCTCCCTTAAGGTGGGCCTGTGTTTGTAGTTAGTATTTATTTTTTGTGATCCGTTTTGACATACGACACATGATAGCACGCTTTGAGACATTTGGATACATAAACCATTTGGGCAGTTTAGAAAAAAAGGGAGAAAAAAAACAACGACATTTCTAATGGAATACAATAAAAGTGTGGGCCAAGATCGTTTCGAGGAGATATTCCAAAGAAAATAAAAAGCAATTAAAAAAAAATGTGCATATATGATCCATGTGCGAAAGATTTATGTCTACTCGAGGAAAAAGGTGAAGTTGATATGTGAAAGAGTTCTTTTCTCCTCCAAACCTCAAGCGAGCCGGAGTTTAGGGCCAACTCTTGTAAAGCTTTCGATGCATAAGTGCACGTCAGAAGTGTTCGTTC
The DNA here is from genome assembly GCA_943593645.1 of Bovichtus variegatus. Taxonomy (NCBI): domain Eukaryota; kingdom Metazoa; phylum Chordata; class Actinopteri; order Perciformes; family Bovichtidae; genus Bovichtus; species Bovichtus variegatus. Next base: position 4,375,587 of record CALSCE010010723.1, on the reverse strand, counting down.
TGTCGAGCAGTTGGTTCCACATGTGCAGGTAACATAAGGACTGAATCAGAAAAATACAGAAATGCATGAATTTAAGTACAAATCTTAAATCTCTAAATCTGTCTGAGGGGCTTTAAAGATTTGTCTCCACAACTGTAAAACTCCTTCATGCACTATTGCACTGCTGTCTGTATAGAGGGAGTTCAGTTTTACTGTCTCCGTTATTTAATTAATCTTCACATGTGAGCAGAAATCCAAATATTACCATCTTTCACGATGACTTCACATTTTCCTAGAACAGGATTCAAAGCATAACTTTCCATTACCCATCTATATTTGGAGCTTTGTGTTCTTTTTGGGTTCGAGTGGTACTGCAGGCTCCAGAGCGGAAAGGGAGAGAGAGGAGTGCAGCAGCTCCACGGTGACTCCTGACAAGCTTTGCTTTGTGTGGAGGGCTGTTTCCTGCATTCACAGGAAACGCTCATATTGGAAACAGATTTTCTCTGACAGTTGATTTGAGCCAAAGCCCGGCTGAAACCACTCTCAGCTGCTACAGCCTGCACGCAGAAAAATGAGGAAGGGATTGCTGGAGGGGGGCAGCTTTGAAACTCATCTCCCTCATCCTACAGGGTGTGGGGCATTTCTTTCATTATTTTTTCGGTTTTACGACCACATATTTTCTCTCTCTCTCTCTCTTTCTTTCACTCACCGCACCAAGCTGCTGCCTTTCCCTCCTCGCGCAGGGCTCATGTTTCACTGCTGAGTGCTGTTTGGTTTTTCAAATGTCAACACACAGGAGCCTGCCTGGGCGGAGGAGTTACTCCAGCCTCAGCGGCACAGTGAGGGTCCATGCGGAGCCCTGGTCAGATGGAACAGCCAGGGCCCAAACGTAAATACAGCATGCGACACACCATCACAGCACGCTTTTAAACCCTCAAACAGAGGAAGTTAACATCTCAGCGTCGCAGTGCAAGCAGCCTGTCATCTATTGGGTACATAAAACTGTCAGGAGGAACCGACTGACCCTGGACTCAACCCAAACACTCTCTCTGCTGTATGCTGCATGTGGAGACACACATGTTGGGATTATGCACGTGCACGGACATTGGCACATTTGTTATATGACACTGACAGACCATTCAAATAAGTGATTACACTGTCTTTTTTTAGATCTGAAAGCTATGAGAACATATTATTCTCAAGCCTCATTCGATGTCTCTAGTATGCATTTGTTGTCTGGTTGTGTTAAGATGAGGCCTGAGTCCCGACACCCTAATGTGAGAATGACAGCTGTGGTATATTGGTGCAGTCAGTGACCACCACACCAGAGCAGACGCTTCAGTTTGTCCAGCTATCACCCAGTAGCCATTCCTCATGGGTGCTATAGCCGGGATTACCATGGTGATAACCTTGAGGTCAAGGGAAGTGTGCCGGGGGCGGGACCCCCCACACAGCAGACAGGGACCCCAGGGGTCACACTGTTACCTCTCCTGAGACTATTGTTTGCATCATGTCATTAAAAAGTGGCCAAATGGACCAAAGAGATTACAAACTTATATAAGAAGCCTTTTATCATTTTATTATGCTTACAGTGCATCTATTATTGGCTAAACCCTGATATTAAAAATCTTATCTGATCGAAGTTACTCAATCAAACCGCATCTACCCCGCATCTTCAAGTCTCCCTGTGCAATTTAGTTTTACGTTAATCCTTCCTACGCTGAGTTTCTTTTTTATCTGGAGCATCCAATCCCGAAACTTAGCTTCCGCCGTACTCTGGGCTGCTGCTCCGTCGCGATTGTCTCTCCCATTTGGTAAGTACCCTCCGTGCCAGAGGGGGAGACACTGCAGCTTTAAATATGCCCTTTGAATGCTACATCCATGACAATCATGATGAAAGGTCAGCATCCTCACCAGCGCTTGATCCATGTAGAAAACTTGTAAAATGAAGAAACAGCATTGTTATCTTATAGCAGTGCAGAGGGGGGTTCAGTGAATGGTCAGTTGGGGTCTGTAATGTTTGCTGCTGTGCTTTATCCTTGAGGATTTCCCATCTTTTCCTGTTGGTGTTGTATTTCTCTATCACTAATCCTCATCTCAGTAAGGGTCCTTTGCTTTTAGTTCAGCCCCCTTCTCTCCTGCTGTGTGCTGGTTTGGCCGACTTCATGTCTTTTGTCCCGCCGTGCTGGTGGGCCAGGCATCATCTTACCTTCCAGGTGTTCTCAATGAGCCGTAGGTATCCTAGCAACCTGGCAGTGAGCTGCGTCTTGGGAAGCCGAGGCAGATGTGGGTGCACAGTTCACCCTCCATCACCAACGCTTAAATCATTAGAAAACAACTCCCATTGAATCCAGTGCTTTCCCCACCACGCCGTAGTGGCATTCGTGCTTTAATTATGGCACAACCCTGACAATCTACCCCATGCAGCAATGCACACACACATGCACAATTACCAACTGAGGCCAGGAACAAACCGCAGGAGAGAGGGTGCATCTGCTCTCCTTGTGGGAGAGGGCGAGTGTGAGTGCGAGCCCTAAACATGTAGTCATGGAGCTGTAATCAGTGTTGGTGGGACAGAGGTTTACCTTCCATCATATTTTATTTACAGGAGTGCCTCGCTGCCAAACAACTTGTTGATTTTTGGACGGACTTCAGGGTGTGTGCTGTAACCTTCTGCTGGGAAAGAATGTGCTCTCTGTGTCATTTTGTGCCTCCGCTCTTGTCTATATTTGAACATGAGAATATCCACTGTGGTGAACCAGATGCTTTGGTCTGTTTTCAGATGGGGAGGTTTTCCTTGGCGTGGCCTAGTGATTAAATACTGGGAGAGAGGAGAGCAGCTGAGCAGATTGGATCTCTCGCCACAAGCCAGGATCCCCAAACTGCCCTGTGGTCACAGCTAGATGAGAGCTATTATCTTACAGAAGGCTGTATGCAAAGTATTTTTTGTTTCACATTTCATACTGAATTTGTTTTGTTGTGATAAAGAAGGAAAAACTAAACGGTCATAGTCCCTTATCGAGTACGATATGGCAAACACATGCGTTTGTATAAGATAAGGAGGCCTCTGTAAATAACATACATCTGTTTAAGATAGCAATGCAAATGTAAGCAAAACATTTCAGTTCAGCAAAATGATTTTAAGCAAAAGCAACTGAGCTACAGAAGCAGATCTCTTCCTATTTTCATCCCGCATATTTTCTATCTTGTATTCCCATCTTGCCATCACCCGTATCTTGTCGAAGCCCGTCATCCCTGTGCGACCCTGAAAGTGTAAATGGTTGTGGGTTTGCTGGTCTTCTTCCAAGGAGAGTGGCCCAGTCCCCCACCACATCCAAAAGCTGATGATATCTCATTTGTTCCATTTGTACAAAACATTTAAATGTAAAATTGACAATATGAAGTTTTATAGGAAATAAAAGATTGGGAATATTTATTGATGCAATTGAGGTTTTCATACAGTTTTATAGAGCGGTATCGATCTTCTCACCTAACCCTCAGTAAGAAAGCAAAATAAAAATGATTGAAATATTCCTTTTGAAGGATGTTTTCAAGGTTGTTTTCTTTCTGTTTGTCTGACTTTAAAGGATGTGCACTTTGTGTCGATGAATGCAGGTAGCTGCATGAGCTGGCATTGGATGTTTAATATTTCTGTGGTCACATTTCAAATCACACTCATATGCCGTTGACATTTGAACATGGAAATTATACCTTTTTTAATCTGTGAAGCAAAACAAAACAAAAGAAGTCAACTAAACAGAAATATTTCATAAGTAGCTTTCGCGAGGCAGTTTGACGTCATTTCTTTCTTGTGCTTGGGCGTGTTCGACTTCTAAAAGCTCACAGCAGATGTCCTCCACACTTTGTAGAAGCAGGTAGAAAGATAGAAACAGAGCCACAGAAACAACACAGTGATATAGTTGTGAATACATGGGGCTAGCACACTATTGATTTCATCGATACCAGTACATTCTCTTGACCTGGATTATCCACTAATAGACAGAGACGAGAGCAAAGAAGGAAGAAATCCAAACCGTTACTAGTTTGCAGTCTGGTGCCAATTATCCTGATTGGACAGGGCCTGCTGTGAGAAGGTGATTACATCCCAGCACCAAAGCCACACACCATCAGGTGTGGGACCACATGAAAAACCCGTAATAAGAGATGGGTAGCCGGGGGGATGCAGGGAGTTTGGCCTTGAGTAGTCCAGCTGTGACTCACTCAACACAATTAGAGTTTAGTGTTCTTCACAGCCAGACTAATTGAATTCCTTCACAAAATGGTGCACCATTTTCAAAAGCGGTAAAGCAGAGTTCTCTCATTTCCCTGATGCTCGCACCAAACTAGGTTTTGCAAGGAGCTTTTGCAATAAAAACAAATATGTGGGATGCGTTAATTCCTTGGAAGGGCAGCGCATGCATCGTGAAGGATAGCGGTGGACACGCAGAAGATTAAGCTGAGGCCAGATTTCATTTCGGGCCAGCACAAGCATACAAGTGTTTGCAGGGGCAGCAGAGTTAACCACTCAATAATATCTGGGAACAGGAAGTATTTCCTCCTGCAGCCCAAGGCCAAATATTTAGTTAAAGTCTGAATCACTTTTAAAGCTGCTATACACAACAGTTTTAGAAAAGTTACTATTCGTGTACTTTTTAAAATGATATAGAGAGTATCTGCTTCAAAACTCCCAAGATGTGCTTATGGTGCTCAGGTACACTCTATCATAAACAGCAAGATAAGACCCAGCCGTCACTTTCATCCAAATATGGTATTGGATACATAAAGTGAAACCTTTCCTCTCCGTATCCGCCTCAATATATTGTTTAGACAAGTTGCTGTAAACGTCTGGCCATAGGGAGGACTGGCAGAAGTTAGCCACAGCATTTAAACTCAGCCGTTCTCAGTGTTTCTTCAGCCCTCTCCTTATATAGACCTAGATCATCAGTCTGTTTGGCTGCAGCATCTCATTTCCTCCAGAGCAGCGGACAGCCAGCCTCTCTGTAAGGGCAGCTCCCAGGGTGCAGGAGGTCACTGGCTGCAGGCGCCTTTTAATTCCAGTGGACCCTTTTGTCTTTGTGAGTGTCCCTCTGTTCTTGTACTCTTAATATTGCCACATTTCCTTCTTATATTATTCGCGGCTAAAGCCCCAGTTGTCTGTAGAAGCCTGTGTTGTAAAATGCAAGGCCACACTGAGGACCAGTCTGTCACCACTGACCCTATTGATCTTCTCCAACTACTGTGACATCTGCTCAGCACTAATTGAGAGTTTCATGTGTACAACTGTCAGCCACTATAGTGCCAGGCGGTTGTAAAACTAATTCTCTCAATGGCGTTAACAAGGCTGTGTTGTTTACTGACAGGCACCAGGCAGGTACTAACAAAGAAATCAAGATAAAAGTCCAAATAAGTGTTTGTAATGTACTTTTCCATATACAAATCCATACGCTGCCTGGGCCACATCTTTGCTAATGGATGACTCAATTCAAATGCCAGAATAAATGTTTACTTGCGCATTAAATAGGAAGCTTGAGCCGGAAACCGTTGAGCCTAGCTTAGCAAAAAGACTGGAGGAAACAGTTTTGTAATTCAGATGCAAAGAAAACATTTATAACCCAATCAAGAAACAGCTGAGAATCCATATTCTAACGCCTAAAAATGCCCATTTCAATTTATTAGATCGCGATGACAGGGTATATACAGCCTGTCGTCTGCACTGTATAGCACATGGGCGTCAGACATCCCAGCACAGAGAGCAGACTGAAGGGCACACATCACCTCAGGGTTCAGGGGTCGAGAGGAGCCACACTTCCTGTAGCCTGCACCGTCGAACCCCTGCTGACTGCTTTACTGGCTCTCTCATTGTTCAGATTTATCATCCCTGCCATTGATGTGGCCTCTCACAGAGGCCATTAAAGACCAAAGAGCATCACCCTAAACCAGATGTTTCACCTGACAAAGTTCTCAGTGCAGTCTGTCACTGAAACACACAAAGTGCATGAAAGACTGATGGGCTCGTGAATAAGGTTTGGATGTCACCGGCCAACATAAAGCACCGGAATGAAAGGATCTGTCTTGGTATAAGACATTCCTGCTATGGTTTTAATTTAAACATCCACTTCCCCCGTTAGAAGAATTATATATAAAGTTAATTATAAACTGATAGATGAGGTAGGGAGAAAAAGTCAAGACATAGATGCTTAATGTTCATCATTCTTCAAAATGAAATAAGTTCAGGTCACATTGCTATAATTACTCCCATGACTAAAACCATAGCATGTTGCCACACTGAAAAATACAGTTGCCGGTTTTATATAATAGGAGGGCAGTAGGGACGAAGTAAAAAAAAAATCTGCTATGTATTGTGAGTCAATGTACTGTCATGGGAAATATGTAGAATAAGTCAACAAGATTGTCACGTTGTACCCTGACATGGAATACTAATTAACGGAAGTTATGCGAGGGGTAAAGATAGTATCCAAGATCTTAACAGAGGCAAAACCTCTGTCAACAAATATGTTTTAAGAGCTAAAAAGGTCATGAACTGGGAAGGTAATTTCCCCCACTCCACCACCAACAGTCGAAGGACAAGTATAGCATACAACATGCGCTTCACCCATAATTTAGCTGTCAGAATCCAGCATGCACAGCTCATTTCGGAGTTATTTTGATGGTTATTTGACATTCAGTGGGGCAGCTCTGTGTTTGTTGTGGGTGAGAGGGAGTCCCCTGAGGTCAGAAGAAAGAAAGAGTGATGCACAGAGACTGTGAGAAAGCCGATGTGTGCAGAGGTCTGGTGTGGTCTGATGATGTGACATGAAAGCTCTCTTGTCATTCTGGAGTCAGATCTGTAGGATCACAACCCTGCTGCTGCCTACTGGGGGGGCAGGGGGGGGGGGGGGGGGGGGGGGGGGGGGGGGGGGGTGACTTCAACCCTATTAAGAGAGTGCATGTGGAGAAAAGCAGCTGTACACAAAGAAGCACAGTGTTCACCTCTTTGGTCTGATAGAAGAATGTTCCAGATGCCAATGTGATAATGACATTAGCATCTAATCAAAAGCAGCACTTCAGACCGCTCCCATTGGAGATGATGTACATTTATACTTGTGACGGGAGTGTGGTTTATCATTTGCCTAATAGAGGAAGTGGGGCAGAGCAGTAAACAAGCAGCATCATCCCTGACTCTTTAACTCTGTGTTATTGGGATATAGATTGGGGAAAAAGAGGTTTTGGACCTACTCTGGAAACCCTCTTTGAGAGAGAGAGATGTGTCATTTTGCTGACCTTATATTTTTTGCCAATTCCCAAGATGAAATCCTCATAATAGGATGATTCTCAATTAACACCTCTGGGTTTCACAGCGTGGGACTGACTTAGCATATACGACATGTGATTGAGACGAGACAACAAGTTAAAAAGGAAGAAAACAACACATCACATCACTTCCACAACAGGCCCTGCACGTTTGAGGGGAATTTATTTTTCATATAGTCAGCAGCATTGCTCTAAAAGGAATAGTTGGAGCATAATAATAATGATAATGATAATAATAATATGAAGCTAGTTAAATGAAGCTACAGCCAGCAGCCGGTTGTCTGTCTTGGCATAAAGACTGGAAACTAAATCAAATAAAATTTAAAATGTTATATCTTGTTTGGTTATTCTGTACAAATGCCAAGTTGTGATTTTATGGTGGGTTTTGTGACAGATATGTTTTGTTTCCCCTTGTTTCCAGTCTTAGTTTCATGCTATTTGCAAATGGAAAAAAAGTTGACATCTAATCTCCCTAAAATCTCAACTGCTCAAGGAGTTGAGATTGAAATAGTCACAACATATAATTATCTAGGTATTGTTATTGATCAGAACCTGTCGTTCAAATCACACATTGGAAACCTTGTTCTCAAACTGAAACTTAAATTGGGTTTCTTTCTCAGAAACAAATCATGTTTCTCATTCCAGGTAAGGAAACATTTGGTCTCTGCAGCTTTCTTACCTTTACTGGATTACGGTGATCTGCTCTATATGAATGCATCTGATCAGTGCCTTAAGAAGTTGGATACTGTGCACCATTGTGCTTTGCGTTTTATTACTGGCTGTGGAAGTCGTGTACACCACTGTACTCTGTATGCTGCTGCTAAATGGTCATCTCTGCATGTTCGCAGACTTTCACATTGGCTGGGTTTTATATATAAATCTCTCCTTGGGCTGATTCCTTCTTATGTGTGTACATACATGTGTAAAAAACTAAATCACTATGGCCTGCGCTCACACAATATTACACAGATGTTGGTCCCCAAGGTTACAACAGAAGTAGGAAAAGAAGCTTTTAAACACGCTGCCCCTTCTTCCTGGAATCATGTGCAGAAAGAGCTGAAACTGTCAGACTTAATAACTGTGGAGGAGTTTAAGTCCATTTTAAAGGATGGAGAAAAAAGGTCTCTTGGTCGATGTGATTGCTTCTGATCTCTAACTGATATACATTGTGCCTGTTTTACGCATTTTAACTGTTTAATATTGCATATTAACTGGATATTATGCTCATTCATTGTGTAGTGTGTAACAGTTGTATGTGTCTGTTTGTTTTGTGATTTCTGTGAAACAATGTTCATGCTGCCCTCTTGGCCAGGTCACTCTTGAAAAAGAGATTTTAATCTCAATGAGGCTTTTACTTGGTTAAATAAAGGATATATATATAATGCTAAGTTAAGCGGCTGCTGACTATAGGTTTATATTTACAGTGGTATTAACCTTCTCATCTAACTCTCTGCAAGAAAGTGGTTAGCATATTTCAAAACGTCGAACTATTCCTTTAAAGAAACACTTTGGTCATTGCCAAATTGCAGCAGTAGATATACATCCCACTATTAAAAAAACTGTTTTTTTTACAGTTTCGATTGAAAGACTGAAAAGCAAAATCTCATCTGGAACCTGAGTAAAAAAACATTCCTGGCCTAATTCAGCTGAACTTGCAGTAAAAACATAAAACACAGCATGCTTGTGGGTTTACCACTCAGTAGGAATGTGTATGTTAATTGCCGCTGAGCCAGTGTATTTGATCTGAACTAAACGACATGCATTACTCAGCCTCGCAGAGTGACACATCGCTGAAAACCAGCCAAGATTGCGGCCTGACTTCTCTGTGTAAACACAAGCATTATGGGTTTATTTGCTTTAGTTTGGCCGATGTATGTGTTTGTATTCAAATACAGAAGGTGAAAAGTCAGCGCAGATAACAGAAATGGAACAGAAATGGAACAGAAATCGTCTCCTGATTAGATCACGCAGTGTTTATGTGATTAATAGTGCGGATAAGATTATGCAGGGGTTGAGTGAGGGCTGTTATTTAAGCTGAGGAGGCACCAGTGGGAGACTCGATCATCATATTGGATTTATTCATGGTTTATTTGATAGGGACATAGACAATAAAACTGAAACCGATGCAGGTATCATAGTGTTTATAGCGAATATTAGTTTGTAACACCGATCCCTAGAAGGGTTTTTATGAAACTAAAAGTAAAATAGTGAGGTAAAAAGAAGATTAAACAGAATACAGCCAGATACATTAAAGCACCCATTAAAAACAGATACAAGTACAGGTATGATGCTGAATTACCAGGATTTGGTAGCTGTCTTAAAAGTGATGAAGTTCGCAGCACATTTTTTAAGAAAGTGTTCAGGTAGCGACTTCCAGGACTTTGTTTCTTTCACAGAAAAAGCTGTCATAGCAAAATATGTTTTGCAGAATGGTGCCTTACAATTGCCACTTGAAGCTGCTCTGGTGGATCTGATAACGCTCTTAGTTTATATATTGTGCCAGCCTTGTTTCATCTGATGTCTGAGAGAGAGTTTTAGTTATGTTTTTGTCAAGTCAAGGACTTTCACTTTTGTCAGGCCCTGTGTTTGGGGGAGGGACAGTTAATGGTTGTGTGGCGGGTGGGTGGTGACGAGTCACAAGGGGACACGGAGGTGACGGAGCTCAGTGGCAGAGTAATTAGCAACACAGTGGTCAGTCTGTGCTGTCAGACGCAAAAGCTGCTGTACTGCTCGGCCCTGCAGCTGCAGACGCCCCGGTGACACGAGTTACCACCGCTGCCACGGTCATAAAGTGGTTGACATCCCAAGATTATTGCGCGTGTGTGTGTGTGTGTGTGTGTGTGTGTGTGTGTGTGTGTGCCTCTGTGTCTCTGCGTCATAGACAGCATGCTCAGGTTAGAATTATTTTATTCAAAATCTGGCCAAGTCTCTGTCAACAAAACCTGAGAGTAACAAGTATTTTCGTTATTGAGTAATCTGATGATTCGTTTCTTGATAAATCGATAATCGTTTTGTCTATAAACGGTATTGTAAAAAGGTCAAAGTTACATATTCAAATGGCAGTCCAAAACGTTTAACATTCATGCTTGAAGTATTACTAAGAACATTAATCAAAATTGTTGCCGGTTAATTTTTCTGTTAATTGGCCTTTTCATTAATCAGCTCTAAAGGACGTGACTCTTAATATCTATATCAGGAGTTTACAAAGTCTGAGACTGTGGGCGCCCCCTCACCCCGCGTAGTTTACTTGCTTATTAATATTAATATACATACATAACTTCAGAAGATGCCAAATACATTTATTTTTTAAAGTCTGTCCTAAGGCATTTAATAGTTTCTGACTCAAAAATTGGGATAAATTCTCCAAAACTATTGTCTGATCTATATGATATAGTCTAATAATGTACTAGCCAAACTAGCACTTAAACAACATTTCAGGGGACTATTGATACATTTTGACGCTCCGGTGTGAAAGTGTAAAGCGGTTTTAAAAAAGCATAAAAATACCCAACTACATTGTGTTAAATGTATCAAAAAAGATATTTTAACACACATTTATTTCATTAACCTAATAATTACATTTGAATGAAAAAAAAACAACAACATCATTGCAATGTACTGCTGAGATGGAGCAGCTTTTGATGCCAATTAAACATTTGACAATTTTTGGAGCAAATCCATTTTTTCATCCACATCAAAATAGTTGTTGAGACTTTTCAATCCGCGCCAAAGTGGACGGACGAGCATTGTCATAGAGCCGTGGGGCTAGCATAGCTGGAAAAATCTGTTTCAACATTTGACTTCCAACTGTCAATGCAAGGCATGCATGAGTGAGGTGACGGTGACATTCGTAATGTTTTTCCCACGATCAATCCTGCTTGCCATTTCCCCTCGTTTTGGAGCCGGTTGAGCCGGTCTAAAGTCTGAACAGAGTTCCCACATTGCTCTGGCTTGGGTGTAATAGTGATCCATCCCGTTTCCTGACTCATCATCCAAATCAAATCTTCTGTTATCCTGCCATTCACATCCTTGTTAAGGGACAGAGGGCGTGGCAGCAGGTGGAGGAGGGACAGCAGGTTATTTTTGGTTGAGAGGAGCCTCGAGCCCGACGAAGATTTTACATCCAGCAGCTGCAGGAAGTTTTATTCCACGTAGTGACTGGATGGGGACTGGATATTACAACTAAACCGTCTGATGCTAAGCAGTGAACTGCTCCAGTCACACTGGACCACTTGCAAATTTGTGTCCTGACATTCCTGAGTGATTCTATGTGCTATGGTCGTTTCATCACGGCTTCCAATTCTCTCTAATAAAGGTCACAAAACTGCTGTTTGTCCCCAAGCATTACCACAATCACATGTGTGTGTGTGCGTGCGTGTGTGTGTTTGTGAATGTATGTGAACAAGTCTGGTCATGTGATAGGCTCAGTCTTGCCAGGCAGGGTTTACCTCTCAACTGAATCAGTCTGCTGATCAGTTCTGAGATACTGTTTGTCAGATGACACCAATCAGAGGGTCCTACAACAAAAGCTCCCACATGACTGCGACTGCCACTGTCCGCCCATCTGTCTGCCCTCTTACACAAAAGCGTGACTCGCATTAAAGTAACTGGTTTAACGTACGTGAGTAAGTGATCACTGGAAGAGTCGACTACCGTGTAAAAACGAAAGCAATCGTTCAGTTAGAGTAACTGTTACGGCACATAATGAATAATGGCCATAATTATGACACGCCACCCAACCTGTCTCACTTTCTTGCGCGCCATTGACTCAGCCGATTTTAGAGGCCGCTTGAAATTCTGGTTATGACTCTGTAAAACTGGTTGTTGTTTAGGGTTTCACTCTGACTTGTAATTATAGTTTTCTTTGAAATAGGATTTATTCATCCAGACGGTTTCAGAAATGCATGGGTAATTCAAACCTGTATTACGTAAAAGAATAGTCGATGCAGAGCATATACAAGAATATGCTGCGATTGAAAAGAAGTATGGCTGAATAGATAAGTCAGTTGACAACAATTTAGATGATTAATGAATCGTTTAAATCAGGTGTAAGTAAAGTTGCCAAGCATTTGTTGGTTCAAGCTTCTAAAATGCAGCAATTTTGCTTTTTTTTTTTTTTTCTCTGTTTGATATAATTATAAATTCAACATTCTTGGATTGTTCAACTGTTGCAAGGAAACTGAAGATGTCCTCTTGGGCTCTTTGAACTTAGGATGGGCATGAATAACATTTTGTAAATCAATTAATTGAAACAATACTGAATAGATAAATGAATGACTGATGAATTATTTGCAGCCTTAAAAAGAAACCAAGCAGTGATACCTCAACAGTTCACTGCTATGGTGTTTTCTTCTTGCTGGCAAACTTCATCACAGATGTCGTACTGCACTGTAAATGCGTGAGCACCACAGCCAAGAGTTATTTTCACAGCGATGAGTAAATTCAATTCAATCAATTTGAATGGACCAAAAACTTTTGGAAGAGGACAATGTGTGCAGTGTGTCAGCTGAGAGGTGAAAGGGGTTGAATTATTAAACTCTAAGTTTAATATTTGACTCCATCAGTTGTACTGAGGCGGTCACTCAGTCATGCGGTCTGCATTAAGACTGACAGCTTTGTTTAAAATCAACAGTAGTCCAGGTGCGGCAGACGGCCATCTGGTGCCTGCAGTCGCCCACCTTCACTGGGCCGTGTGTTGACACAGGGGCCACGAGGAGGACGCGCCTCTCTGCCAGCCAGGAGCTTTCAAATCTGCTAAAATACTGCTGCACTGAGAAGATTTGGTCTGTACTTGACATTTGCACGAGTTAAAAACTTCTCTTTTGGCTGCACGTGTACTCTAGAATAGTCTACACCCAAAACTATGAAGCGTAAAGTTGCCTCATAACTCTGACGAGAGAAGTTGAATGTTGAGTTTTCTTCATTTTTTTGTGAAATATTAGGAATCAAACCACATTGTTCACCATTTCCTGCTTTCTCACTTTTTCCAACATCTAAATAATAATGTTGTCAGTGAATTTGTTTGAGGATTGAGGCATTTGGCCTCTCACGTGATCATATAACTTCACGCTCTGACCCTCTCTTTACCCACATGCTCTCGCATGCTCCCGATAGGGCTTTTTAAACTTTTGCTCTGTGTGAGTTGCCAGATCCTTGAAGAGTGAAAGCACTTCTTAAAATGTTGCCATACAGCGGTGGAGCAGTTTCAAAGAAATTGGTGGAGCTTAATGACGGCATCTGTTTTTAATGCAGATTTCTACATGGAAACCATGTTGGTGAAACGGGTCCGAGATGACCAACAGTAAAGTTAATATATAGTCACACTGCTGTTTCTCTGCAGCACATTAGAAATAAATCTCTGAAAATGTAAACAAACAACCTGTGGGGTATCATTATAATTATAATTTGTGTGACTGCATGGCCTCCGTGGACATTTTCTCTCATTTTTTTCAACATTTCTATTTACACTCGGCCTGCTCTGGCATGTATCAGGACAAGAGGTCACTAAACAAGATCGGCCGTCATAACAAATTATCCATAGCCAGACAGTGTGAGAGCAAGTCAGCCATGACCAACTGGTCCGACAGCACAGAGAAGCAAAGTCTGCGCAAACAAACAGCACATCTTTACTAACAAATGACTGCAGGGGTCTGCTCTGATGGGCAAGAGTTAAAATGCAAATAGTTTATCATTTTTATTGCACCGAACTGAAAGGGCGTCATACGATTGAGAAGATGAGATGGAGGGGGATGTCAGCAGGAAGTGTAAATGTCAGAGAGAGAAAAAAAAGGAGTTAGAGGAAGCCTGAGAGATCTTTGAGACAACACAATGTCTGCTTTCTGTCTGTCTTACACTGAAGGACTCTATTGTGCGGACGTCGAGCGAGGGTTTTCTGTCTGGAGTTGCGGAGGGACAGTTGGGGCACGACCATGCTGTGGAGCACCACAGGAAGACAACTTATCAAGGTCACTCTTCTGACCTCTGCTTCCTGCCCACCAGAATCACCAATTGTGCGACAGAGCAGCTCGCAGGCCTGTCAGTATTCTCATTACTGCTTTCCATTTCAAGCACATCCTACACTGTGCTTTTCATTCATCTCGCTTCTGGAATCAACATTTCTCCTTCCCTTCCCTCTCCTCCTAAAAGTGCTGGATTTATGCCTCCTCTCTCCACCTCTTCTTATCTCTCCACACATTGAGTTCATCTGACTATGAGCCAGGCAAGCACCACTCTCCCACACTGCTGAAGTCTGTGGTGCTTCCTGTGTCTGAGGTATTTGGGCAAGACAGAGGTTACTTTACTTCACCGTGCTTTGTATGTCAGTCCCATGAGCTACTTAACCAAATATGAGGGCAAAAATGGACAACTTTATATTAGGAATTTAAGGCCCAAAAGCAGTTTTCAAGAAGATCACATGCCGGCTACTCTGGGTTTACAAAAGGCCCCATTATGCCCTAAAATCAGAAGACATTTGGCCTATGTGTTGGTTCTTATGAGCATTTTGAAAAACAGCAGCTTCACCTCCTGGTTTCTGGGTTCAGGCGAGATTCTGGTTTATTGACTGTAACTGTCTGTGTCTATTGTATCAAGGTAAACAAGGTTGCAATGTTTGTGTGTGTGTGAGAGAGAGTGAATATTTGTGTTTGGCAGTGGAAGTGTGTGTTTGACTTAGCCTGGCTGTTGAAGGCGATGCCTTGCCTGTGCAACTAACACACACCGGGGCATGTGGTTGGGAATGGACTCTGAATACCCAAAGAGTCCTTTCACATTAAATTATGAGGAGAGTTTGTCACCATATGTGGTTTTGGCCTCTTCCACAGGCTTTGTTTGTAAAGCCTTCGCTGTGGAATTTATTGGAACCATTTTATAACGTTTCCAGTTTTAGCTCAGCAGAGTGAGAGAGAGCTGCATGCTGTTTAATCTTCATTTACCTCGATAAACAAAAAGAAATATGTGTCTCTGACACATTGTCACAAACAATTTCCTTTTCCTTGTGGGCTCTATCTTTTCTTAGACAAAGAGTGGGAAACTGGTGCTTTATGGGAGTGCTGAAACATAGAAGAAATAGAAAAACCATTAATCGTCTCCAGTGAAGCTAATGTTTTTTCCGCTGTCTTTACTGTGGTGTTTTTCTTTGTTTCTCCAAAATGTGTGGACATGTTGGCTGCAGGCTCTGCTCTGTGGACATGTTGGCTGCAGGCTCTGCTCTGTGGACATGTTGGCTGCAGGCTCTGCTCTGTGGACATGATGGCTGCAGGCTCTGCTCTGTGGACACGATGGCTGCAGGCTCTGCTCTGTGGACACGATGGCTGCAGGCTCTGCAGAGCCGTGGCACTGACTGAGCCAAATGTGGTTGAACTGGGATGTGACACGACACAAGCTCAGGCAGGTCCCGACTCACAGGCAAATACAGCGGATTTAATAATAGATAGCAAACTACATTCCAGAGGTAGTTTGTTATTCAAGCTTTAAAAATCTGCATGACAGCAGAGAATGACTGTTTGTAATATTACAGAAAGTAAAAAATAACTTTAATGGAGGAAAAAGTTTATGGAAACAATAATGCTATCATGCATATGGTGAATTACATATATATATATATATGGATTTGCACACAATGGATCATAGAAAGCCGTAATATTATAATAATACGTACGATTATTATTGATTTTCTGCAGTGAAGAAACTATGCTGAATTTGAGAGAACCAATATGATGTAATTACTGCGTGTGGACTGATGTCTATGCTGACACTGCTATGTGCTTGTTATTAATTTAGCAACTAATTAATGATATAAGTGCAACATTGTCTGTTTTGGCCTCAGAGGCAGATTTATTTATACCATGGAAATGTGTGTTGTGCTGAACAGAGGAAGCAGGGTCTGACCTAAGAGGCCCTGTTTGGCCATGAGAACCAAAGCTAAGTCCTCTGGGATATTTCGCCCTGTGTCACCCTGTCTGTTATGATTCCCATGAACCTCGCATGTCCAGTTTTTAGTAAGCAGAAGAAGAAATGAGCTGTGTGGTTTCTAAATAAAGCTTGTGACGATTCCTTGATTCGCCAAATCTTTTCTGGTCACAACAAGGAGCATATTCCAATGTTATATACATATGTGTATATTGCAGTATAAAAGGAAATGTACAGTGATAAGGACTTCAAAAATGATAGATTTGTATTTTCATTATTTTTGAAAGATCATAATTATTAAGAATAACCACATGACTAATGACAATGTCCGTCCTCCTCAGGTACTCTAATGCCATAAATCTACTACAGGGTTCAGCTGGTGGAAGTCTGTATTTTCTTAAGATATTTATAAAAATATGAACAACAATGAATTAATGACTCCGGAAATTATTTTTTAATTCTGGCCAGGTTATAACGGGGGAGTTTTACCCAACGTCATAGCCAAAAAGGGAAGAAAGAAAACAAAACGGAACATTAATTACATTTATTCTTTGTCAGACTGCAGGCTAAACACCCCCCACACTTCACTTCCTGTCCAACTCTCTGCTAGCTGATAGGTTCTTCATAGAAGTAGCTTTCATGTGTGTGTGTGTGTGCGTGCGTGCATGTGTGTGTGTGTGTGAGAGAGAGAGAGAGAGAGAGAGGAGTCCCTCTTCAGTAACATAAAGTGGTAAGTTTATTATCTCTAGCCGTGCAGCAGACTGGCTTTTAATCGTCGTCTGCTCGTGTGGCAGATATGGAAGCCACACACTGCTGGGCTTCTGTCCAACACAAGTATTTTAAACTCTGCACAGCTTCATGGGCATTTTGTTTGATAAAGCCTCTCCTAAACATCATTGCACAACTGAACCCTCCTCCTCCTGTTCCCTTAAGGACACAACTGAATATGAAACCCTTGTTCTGAGTTACGTAAGTAACTTGGTGAATGAGTCCACTGGAATTCATCCAGAACCCAAAGAAAGTACTATATATATAATTCTGTTTTCTGTCAGCCGATATCGCAGTAACTATGTGTCATGGTTGAACTGCAGCATAATGTTTTAGCACTTTCTCTCGGACAGAAACCAGCTTTCTCTGGAAGCATCACATCACGCCAAGCTGCTTCCAGCGAAATGTCCACATGATGTCATTTACTTCTAATTTCCCCATAAAAGTGTTTTGTAATGTGTTGAGGCAGATCTACGTGATCAAAGTCAGCAGCCAGCTGTTACAGTAAAAAGCAGAACAAACTACAAACAGTGGCTCCCTTCTTCTTAACAAAATGAAGAGAAAATATAACAACATTTATCTGACATCTAAAACAAGCATTGAAGCTTTCTAGGTAGAAGCAATGCCATCCATTACCTTTAGTTTGCAGCAGGTACACCAATGAGTCTGGTTTAAAAAAAAACAAAACCTGAACATTCATTGTCATTCATCCACTTCTGACCACTTTTCCCAACTGGCTGTTTTCCTGGATAGAGATCTACCTCTATAAACACGTTGCTCTGTTTAAACATTTCACTTGAGCTCTTCTGCCTTACGCACGTTTTTTCACATTAGTGCAGTGGAGGATTTAAATGGTCCGTCTGGGATGAATAATGTTTTTCTTTTTAATTGAAATGAACTGAATTGGATTGCAAAGTTGACCCAGCTTCTATGTGTCACGTGTGTGCTGTAAAGTAAGGCAAGCACACTATCGGAATGATTTGGTTGTTGGTAATTTCCCTCTCGTTTATTGCCATTCATCTTTCAAATTTCAAACGATTTACTAATGTATGTGTTGTTGGTTAAATGACAATATTTTACACCATTCAGTCACATGCTGACGAGTGACACCTAAAATCGGGTGTTGGGGTTGGGTTTGCCCTTTTTTCTGGTTAGAGCGTCAGCCCCTCAACATGCATGTAACTGTCCCGTGAGATCAAAGTATGGTCTTTTTTTTTTTTGTGTAATAATCCTGAATGTGCTTTTCTATGACAGTTATAGCAGAGACTTACAGGCTCTAATTAGAGCTTGTTTCTATCACAGAGATGAGGAGTTTGCCAAACTTAAACACAAGGCCCATCTTCTCCTTCTGTTTACTGAAGGGATTATTACAACATGAGCGATGGGAGTGAGGGATTAGTGCGGATGGGTTCATGCTCACAGTGGTAGACGGGACTATCTGTGAGGACCGGGGCGGGGGGAGAAAGTCCTCAGCGCAGCTATTACTGTAATTAACAGGAGGTTTGTTGTGTGTCCGCTACATTAGACTGGGCCACCCTGTAAGTGAGCGACGCCTCAGCAGATCTGCTTTAGATCATTTTATGTTTATGGCAACTGGTTCTAATATCAGCCAGAGAGTCTCACATGCTGTAATCCAACTGTGGGTAACAACCATCGTTCATGCTTTAAAGTCTGAAAGGCAAGTTATGTTATTAATCTGTGCTGGTGGGCACACTGTTGAGCAGTCTTTCTGGAGCTTCCGTACCTATATGTGGCACAGGTGACCGGGATAACGCAGTCGTGAATGCTGACAGATTGCCAACAGTTACACAATAAATGCTCGGTTTTTAATGGTTAATGGAAACCACAGCTATGCCGTCACACACAGCTCCAGTCCACTTACCTGATGAGTGAGCACTGGTATGTAAAATGGTGGTCAAAGTCAGCATTGAAGCATGCTTCAGGATGTCTCATCTTGTGTAGCGAGAGGCCCGTACAATCGGCACGCAGGCTACATATCAGTGTCGAACTGATCTGTCACGAGCACGCTTGCTCCCACCGAGCACCCTCATCGCTGACGTTTCACCCACAGGATCACAACGAGCCTCGTATTTGTGTGGTGCTACTCTCAGATCTATTCTCTAGAAATAATGCAATGAATTCTAGACTCAATAAACACACCAATGACACATATAGATGCATTATGTTGGCATGTTTTAACCAATAAACTGGGAAATGCACACTTTTGTCTGTTACAGCATTTTATCTGTATGGTTTCGTCTAATTGGGCTGATTGTTCATTATAATGGGCATTAGTGTAATCTTAGTTTGTGGTAGTGAGGGATCAATTAATTATGCTTAACATCATACTTAATGTGCATGACAGGCACTCCTGCTCACAGACATAGTGGACAACGATCTATGTGCTGTAGAGATGAGTAATGACTTGGATCCACTGCCTCCTCTCTCTTCTCCTGTCATCCCCTTTCCCCGAATGATTCTCAGTCAGCTGGGGAAGGTGATGTATTGATGCACTTAAACAGCTGCAGACTACTGGGAACCAGTGTGTGATAAAAAAAAAAAGGAAGAATCAGCAGTGGAGCCAGAAAATTCATTGGAAAAATGGAACACACGGATTACTTGCTCGGAGATCTTTTTGCAAAGGTTTACATTTTTCCATCACGGGTTGTCACACACGTTCACAAACTTCCACAGCCGTGTCCTGATAAGAGTCCATTATATCCCAGCTGAGCGCCCCAGTGTGCCGCAGTGACATACCACCAGAAGACTTAGATAAAAAGGCTAAGACGAACGGCACCCAACAAGAACCATCTCTCTTCTGTAACCTCCCATGCCCTCGATAGCAGACATGATTGGTGAGGCTGGCTGCAGGGAGCATGGGAAATTGCTTCTTTGGGAAAATTCTTTATCTTTATAATGTCTGGTGCTATTTTTCCTCTGAATTGATGGACAAAGCGAATGCGTGAAGGCAAAGGTGACGTTATCATTAGCTTATCTCGGCGCATATGTCACTCTTTGCATCAGCGTGTGCTTTTCTCAGAGGACCCAGAACTAATAGCGCCATTAACCAATGTGTGTGGATGAGTTGGTACCACCTGCGAGGCTAGACCACAATAAGAGCAGAGGCCATGGTAAATGAAGCAGAGGGCTGTTAGTGAGGCGTTATGCTTCATAAAGCAAAGGGAGAGTAAACGCCTGCTCCATCTGCAACCAACTGCTTCGCCTCCCTTCACCTCGTTCTGCTTAGACACATGGGGAATTACCTCATCAGGCACACAGCGCTCTGTGTTGATACAGCCTCTGTTTCAGCCTGTAAATAGCTCTGTCGCCCCGCTTAAAGCCTCCCCAAAGGATTACATTTTTTGATGAGTAAGAAGAGAACTTTTATTGAGAACAATGAGTCCCTTGGTATCTAACGAGGGAGTTCCAAAGTGTGTTTGAAAATGGACTTTTGAAAAACTCAAATTTCCTTAATGCAAGTGCTGGAATGACTGCAAGTCTGCACATCTGAGATATGGTCATGTTTACAATTGATCTTTTTTATTATACACCAATTACACTAAAGCGTGCATCAACAAACTTCATCATGCCTGCTCAGAGAATTACATTTCTAATGAAAACAAATGAACCTACATTCATTTGCGTTACTGCAGAGGCAGTAAAATCCTCTTTCAATCCGGCAGCAAGGAATCACCGTCTGGCTGTAATGAAACTATGGCGGGAATGAAAAATGTCTTCTTCTGGGAATTCAAAATGATATCAGCCAACCGCATATCCTGTGTCACATGCAATACAAATAAGAGGATGTGGAGTTTAAATTATGAGACAATCTTTATTTCTATTAGCTTAGTCACAGCATATAAAAAGTGAAAAAAAAACAGTCATATCAAAAATAAAGTGACTCTGAGGATTGTCCAGTCTACACATGGCTTGTGTCACACGTAGCCAATGATATCGTTGCAGATTAAAGGCTGTCGGCTGCGTGATTTCAAGAGGGCTGCAAAGTGGTAAAAATCTGTGTCCATCTCATTAATGCCCGAGTGAGACTGGTGGAAAAATGGGAGTTTGGACTCCGACGCCACGACTGGACAGGACAGACGTTTTGAAGCATTTGCAGTTCTGTTAACATGAGCAGAGTCTGTGACTCTCATCCTCACTCTGTCCTCCACACTCTTAGAAAACCCAGCCAGTCTCCTCCTCATGTTGACAAAGAAATCTCTTCCCATTCCACTTCTTGAATTTGGCTTCAGCTCAGTGGGCTCTGGACAATCTGGCAGGTCCATCCAGTTCTGTATGAGGTCTGCAAAGCTGTTGTCACCCAGAACCAGAGGTTGGCGGTTGCGTCCTCTGGTCAATAAAGAGTTTGTCCAGTCCTCTTGCTCGCTGACATCAAACGATGTCCACGTCTCCAGACAGGCGTCAGACGTGGATTTGGGTCGAATGCGTCCACTTGGTGCCCTGTTTGTGCGGAGGCAGGCTGATGATGACACCCGCACATTTCTCGTCCTCCTGAGGACCACCCCTTCATCCTGCCATGACGCCTCAGAGTAGCCTGAATCAAACTCCAAACTTTTGTGACTGCTGGGAGAGCCCAGGCCGATGCTCAGGCCCAGCCGGCTGCTCGAGTCGTCCTCGTCCTCCTCCAGAGGACTCGCCAGGCAGCAGGCGGAGTCGTACGTACTGGCCGTGCTGGCATCAGACATCCTCAGGCGCGTGCGCTGCTCTCGCTGCAATGCTCGCTGCTGACAGGCACGTGCCACTGCAGAGTGCCGCACTATTGCTGGGAGTTGGGTGCTGAGGGGGCGTCTGGCTGCAGGGCAGGTTCTCCGGAGTTGTTTCAGGTCTTGCAGTGACCTCATCATGTACTGCATCTGCTCCCGTAAGCAGTCGCCTGAGTCTCGCAGGCAGAGCTGAGGAGACAAAAGACAGAGTCAGACAAAAGTTGTCAATAAATCCCACACCATGTAGCACATCAGTAGATGGAGCCAGCAAAAGCTGGAATCTGAACATTTCTAAGCCTTTCTGATGAGTGGTTGCGAAATAGCTCTTGGGCATGCTCAGACTTGCTCACAGTAACTTTCAAACTATGAAAACACCTTTTCTCTTATTGTAATCTTGAAGGCCAGCCGACCAGCCGTTCAAAGAGCACCACTCGACAATAAGACAGATTTTCAACACAAAGCAAAGTCATCTGCCGGGTAATTTACTCGACCACACCAACAACACAAGTGAACGCCCTGTTTTCATTGTCTCAGGCGTGATTCAACTGAAAGCCCAAGACATATGTTATTACATGGAGAGCTGTATTAACGTTTCACCTCAGCTTTTTCTCTACATAGTTGAGAATTAGTACACATCTTGAGATAACATCTGCAGTATATCAAGGAGTAACTGGGGTCTTGTGGATTTAGATTTAGCTACAGGGGTCCTGCCTCTTTCAGGTTGTAGTGTGCCTATGAAGTTCGCCAGTGCCGCACTGAGGAATATAATACTCCTGTTTCCTCTCTGACTCACTGTGCTGATTGGTCAGAGTAAGTCAGCGAGCAGCCGTGGCTCACTTTCAAATTCAAACAGGGCATAGGAGATCATGTGACAGGGTCTGTGTGTGTGAGAGTTTAAGGGTAGATGTGAAGCAAAGGAAGAACGATGGGGTCCCATATTCTTTGTAAATAAAGAATAGCCTGTTCTGATATCTTAACACTGCATGGATTCACAACATAGTATATTCACTACATATAAGCAATTACTGCTTTTCGATTTGAGTTTGTTTGCTTCATTTAAATCCGATTTGAGAACAGCGTTGTAGTCAGAGGAGAACCACCGGATACAGGTTCATATGTGGCCATAGAGGTCACATCCAACACAAGCCGACATGACTAAATGTCAGTACTAACCTTTGCACCTGGAATGACCTCTCTGCTCTGAGTCTACACAATCCACTTAAGTATCTGACCCTGCTGCAAGACCTTCGGCCCACCATTTGGTTTTCATCATAACTCTGCGAGATGTTGCAAGAACTTGTGAAAGTACCCTTGGCTTATACTGTGTATAGTCCTGGAACAAACAAAGTAGGGCATGCAATACATGTATGAAAGAACTAAACGGTTTTTTTTTTTGTTTTTTTATCATAAGCTACTCGTTAAACAGCTCAATGTGCAGCAGAATCAACTGTCATTGTTTACTCCAACAATGCTGTTGTGTACAAACTCATGAATTCACACTATGGAGGCATCTGAGCATCACTGACCGTGCAGCCGTCTGCTGCATTGGCAGATGTTTTCTCCATATGCTGATTCAGATTATTACTACATATAGTCTATAGGCCTAATATCGCTCAAGATGAACACACAGGGCTAGTAACGGCAGTCTGAAAGAGAGGCGCCTCAGTTTTTATGTTAAAGAATATAGTGTGAAGCTGATTTTTAAAGAGAACTCACCATCTCTTCTTCTCTCATCTATGAAATCTCAGATCCTGCAAGAGAAATTACAAAGCAGTGTTAGAAGACCACACAGACATAATCACTCTGTGATAATATAAACAGAAATCACAGCAGCGCACAACAAGTCGGCAGCACAAGCACACACACACTCACTTAATGTGGGAGCCTCCGTCCAGGGGAAGTCATATGTCCGACTCAAATGTCCGGGTTCGATCAGAGGGTGTTGCGAGCTAAAGTGTCACCAGATCTGCTGCTGACTCCTCGAACAGAGGCAGATGTGCTGAGTGAAAAGTTCAACCCTGCTCGCCTCCTTTTTACAGCTCCGCGCCCTCCTGCCAGTTACACAGACTCGTGTCTGGAGGAGCCAATCAGAGCGCAGGACGCTCACACAGCTTATTTAGAAACCCAACGAAAAAGTACCAATAAATTAGACCTCATTCCACCAGTATAGTACAGGAACCGCCAGGAACAGTATTGTAGACATATGCACATTTTTTTTAAAAATTTTAAAAAATGTTTTAACTTGACTTTATTTCATTTTTCTTCATGTATTTTTGTTGAAATGGGTGAAATATCCCAGTTAAAGATCATGAAATGATTTTCTGTTGTCCCTTTGAGTTTGTTTTGTGTCTTGAAGCTTAAATCTTTGCAACTATGTGTCTCTGTCCATGATTTGATTTCATTGCATTAGCATTACTTCCCCAATCAAGCATTTGGTCTATAAAACGACAGAAATGTTTGTAGACAATGTGCAGACAAAGGTATGATTTCCCAACAATTCAAATATATGCTGTTTACTATCGTAGAATACTTTGAAAACCCTCCAATATTCACATTTGAGAAGCTTGAATCTGTGGATTTTTGGCATCCAATGAATTGACTAGCTGTTTCAGCTCAGTTATGAGACATTCGAATGTGTCTTTAAACCTTGTGTAAACCCACTTGTTTCCACTGCACCTCGGCCAATAAAAAAAACTATTTTTTTCTGTATGTAGCACTAAAGTGGTTGGCTTATTTGCAGCTAATGGTTGAATTTTTATTCTATCGTTTCCGTATGCTGCACTTACATCATTTGAAGCTATTGTACTGCACTTATATGACTGCACCTATTTGAATCAGAATCAGAAATCATTTATTAGTGCCACAGCGGGGAAATTTACATGGTCACAGCAGAAAGGTAAAAAGAAAGCAATAAAATAAGTGGACAATAAAAATTAAGTGGAGAATTAAATAAAGGGCAAATGCACACAGTAATACGAAACTAGAAATAACAATAACAACAATAAAAATAACAAATAGATAAGTAAAATGAAGAAATACTGCACAGAGCAGTGTAGTCGCACAGTCTGAATTGGTGAGTGTGTGGTGGTGATTGTACAGTCTGACTGAATGCACTTGCAAGATTCTTGCTGTTCGGAGTTGTATCCTCATGACTGTTTGCACTTATTGTGAGTCGCTTTGGACAAAAGCGCCAGCTAAATAAACTGTAATGTAATGTAATGAAAATGCAGGCACGATATGTTTTTAACGTCCTATTACTTCTTTTTCTTTTGCGTGATTGTTTTAAAGTTACATTGCAAAAAAGAAATAAGAAATCCAAACCATCACACTCCTTTTTTGGCTGCTAGTGATTTTAGTAGATTAATAGAAGCTTGTCCAACTGCTGGCTCGTTGTTAATCTCTGAATCAGAGCGTTTAAATACCTAAATGTAAATGTGATAATCTGCCCCCTCATTGGGCTTTGAGCCTGTAACCCTGCCAGTCGTTTGGCACTCAACCTTGCATTCACACTATTCAGTAAATGGATGTTTATGCAAATCTGACGGGCTGAGTGGAATGCATCTGTTCATCACTGTTGTGGGTAAATCCAGATCGGATGGCCTGCTGTTCAAGTGCAGATTTGGCTCCACAGCAAATCCAACATTAGCATCCAGGTACTTGCAGCATGTCCTAACCTGCTTAACCAACTTGACCCTGACACATACGGATCACACTCCGTCCTTATTGGACTCTTTCAGGGAGATTTCAAGCACTTTGATACAGACAAACTATCATTTGACTTCTCCTCGGTGAGTTATCTTTCTAATGCTCACATCCCTGTAAATATTTTTGACATCCAGATTCAATATACAGTACAAGCTGCAGTACTGACTTATATTGACAAGAGTCATTTAACAGAGGGAAGGTTTTTGATAAATCCAGGCTTTCACTTATACCAACATTATGTTTCTAGCAACAACAAAACAAAACGCCAGTAAAGATGAAGCCTCAAAAAGCCTCCCGCTCTGAAAGCCACCAGGCCGCACACTGTGCATTAGGTAAGTACACAGGCCTGCTAATGGAATTGTGATTATTTCAATTTTCTACACAGGCCGACCTTTATTCTGAGCATCTCTGCTTTTAGAAATGCCTGATGGATATAATTATTAATTGAGAGGGTACTTGAACACAATCCCTGTACCATTAAGGTCACTAATGCATAGTTTACTCACCTTCTTTATAATACTTGATTTTATAATCATGTTATTTTTTTTTGTTATCATTTTTTTTTAGCATAACATTTGTAAATATTGCAGTAGCGATGGTCATTGAGGCGGAGCCCTCGGGGAAAAAAATCTATATTTTGTTCCAGGTAGGTTGTTACATGTTATGTTTGTATGTCACTGTATCTCATTTCTGGCTTTGGATGAGAATCATTCATTTCCCCAGATATTATTGCAGCCATGGTGCACAGCTTCAATGCACAACCAATTCATTCAAGCCAACACTTCAACATGGAATGTTTGTTTTTCGAAGATGGTCCAAGTTGATATACGTCAACAAATACACTTGCCTGTAAGAAATGTACCTTTACTTATCAAACTGAACATTTTCTTTTACGGTTGGGTGTGCAAAACATGAACGTTGCACTGGTTTTAAACCATGTGTGTTGTGCCTCCGAGAGGCGGGAGGACGACCTGCAGTGCCCTCTAGAGAAGAACTGCTGAAGGGTTTTGAAAACTGCATTCAATCAAATCAACTATATTTTCCTCCCACTTCTTGCCTGTGCTGGATGGTAGTAGTGTTTCTATGTGTGGCTTGATCTGCTGCTGTTTTTATTATTTTTAATTGGTTATATTAAACATATATTCTGTATATATCATACTGTCGTTATGTCATTAGCTATTGATTATTGATGTTCACTGTCATCTATATATTCCTGTGACTTGTGTGTTAATGCCAAGACGGAGTTAAAATGAGCAGAGCTGTGTCTTGGTAAAATTGACAGTAAAATTGTTCAGTGACTTACAGATGGATTCATAAGTTGCCAACACTATTGGCCTCACATACTGTATATGCATGCAGTGTTCAACAACGATATAATATTCTGTGCCTACATGTATCTACCACTCATCGGTCTTCCTCTGAGTTAATGCTAGAGAGTTCCTTTTTTCTTCTCCAGGAGCACGTTGACAGGTCTAAAGACATCTTTGCAACCGTTAAAAAAATAACGTTTGGGCATTTTTGCTTTTACTCAGCAGTAGATAGTAGAGAGGCGACAGGAGAGAGAGATAGGGGTAATGACACACGACAAAGGTACGAGTCTTAACCACGAGGGCACCTCATCGACCATTGGCCAGTACTTGCACTTTTTCTTTCTATTATTGATTTTATATTCAACAGAATTGTATTTTCGCTTGCATAAGTTACAGTCCACGCTCCAGAGAACCTCCAAGCTTGTGATTGGTTACTTCGTATTGTCCTCAGACACAGACCCTTTCTGTAATCTTTCACTCTATAAATGCATATTTTCCCTATCGTACGTCGCCGTCGTCGCTTCTTCTTAATCCATCTCAAAATGAGTATTACTATTCTGGAGGGCATCTGGAGAAGATTGGCAGGATGCGGGGAGGGTCGGTGCACTGCCTGCCTGTCATTAAGCTAACACGAGCATCATTAATTGGTCCTCTTATCTGTGTGATGTGGATTACACCGTGACCAGCCTCTTCACCCCTTTATATTCTGCTAAATCCAGACATAAAACTGGTGGAAGCATATTGTAAATGTGCTTCAACCAGAAGGCCTTGAAAGGACAATAAACACTGGTTTCCACTATACTGTCTATTGCCTGCCCTTGTTATTTCTTCTCTTCAGATGGACTATGGAAGAGTATGAAAAGGAGAGGAAGAAGTTTTTCAATTATTTTGCATTTTAAGAATAAAGTTATTCTTGAGATAGAAAAAAAAAAATCATCTTCCTCTCCCCCCTTATGTCTGGCCCTAATACTCTTCCATATGTTTCTGTCTTTAGTTATAGTTATAGTTATAGTCCGGCGGTGTCTGAGAACACAGGAAGGAGCGGACCCCACTTACAGCAATGTGTCATTTGAGTATATTCAACAAACTCCAGCTCAGAGACGACAGCTGCAGGTAAAAGCAAAGATCAGTTCAGCTCTGCATCTGGAAAATCAGTTGTGGACTTGAACTCAGTGTAGAGCATTATGTCCTTGTTGTGGTGTTTTAAGTTAACTACCCATGAGGTAGTCATGCTTAAAAGTCACAATGTTGTCAAAGAAAAAAAACAAGCAAACCTGAAGGCAAACCTAAGCGGAATGAGACTGAAACAAGTCTGCGGCCACTGTGACGTGTAACAACTATTTATGGCATGTACTTCAGGCAACAGTCCACTAGATGGTGCCACCAGCCAGTTTAAAGCCAGTAGGAAGCTGTGGTTGGTTCGACCTGTGCGTTGTCTGTATGAAACTGAATCATTATACCACATATGAAAAGTACACATTTCTAAAAGAAAAAAAAAAAAAAGAAAAAAGGCCAGGGACATAGTGATAGACGCAATATTATGTAACTTTGGCATGTAGACATAACACTTCCTATTACAAATGAAAACACACCCTTGCTCATACACTCAGGGGTTTTGTTGATTAAGCTAATTCTGGCATCATCAGTAGCTCACGGTGGCTTAGGTTAGCAAATTTAAGATACAAAATTGCTTTGTGACAAACATTATTGGGTAATTTCACTGACTTTGAGTGTTTTATAATTGCGTTACCATTACACTACATTTTAGCATTTACCGTCATCCCTTATGTGTCACTTGTGGCCACACTGGCTGCTGTTCAGCGAGGATAGAAACTGTTGCTTTTGTGGAAAGTAATGATTGTTTTAAACACCAAGTACTTCCATTGCATTTATGTTTGTAATCTAATCCTCGTATGTAACATTACAAATGTGTGAATACCGCCACAAGAAATGAAACAATGTTGCAATAAAATGGAAAAGTAACAAAACGGAGAGGAAAAACAACGTGCAAGAGTCAGGTGATCTCTACTTTTATTTAAATTAAATCATATAGGACTTTTAAAGCATTTTAATATTTACCAAAAAACACTAACCTTTTTCTGAATTAGATTTTCGTCTCTCATTAATAATCGCTATATATTCATAGGTGCTAGGCGGAAAATGCAAGAAAAATATAGGTGCACAGTAGGTCAAACAGTACTGAAAGCATATCTAGGAATTGGTTGTAAACAGAAGTCAAGGCACAAACATACTGCAACAGACATGGAAATGGTACTATAAAAAGTGATAGAATGTTAGGTACACACATACTTTAAATATCAGTTAGAAATTTGCCATAATTTCTCCTGCATGTGAAGCTTTTTTTTTTTCCTTTTCAACATTTTAACATTTTTTATTTTATTTTTGTAGGAATGTTAGATAATTTGTGCAAATGACAGAGCTAATATTTGCCATGTTGAGTCATGCAGAACAATATACGGTTTGGCTATGAATGATGAACTTATGTAAACATTATTAAAAACAAAAACAAAAAAAGCACTTTCCTTTATCAGTCATATTTTATGTCCATGCCTGTGCTTCAATCTCTTAAAAAATAAGCTTCATGTGATTAAAAGTTTAATAATTTTGCACATCAGAATTTCTAAAAGTAAAATAAATGCATTTATATAAAAAAGTTTTCCTTTGCCTCCTCTAGTAATTGAAAATAAAGAAGAAAAAAAGAAGAACAAAAATACAATAATAAATGTTGATTTTGTGGTCATAGCCCAAAGAGTTAACGATACGAGCGACTGGATCAGCATTCGTTGAAATTCTGCGAGGCTCGTCGGGTTTTCAGTCTCTTAGGTGTCTTTATAAAAAGCAGATCAAAGCAGAAATCGTGGTTGGCCAGTGCAGTCATTCATGATGTGTGTATATTCCCGCTGTCTTTATGGTCATCGGAACTCTTCAAGTAATCTAATAAAGCACAAAGATACACACACAAATCAGTCATTTCAGACGGGCTTCATTTGTTGACTTGTGCAGTTTCTGAGTCATTTCTCTGAACTCACCTTGACTCTGTCTCAGGCATGCGTCTTAGAAGAGGCCACAGTCCTTCAGGTTGTTCTTGATGATGACGTCAGTGACGGCGTCAAACACGAACTGCACGTTCTTGGTGTCGGTGGCGCATGTGAAGTGGGTGTAGATTTCCTTGGTGTCCTTCTTCTTGTTCAGGTCCTCGAATTTGGTCTGGATGTACGCCTGGGCCTCCTCGTACTTGTTAGGGCCTGAGGGACAGAGAGTGTGAGGAGAGCTCGAGTCTGCTGAGGGGATCCGACAGTTTCAGCAGTTGCTAGAAGTGTCATTTTCTGTTCTCATGTAGAACTCATTATGCTGGATTTTGCCGAGCTGCTCAGTACATAATAGATTTGTTTCTCGAACTACCCATCAATGTTTGAGAATGCAGAAGGTTGTGTCACAACACTTACTGCTGTTCTGGAGATATTTTCATAATCCCCAAAGACCCTGCTAACCATCTGGAGAAAATGTTTAATTTAGTCCAGCTTGTTTCCTAATGCAAACAAAGACTGGAACTCAAAATAACTTAGTCTTTGCTGTATTTATACAATCTAAACCAAAAACACTTAATCATTTGGCTATATTGATGTCACTTTCCTTTATTTTACATTTTTATACAAAATGATGCTTTGATATTTTTTTGTATTGTACAAAAAGAGGAATGGTTATTTCTGGATTGATAGTCGTAAATAAAGAAATGGGTAAAAAATAAATATATATATTTCATTATGCAGCAAACAGAATATGTTTTCATCCAGATGGTTAGAAAAGTGCTTAAGGATTTTGGAAAAAAAACATTAAGAGTTGGTAAACAATGTTGTGGGTTTTTTCAAAGATTGCTTGGTAATAATTTTTCAGAAAAACAGATGCTGATCTCTGTAACTTCAATTTGATTAGTAATAAACACGATTTTGCCTTGTTTTATGATTCTGTTACAGGAACAAAAAAGTACAACTTAAAAAAGTGTCATCATCGCACCCCAATGACAGAATATTTGACTTGTTTTGTTCAACCATTTGGCCCTGTGCTGTGCTTCTAGTGAGACGTTCAGACTGTACCAGAGTACTCGGGGAAGCAGATGGTCAGAGGGCTGTGGGCGATCTTCTCCTCGAACAGGTCCTTCTTGTTGAGGAACAGGATGATGGACGTCTCTGTGAACCACTTGTTGTTGCAGATCGAGTCAAACAGCTTCATGCTCTCATGCATCCGGTTCTGTGTGGGACGGGCACACGAGGTGGAGATAAAAAGATTATTATTAATAGGGCACAAAAAGGAAATTTGTTCACTGAAACGCAAATCTCTCCTCCCCCATTTGAATTTTCCTGGGAATGGGCTCTGCTGCGAAATGCATGCAAAGCCCTTTTAAGCTCAAGTTTAAACTTAACTCACCATCTCCTCGTCCTCAGCCAGGACCAGGTCGTAGGCGCTCATGGCTACACAGAAGATGATAGCTGTGACTCCCTCGAAGCAGTGGATCCACTTCTTCCTTTCTGACCGCTGGCCTCCAACGTCAAACATCCTGCGCAGACACACACAGTATAAACATGCCATTTTTTTTATTTTTTATTTATTTAATGGGAGAGCGGAAGGGACAGAGCAGAGGAGAAACAACACTTCTTCATGCTGACAGACAGCAGCTTCAAGGTCTCCTCCTGCGTGCTCTCTGCCTCTCTATGCAGTGGATACACGTCTGCCTCTTCCTCTCTTCGGGCCAGGGTGTTTCACTGCACAGGCCTCGTCATTTTTCCTGCCATTTGTTGGCATTTTGGTTCAGTGCGGTTGCTGTGGTAACAGGCGGCCTTAAGGCAGGTTGAAGCACGGAGGCAGGTTTTTCACTGAGATCCTACATGACTTATTCATTAAGATGGAGGGTACATAGAAGGATAAAAGGAGGATGTTTGTCTGGATGTTGCAACGCTGAAGATTTTCTCCATCCAAACACAGAGGAAGCTTTTCAGCTTGGCAGCCAGAGGTAGAGTGTAACCATTTGTAGCATTGCAGAGCCACACATTTATTCTTGCCGCTAAGCAGTTTTCACTTTGCAGAATTCTGTTCATTACAGCAGCACTTTGACTCCCATGGATGGCCAGGTTTATGTCGAGTAAGCGGAGCTCATAACAGTGACACACATTAAACTGTTTACCTCAACAGTGCGCTCATCTCCAGCGCTGCTTACATAGGCTAGATATATCACGGCAGTGCAGCACTGAGGAGGTGCTGGAGCTAAACATATGCTAGTTGGATTGGGTTCATGTCTTCCAAAGAGAAATTAAATAAAATCAAGACATAAATATGAGACTTAAATATAACACAGACACGCAGCGGGCACAGAAGCACACACACCTTTTCATTTCCACTCAAAGCTGCTAAAGTGAAGTCTGACTGGAAGTGATTTTGGATATTTCGCAAACAATTTTCTCAGTTGTTTCCAAAGCCTTGAAAGTGCCTGATGTGTCCATTAAATCTGAAATTACAATGCGTTTGCGTGTGGTTTGAGTGCCGACCTCAGATTTCATTATCTCAACGGGGAATACCTTGTGACAACTTCTGAGAAGCATGGCTAAAAAAAAGAGACAGCATTCAAAGAAACAAAGCTAAAAGGGGTAATAATGAGTTTGTATTTTTCCATTACTAATATGCAGAATCCTGCTGTGATAAGCACTCAGTAACAAACATCGAGTGGGTTGAGTGGGACGAGCCGCTTAGGTTAAAGACATCTTAAGCTGCTGACATGAGACAGCAACTTGACAAAAATCAGAAAATAAATGTTTTCCTCTCTGTAAACTTAATTGACTTTCCAAAAATTCAAATCATTTCAATTTCCTCAGGCGGCAAAATCTGCACAATTAAAATATTAATTTCGAATTTTTTTTTGCTTTCTCATCAAGGTTAAAGTCTGTTATTAGTAGCGGATGCATCGAGAACGTCTTGGAGATCACAATTGGTTTCACTGCTTATGACTTGTTTAATTGTTTTAATGCTTAATGTGAAATCACTGACAACATGCTAAATGTGTCGATCAGAACTATTCAATCACGTTGATATACTTCAGGTGAGCATGAGCCTAATTAAAAGTAATGGCTGCCGCCTGCTGAGCCTCAGTCCTGAAGGCTCCCCGCCTTCTCCGATCAGTTTAGTTACTAGATGATGTGAAAAAACAGCCATGAAATATACTACATTTCCTTCGCTGTGTGAAATAGCATCATTGCTTCTTTGTATTTCATGGAAGTATATTAGAAGAGACGGATGGCCTTTTGCAGTTGAAATACAATGTTAAGCTGTACATTATAAACTGATTTTTTTTTTTTTTACATTTTAAAAAGTGTTTCACACAATGAGCACCTGAGGGAAAAACTGTAAAAAATAAATAAATAAATAAATAAAAGGGGACATCTTACTTGAAGTGCAGATCCTTGAAGGTGAAATGCGTTTCCACAATGCCGGTGGTCTTCACTCGGGTCCGCAGCACATCCTGCTGTGTGGGGATGTAGTCAGGCTTGCCTATCCTCTCCAGGTCATTCAAGTAGCTGACGGGAACACGAACAAGATATATTAAATGAAAAAGCACTGTGCTGCAACCTCACAGAAAGAAAGTGATCCAAAGCTGTTCGGGTCGTTTCATCTGTTCCTTCTCACGGACACGAGAAGGACAGAAGG
Organism: Bovichtus variegatus; assembly: GCA_943593645.1. NCBI lineage: Eukaryota > Metazoa > Chordata > Actinopteri > Perciformes > Bovichtidae > Bovichtus > Bovichtus variegatus. The sequence continues at coordinate 4,342,172 of CALSCE010010723.1, read as the reverse complement.
CCCGCTGACAGCTCTGTGGTCTCGCCACAGTCAGGTTGAAATTGATAGTCATATTACACGCGTTGATAGTACACCAGGCTGCTGCTCTACTGCTGCTAACTCCAGAACAGCTCAGTCATGTCATCAATAATCATTTCATATAACGTACTATTCAATGCATTTGTGTTTAAGATGAGCAAAGAAAGACTAGGACAGCACTAAAATTTGACTTTTTAATATTGTCACACTTCTTCAGCGTGGATTGCGGAAATTTCCACAATCAGGGTGCACAGGTGGTGTTAGTTAATGAAACGTACGTGTTGCAATATTAAAAAGGTCAAATTGGAGAGCTGGCCTAGTCTCTTTTAAAAAAAAGAAATATCGTCTACATTAAGGATCCAGCACAGAGTCTTCAGGGTGTAATTGTGAGATGAGTGCATTGCATAACATAAGCAAACATTTTCTGAAACTTAATATCTGCTGACATTCTGAATGCCTGAAGAGATATGCAACAGCTCCACTCACAGTCCATTCATTACTAATACGAGCGTACAGTATATTGTCCGTGAGAACCAACCATGCTGTTGGATGTGGACATAGTAAAGATGTACAGTATATCACATACTCTGCACTATCCCAGCCATGGGAAAGCATCAACTGCAAGGTCAGCAAACCAGACAGACCATGGTATGGAAAAGCTCTGCTCGCCAATTTCTGTTTTCCCATTACATTTTCTTAGTGATCTTTGTTAACAATGACAAAATCCATGTAGTACGGTCAGCGATGTGAACACTAAATCCTGCACAGAGATGCTAGTCTTCTCATATCCACATGCACACGCACAAAACCGGGACTTTTGCTTAACTGGCCTGTTATACTACGACAGCCAGGGAACGGCATCCAATGCAGAGTTAAAATATGATTATCAAACTACTATTTCCATTTTCTCTTAGCTGGAAGGAAGGTATCGGCCCTTCAATGTAATAGGTTGACATTATGCCTTGTTTGTCTCCATATTTTGCGTTTTTTAAAATCTATTTAAAAGAAACTGTGCGTGCAAAATTGGCCAAATAGAGCAATCTCACTTTTCATGCCAGCATTCCCAAAGCCAGATAAAAGCCCAAAATACAAGACCACAATCAACTTTCACAAATAAAATGTTACCATGGGAGACGCACAAAAGACCAAAAATATATATTTTACGTCATTCTTTCAGCACAATATTCAACTGTATAAAAAGAAGACTATGTTGTATAACAAAGTGTTGGTGCTGGATGTAATCCCATTCAAGCCACAGCCCGGGTGTAGATATTAGAGCCTCCACACCACTACTTCATGCCACGTGTTTGACAGTATAATCATAATCCTGCTCTCCACGGAGAGAGATTTAGACTGCTTTTGTACTCACACATCAGATATTGTAACATGGCTTGATTTAGCCATTGGGTTTATAAGCCTTTAAGATTAATTGAATTTGGTTGGCTTACACTCTAATAAGAAAAGGTACTCAACTGTAGTGAGGCAGAAAATCCTCAATGGCAAAAATAATGGTCATTTTATAAGGCTTCACAAGAGATTTTAAAACAACTTCAACATGTTTAGTTTTGTCACTGGATAAACAATTATGACGGACCTAGTGTGGAACCATAATAGACTTTATATTGCTGCACACAGAACAATTAAAGCTCTCTGTCTCTCTCGCCCACTAGCGCTCTCTCTCTCTCTCTCCCTCGCTCTCACTAGCTCTCTCTCTCACTCCCTCACTAGCTCTCTCACTCTCACACCCTCACCCTCAGCCTCTCACACTCTCAGCCTCTCACACCCTCATACTCTCTCAGCCTCTCACACACCCTCATACTCTCTC
>CALSCE010010723.1:4323212-4340319 GCA_943593645.1 Bovichtus variegatus | reverse complement strand
CTCTCTCTCAGCCTCTCACACCCTCTCTCTCAGCCTCTCACACCCTCACTCTCTCAGCCTCTCACACCCTCACTCTCAGCCTCTCACACCCTCACTCTCTCAGCCTCTCACACCCTCTCTCTCAGCCTCTCACACCCTCTCTCTCAGCCTCTCACACCCTCTCTCTCAGCAGGTGCTCAGATACAGCTTATTGTCTAGTGCCATACTCATTTAGTTCTCTCTTATAGCAACCAACTCTCTCCGCGCTCTACAAAGACATAATGAAACATGGTACATTGTGAAGTCTCCCAGCTACTAAATGTGAGCCCGTTAGCAGTAAGCTTCCGGGTCCCCTCGGCTTTAACAAGAGCAGTGAAGCAGAGATGCAGAAGTTATGATTATACAGGCCAACATAAACAGAGGACAATATCACTCCCTCTGGAAGTTAAATACAGTTGTGACAGCAAAGCAATGACTTGCCAAAGACTTAACTCTCCCCTGTCAGTTTACAGCACACTCTGGAGGCGTCATAGTATTATCAAAAGGCAGAAATCAGTGCAGTTAATTCTTGCTGCAGCTTGGAGGCAGCTGGTGGTTTTTGGATTTCCATTTCAGAGCAGCAGTGCATCCCTCTCACAATTACCTCATGCGCACCCTGTTTATTACACTGGCACATTGTAACAACGCTGCCAAAAAAGTGAGTGCTCAGAAACGAGGATCATTAAAGTAATAAGACCTGCGGAGAGAGGCTGAGGTTCCTGTGTTGTTGCAGATTAGCGAGACGACTGGTCTTTAAAAGGTGAAAGCCACTGGTTAAACAAAACAGCAAGGCCTTGACTATTAATAACTGCAGCTGCTTTATATGGGGTTCTTTTAAACTACTAAAGCAGAGAAGAGTATGAAGTTGGTGTAATAGATTAAGGCAAGGCTATTTGGGCAGCATGGCCAACTTTAGAGAAAGTTATAGGTATATTAAAGATGATCCTAAACTCTAAATGCAGGCTGGAGGACATGCACCTTATTACAGGCATACACACTATACTATAAACACCATCACAGGAGTAACCAAATGACTGTTGTACATAGATATTGTTTTTTTTCTGCCATTAAAGGCACTCACTAGGCTGCTGAGTCATTCAGCTGGTACTCTCGGGCCCGTGTGAAGCAGCTCTGGACGCCGCCGTCAGCCCACAGTCGTTGGATGACGTTGGACAGTTCTTCTGGCAGGATGCCCTGTTCCTCTGCTTCTGCTGACAGCGCAAACAGTTGGCGGGCATCGTCCTGCACAAGAGAAAACACACACACACACACAAAATTAGATAGAGTAGATCTTTAAAAGCTAGACAGATACAAAAAAATTGTATTAACCCTAATTATTTTTTCTTCAATGGACAAAGCTGATAAGCTCAACACTGCAGAGCTTTATTTAGGACTTTTTTTCACATGGCTAATATCCTACTCATCTCTTGCAGGTTCCAGTAATGGTGGGCCTCAATGCGTTTTATTACTATAAAGTGTTAGATACTGAGAGTTCAGAATTGCGATGAAAAGGATTATTTGACGGTTCTGATTTCCCAGATTTCAACTCATTGGAATGAAGACTAAGACCCAGTACACAACCACATCACATTTAAAAAGAAATCCTTGGGAGGAACAAATCTCCCAAGTGCCTTCACAATGAAGAGTATCAAAGAATGAAGAACTGCCACAGCTGCATGCCATGTATATAGTATTGTTCTCATCATTGAGCTTCAAAGCCGACAAGGAAAGAAAAAAACCAGAGCAGAGATTCATTGGGCCGTTCCTTTTCTGCATCATCTTGCATGGCCAACATAAATAACATATGCCAAGTGGTGAGCTGCATTGCCAACATACAAACTGTAGCTTGCTGTTGTTGCGGTTATCCAGTGTGTGCTTGTGGTAATTGGTGCTTTTTAAAAAAAATTTGTATTAGTTTCTTCTTTTTTTTTTTTTGAAAACAGCCATCTCAGTCTGCTTTACTTAGAAACTGCAGATAAGAGCTAAAAAACAGAGCAAAACATTCCACGATGGAAAGAGAAACATCACTTTTCTTCCTGCAGGCCTACTGTATGCACGTCTTATGAATAACTAAGCTTTCTCGACAAATTACATTGCACAAGAGGGAAGTGAAGACACAGAGTAAACCAAAAGAGTGAGGAATAGTTTGACCAGAAGTTATGTATCCATCATTGGCCTAATTGGCACTGTGCCATTACACAGATATCTGCCATTAAACTGCACTGTAATGAATCCATCTATTAATGTGCAGTGGCCTGGCAAAGCAGATGCATTAAATGGCCGCCAGCAAATAATATTTACACTAATAGCATTTACTTGCCTTCATTACCCTGAGGCACCCATAATAAGTGAGCACTAAAATTCTGCAACTGTACTCAGTTTACACTCACTGGGAGCACGAGAGGGCATCGCACCACTCCGACCCTTTGTGTTTGACACTGGACAGGGCCTTACGTAAACCTCTGACGTAAGGGACTGAGAGCAGACTTCCATGTATTAGTTAATAATTAGTTCAGTCAACCTGAAATAGTCTTATGATGTAGTCATCAAAATGTTTGCAACTGGCGTCATGTCCGTTGACAGCGGGTCAAGGAAAAACGGGGAAAGAAAACCAACCTGTACATGAAGTATGCAGTGTACCAACTACTATTTGGTTACCAACAGCCTGCAGGAATTGTCATGTTTGGCAAACACTGAAAGCAACTTGTTCCTTGTTTATACATAAAGAGATGAAACAAACCAGTTCAGTAACACGGCAATTTCACAATATTGCTGAATGCATTCCCTCTTGCCGTGAGACCAATATTGTCTTTTTAATTGAAAACTGTGAAATGTTCCAGGATACTCAACGCTCTCTGTAGGTCAATGCAGTGGGTGAACTCAAATAAACTAATTCACTCTGTCCAGCAGAACTTGTCATGCAGAGCTAGCTACCTTGGCAGAGCCAATTCTGACATATACCAAGTCAGAAAGCCCTTTCCACATAAAAACATGTTTATGCAACTCCTCTGGGATAAAAGGTCACCCAGGACAAGGAAGATTGGAGAGAACAAAAGTATCAAAGATGTTCAGAAACTGCAAAGTAAGGATTATAAGAGTTACAAAAAAAAACAAAAAAAAAAAACACTGAATTGAATGCATTGCAGAATGCACGTTTTAGTAAAATGCTACCAAGCAGAGTCATTTTATCCACTGCACATGACACACTGCTGCTTTATTACCTATTCCGATTCAGAGTCTAACGATCAGGTAGGTAGATTTCCCCATGTAGTATTCACACGGCATTAGAAACATAGATCTACTTTAATGTGCCATCGAGTTGAAATGTGGGACTGTGTTAAAGGAATGACGGCTCTCTCCTTTTTTTCCCCGTACAAGTTCACTTTGATGTAGGAGTTGACAGATTGCTTCACCGTCTACAACATAAGAGAGTATCTCTAGATACTTATCTTTAACTTAGAAATCGTCTTTCAAATGATGTGTGAGAATAGAATATGTGAATCACATTTATGAGATGATGAGACTGTAGAAAAAGGAATGTCAGTTTCTCTCCTCATGAGTAATGTCGAAATTTTATTTCTGTCATCTTATCTCCCTGGGTGGAGATGATTTACGGTTTCCTTTAACAAAACACACACACACACAAAAACAGAAAATACATGGCACTGCAGGAGTCCATCTTTAGCCTCTGCTACCCAGAGTTGATTTCCAAGTAGAGACTGTCACACTGCACTCGAGAGAAATTCTTGAGCTGGATAATTTCTGCTGCCTCAAATCCTCAAGGCTAGATATGGGCGGTTAGGATGGAGGCAGAGTGGAGGCTTTGGTGGTGATTAGTAGAGATGGTATCACTGCACTGAGTGCAGTTATATTACTTTATACTTTGACAGGTTACCAGAAGGTTTTGTTACTACCTTTAACATGGGAACAATGTTGCACTTCAAGCTACAATATGCCCATGTCTGTTTTAAAAATGGATCTTGTTTGTTAGGCTAATATACTTTTTATAGATAAAAAAAAAAAAGGCACAATGGTTGGAGATGCTCTCTAGCTCGCATTTCTTTTCCAGTTTTGCAATGGCTCACGCTAGGAGCCGCACAATGTTCTTTCTACAAAAAACGCTGCCATCTTTGCTGTATTTCAAAGATAATTTCTCTTCGGTCTTGCTGCTGCAGAGGATGACGACGCGTGAAAAAGTAAAAGACATGTCAGCGTGAACTTTACTGTCAGATACCTACCGCTCTAGTAGGTTCCTCATAGTCGATCTTCAGGTTGGCCATAGCTTTGATGATGGCCATAATGGACTGGATTGTGTTGCTGTAGACAACCGCTCTGTACTGCTTACACTCATCTTCTGAGTATCCATCCTCGTGGATAATCCTGAGAACAGAGACGGGAGGCACGGAGGGGAAGAGCGAGAAGAAAAAAAGATTAGCATGTCATTTAAGATGAAATCACCATGTGACAATGAAACACAATAATGACATTATTTATGATTACATATGATTACACACAATGGTGTAAAATATTGTTTGCTGACTTTTTTTGTTGTGGCCCCAGATCTTGCTAAATGTTTATTATTTGTAACAATAAATCTAATTTTAAGATTATATATTTATTTGATATTTCATTAGGATCTTTAAAAGATGATCTCGTCCTGCAGGTATGAGATCACAAATCCCAATAGTGCTGGGTTACAGTGCTGGGAGAATTCTGCCATTTTTGGTATCTCTCAGCTAGAGGACACTAGTACAAATATTTACTTGCTTTTGGAGCTGTGGAGAGAGACAAGAGAGAAAGAGGCATGTGGTTGAAAAAACGCGGCGCTGAGTGCGAAGCTGCTGGGCTGGAAACCAAACAGAACCAACTCCCCTGGTCTGTCATGAGACCAGAGAGCCGAGCCACACAGCCAGGAAGCTCATTGGTTGTGTGATGTGCTGAATGGGACCTCATTAAAATGCAAGTGAGCTCACTGTGAAACACTGAGGCACAGCCAAGAGCAATGAAAGCCCACAGTGTTCCCCCTCATCCAAACAATACTTCTAATAATTTCATACAATCATTTTTGATGGATTGATTTGTGAAGAACTTTGCAAACTTTGTTTAAGGAAGCGCCATTCAAATAGGCATTCATCGTAGTCTAAGGTTTCACACATGTGGACGACACAAAGTGTGATATTGTGCTTTCTACACCTGCATTGTTTAAATGCAGATTTAACGTATCTGAATGCATGTTAAACACATCTATAACTAATGCAGGAAGCAACCACAGAGCTCATACCTCCCCAAAGTGCAATCATTTAAAAGAAAACCAGGGGGACATTTTCAGCAGAATAGAATACAACTGGATTTAATTAAAATCCCATCATCAATGCTGTCATATCCTGTGACAGTCACATTTTTGTAAGCATAATTATCCTTTTTTGTCCTTTTGTAACATGCAAGTCTAGTGTCAACCGGAGAAAATATTTCTGAATTCTTAAGAACTTCAAAAGCAGATTAAAAAGAAACCCCATCATTAGTGCTGCAGTTTCCTGTGACTCCCAGAGAAGCATAATTTCATCTTTTCTCAGAATTAGGCTATGAATAGAAAAATCCCACACAGAGCGTCTCTGAAATCTGTCATTTGTCAATCTTTCCAAAAAAAAAAAAAACCAACAAGACAACCAGAGAAAAATGTTGCTCAAACAAGTCTAGTGTGGCACTGAGGGGTTACATTTGACTAAGTTATGTGTGTTCTCTATTTTTAGGTAAACGAACGTGTGAAAGAGAAGGCAGCGGTGTTGTAATCTTTTTACCTCAGTGTCAGTAAAAGGCTCGATAGACCTTTTGCACAACAGACTTTTGGATTAAAAACATATACACACATTTTTTTTTATATATATGCAAATAATAATTTGGAGATACTGGCTTTTGTAAACAGCCTTTCCATTTTTGCTTTACAACACAGTCAGAGCTCAGGCTATACAGAGGACACGTAAAACTAGTGTTTGCATATCTTTTGAGACTGAAATTGTTACGCTGCCATGTCAAGCCTTTTCTTCGATTAACTAACTGGAAACTTAGAATGATTGATTTTATAACATGCTCCCACATTACGTTTTAAGCAGCTCACTTTATATTCACTTTGCCAGGCTATTAGGCTACAGTTTTCCCTACCAGATGTTTTATTTATTTTTATTTATAACCCTACAGATGGAGGCAGGAACAATCAACAAACATGACTAACTGTCTCTCGAAATGTTCTAATCTTGTGTAACTATTTCTGCTAATCAGCCATATTTCAGCAAATACATGTTCCATTTCTTGCCTTAAATTTATTCAGCATCCAATCTATATACTTGAGAATGAAGATTCCATGTCTTTTTTGTTTTTTAAATCTAAAGCAAAACCCAGTGACAGCCCAGTGGGGGTTGGATTAGTCCAATAAGGTGAAGGAAAAGTTCACGCTGACTTGTCAGTGTCAATCATCTTTTGTACAACCCGACTAAAATAGTGTCTGTCCTTAGCAAATGCTTACCCAAGCCTTGTCAGATTACAATCAGTGCAGCAGCAACAATGGCGGCCTTTCTTTCCCAGGCTAGTTCTGGATTGCACACATGCAAAAACATGACTGGCAGCATTTAGATGAAGAATTAGTACCTGCTGTGGTCCATGTGTAGCACAGGGGAGTGCAGTACGCATGTCAAAAGATATCTGTATTCTGTGCAGCGACTCCCCAATCCATTTGATCAATCACTTAACAAACCTCTGGTGATAAATGTTCAGGGCGCAATGCCGGTTAATGGCCTATTTCAATTCAGCCAGTCTGACACAAGGATTGCCAAACTCTATGCAGTACTCACCATATCAGCTAGCTAGAAGATTGCATTTGTCAATAGGAGGGACATCACTGTATACAATATGAGAGGAAGATATAGCTCTCCTGTCTGTGTGTTTGCTTGTGTGCGTGCGTGAGCGCGTGACAGGGCAGAGAAGGATGATTCCTAAAAGAACTTAAACTGGAAGACACTTAAGGACCAATGCACTCTGCTTCCTTCAGATTTCCTCTCTGGTCTCACTCTGGATTTTCAGTGAAACAACAAACACATTTCATACCAATAATTAAAAGCTTCTGCCCGTCCATGACAATTTTGCTTGGTTTTAACAACCCAGATTTTTATCTCTGACTCAGGGTTTTACATTCGACGTTCCTCTTTTGCCATCACAGCAAAAGTCTTATCTTATCCATCTTAAAGTCTTATCTCACGTAGGCTGTATGTTGATGCATTTGTTCGGAACATTTTAAACCAAAAAAATCCTCTGCAGAAGAAAACGCAAATTAACAAGCGTTTCCATCCACTTTTGCGAATTTAAGGAGTTTGGTGTATCAGAGTGCCAGTGAATCATTGCAGGAGAAATAGGCGCATCATCGATGACTTAAGTTAAAGAGTGCCAGTTAAACCTCAAACAAAAACCTTCTGGAAAACATATTAAGATTTTAGTGAAACACTTTTTGTTGGTTTCAAATGCAAATTGAAAATGTGATGGTTCATGGAAACATGAGAGCCAACAAGAACATGTCATTATCCTCAACAAAACACTACATAGAAAGGAGCGGGCTGAGATTTCAACCCAGGATATTTTGTGGTGAGGAGGCATTTGAGCTGCACACTTGCTTCATTATCTACAAATGAATGTGCTGCTAAAATTCTTCAATTTACAAATCAATGTTGGAAAACAATCTATATGTAAATATTCTAAAATACTTGTAATTGTGCTGTTGAACCATATATTAATTTGTCAGAGATGATGGGAGGAAAAGCAAAACAATGAGCAGTCACTCACTTCATCTGCTTCACAATGGTGCTCTTCCCCGACTCTCCAGCACCTGCAGAGAGAACAAAAACAGGCAGAGGTTAAAAATACACTCCCGTTAGCTGAGAAATGTAAACAGGCGGCGAGCGAGGCCGTCTCACATCTGGACCCTTGTCTTGCTCCCCTCCCTTTACCTCCCAGCCTTGCCTTCAGCTCTGCAACTGATCTCAGTTCTCATTTTCATCTTGGACAAGCCTCCTGTTCTCTCTCACTGTAAACCTACAGGCATTCTGCCCTTTTGGTTATAACTCGGTCAGTTATATCTGCAGTCTGAATCAAAATGGTAATACAGACGTGTCTTAAATTCACAGTGGAAACATCCCGACCTCTCTGAACCTCTAAAAAAGGAACACCTGCAATTATATTCTTTTTTATTATTTTTTTTTTTATTATAATCGAGACAAGTCACTTTATCATGGTTAACATTTTAATGGGAATGTCTGGCACTGGCAGGATATGGTTTTTCTTATATACTGCTATGTTTACTTTAATACCCTGAGGCGACCAGAGAGAGCTCATCTGCCACAAGGAATCTAACACTACACGTACACGTACACGCACACACACACACACACACACACACACACCCACCCAGGGGTGCCTGTCAGTGCACTCTCCATTCGTACTCGCCCGGGGTGAAGTCTTTCTGGGATGACCCTCAAAATACACTACCACGCAGCATGCGGCACGCACATGCACAGCAAAGCCTCTGGGTAGGAATGGGCCAAGATGGTTTCCAAGACAGCTGTCAGTTCCTACTCCTCCGTGGTATATATGAGCTCAGACTGGCGAATACAGCAGAACGTGCAGTTTGTATTGAAAAAAAAAAAAAAGTCTAAAAATTTTAGACAAAAAATTTGTCTAAAAAAGGTGTGTCATCACATACCTTGGTGTGTACCAAGGCTGACCAAACGTGACCAAAAATGTAACAAAACCAAATGGGTTTTGAGCGTCGGAGGTCTGGGTGAAAGTGCTTTTCTGTTGAGACCTACAAACACATTGTGACATTCCCCACTTTTCATCCACCTTTCGGCGTCCCCAAGCCCACTCCCTCCCCCAGATCCCCACCACGCAATTTACAAATCTCACTGTGATGAAGCTTCATCCATCTGCTGTATAGTCTGTGGACCATATTGTTACGTAGAAGGAAAAGAAAGAAAGAAATGCTCTCTCTTGCTCATTGCATGCCTTGAATTGAAAACTGTAAAACGGACTCGATGCTGAAGAAAATGGGAAATAACTAGATGACTGAGTCAATGGAAATGGGAAGTGAGCATTCCATCTAAATCCAGTTATTGTCATAATTCAGATGGAAAACTGAGCCGTGAATAAATCATGAGCCTTTATGGACAATCTTTGTTTGATTAAAGTAAGCATGTAATAATACCATCAAAATTTTAAGCCTGCACACACTAACTCTGTGGAACCGTATCTATTAGAACTTCTTAGGAATAAGCACTGAAGGAAACTAATAATTTATAATTTTGCACATCACAGTAATGACAGAGTTTGTCCTTGGAGCCTCTGGGGCCGCAGATATGAGAGTCTGTAGCCAAACTGCCAGAACATACTTTCTAGACCTGTGAGTTCATTAATGTGACTGACCAGGGCCAAGCTAGCGAGCATTTCTCTGACCACACCCACACACACACACTTTCCTGAAAGTAGTAAACATGCTCTTTGGAGTTTGTCCAGTGAACCTGGAGCTGCTAACAGTTAGAAATGAGCACTGAATATTTGGTGCCACTGCTGCTTTGGTTAACAAATAGGTAGCAGCTCTCTTTACTGTAGAATACAAAAACACTTCAAACTCCTGGCAGGTTTTTGTATATTCTCAGTTTTCAATCTTCATCTTCATGTGGATTCTGCCTGAAGTTCAAATGACTTGACTGCAATATACAGTCTGTTCCTTATACACACGACAGTGACTTTATTACAAATTGTAACCAAAAGAACAACGGATTAGAGTATAAAGTGAGGTTTTAAGTTTATTCTCCTGCTGCAGTAATCCTTATTATGAGTACTTCAGCGACCACAATGTACATACATATATGCAGAGGCAAGTCCTGCACTAGCGCTGTTTCGCTTTAATGTTGCATACTCGCCAGCTGGCGGTAAAAGGCTGCCAACAACTATACAAGCCCTTGTACTTTAATAAGACTGTTTGTAGAATTCCTACAGTACAGGATACACTTCTTTTCTACTAATAAAATTTTAAAGTCAAGATGAAATGAAAAATGCGTTTTTAACCCTTTTAGATCACATTCCCGGTCATATTGTGCTCCCATTTAACAATATGACACACAAAAAGAAATACATTTTTTAGTATTTTAATATAAAAATCCAAATCATATATTCTTCCTGTGAAACAGAATATGATGTGTGCTGATGACAGTCAGACTGATACGGTCACTATTACACAACACACTTTGCCTGATCTGTGGCCAATGCTGCATTATCACCATAGCTCCCTTTGGACTATGGAGGCTCAGGACTGCACGCACACAGACACGTGCACGATACTAGTACTTTCCAAAGCTTGTATGAAAAAATAAAAAAATAAAAAATTGTATGACTTAGTGCTGAACAAGCACAGCTTCTCTCTACAGTAAGCTATAACTGGTGGCCTTGGCGACTGAATGGACCATAGTTATCATCAGATCTCAAACAGTGTCAAAGTAGAACACATCAAATGGTAGACTTTGCTTCGTTTTCATGTTTTCTTCAGCACAAAACAGAGCATACTTAAAAACTAAGCTTAAACTTGATCTAACACAACATATAACTAAGCTGACCTTTAGCCAAATCCTTTTAAAAACAAACTGAACTGACATGAACATGAAATTAAAAAACACGCTAATGCAGTTTGCAGGAAAATAAATACTGTCCACTGCCTAGCAACTGGGGACCATGTATGCCAGTTGTGGTTGTCTTTGCCTTTTTTTTTCTCCCAATTTACTACCAAGAGTCAGAGGGGGGAAAAAAATAGAGGACTGCCAGTTCAGTCTCTAATTTCATTTGAATGAGATTAGTTAGCTTCTGTATGTCTTATAAAACGCAAAACTATGTAGAAAATGGATTAAAAAAAAAAAAGTGGACAAATGTGAGTGTGTGCATGCTTACATATCATCCGTCTGCGTGTGTTGGGGAAGAAGGGGGTATTAGCATGAAAATATGTAGTACTAGGAGAAAGCAGCAGGGAATTTGTAAATCTCCCAGCAGGACTCAGGAAATTGTCTGATTACAGTTGGGTTACAAGATAGGTGCCAAGGGAACCTGGGCCAGGGAGCCCACATGATAACCAGGGGACCAGCTGCTGCGGGACAGAGCCTGGGCCATGATGGATGGGCTGTATTCACAGGTGGGGGCGTCATTAGCAGAGACACAATCAGGTCATATGACACGGTAAGAGAGAGTGTGGCCGTTTTCGGATGCATTCGCTATGCACATTACATTGGCACATACGAACAGAAACATGAACACTTTTAATCAAATCCCAGGTGTGCAGAGACTTAAGCGAGAACACCCGCTAATTTGGAAAAAAAGTAAAGAATACATTGATTCCTTTGGGTAAGTTAAGATGTCAAAAACAAAGTGTCTTGTGGTTTCATTAATTTAGGAAAAAGATTCCTGTTTTTAAATTCATAGACAACATGGGAGTTATTGATTTTGTGAAATTTTACCATATTAGGACTCAAATTAGTACACATCGGGTTACTACCTTTGTTCGTAGATGAGCAGGTAGCTGCTCAGGGCCCCCTGGGAATGAAATGAAATGAAAATCAAATCTGCCTGCTCCCACTGTGCACAATAGTTCTGGGGCTTAGCTATAATTATTCAGCAAACCTGTAGGTGATAAATTACCTTGCAAAGCAAACGGATGCTTGTGATATCACAAGACCACACGGAAATCCATCTAGTCAGGCTTCAAGTAATGCGTTTGTGTCCGAACCACAGTGGTTCAGACCAAGTAGTGTCACGTGAGGAGCTACTGGCAGCTACGGGTGTGCTGTGGGTGTGTGTGAAGACACGGAGAGGCGGCTTTTCGTTCAAAACAACAATGAGGTTGTGTAGATGCTGCAATAAGCATCAGTTATATCAAAACTGGATACTGGAACTGTATTCCAGTTACATTCATACTGAACATATTGAATAAGAATTTCTTCATTGAAAGAAGAGCGAATAACGACACCGAAGACTTTTCTCCATGGAAAAGATGTTTTTGCTCTTCTCCCGACTTAGTGATAGAAAGCTGGTTCATCACCTGCCAAGTATTTTTGCCAGCCCTTTTCCAAATGCTTTCCAGAGACCGCTTCTCAGATGGTTCTGTGCAACAAACCATCTGGCGCGTCGGGTTAGGCGATAAGCTACAAGTTGAGAAATCTAAAAGTCCAGCAGTGGACCAAAATGAATGTGAACATTACATCCATGTACAGCAGCAGGGTTTCAGTGACACACTGGTTGCTGAACTTTACCTCATTAAAACAGACAAATTACTTGCTTGAGTCATACACACTGTGTCAGCAGCCTTTGAGTCTATTTCTTGGTCGGGGAATAGTGATAATAGAACAATGGCACACAGCACTAGCACCTGTCATTGCCCACAGTGTAAAACGTCATTGAGGTGGTCCAGCTTCCCACCTGTGCTTCGTCACACAGAAAGCCTTGGTGATTAATTGGTCTATAGATGTCATATCCTCAGAACTGAGCGGTAGCCATTAGCACTAAGGAGCTTTCTTGGCTAACTGGAGCTCACAAAAGTGAAGCTAAAATCACCTGAACATTTGCTGAGGGCTGGAGATTAGAGCCATCAATTCAGATTAACACTCTGTGTTCTGTTTCACTGTAAAACCTACGTCCTAATAAGGAATTTCAGTTTTCTTTTGCAGAAATAGGATGTGAGAAAAGAATTGACAAAGCCTTTTTTCTTTTTTTTTTTACCCAGACTCCCACATTTGACCGGTGATGAAACTCGACAAGAGGAAGAAGTGTGCCAGCCAGCTCTTCTTGTGAGGAATCCTGGCATGCTTGCACCGTCTCCATCGTTTCGTTATTCAGTGAAGCATGATGAAACTGACAAGTCCGGACATAAAAAGGAGGAGAGAATGAAAAGGTACTCCCCCCCCCCTGTTCTGTGTCAAGACTGAGGCTCAACAGCTTAAAATAATCAACGTATTTCTTTGTCGTGCCGCAGTGCCTATGTGTTGCATCAGCATGCAGCAGCCACAGCCTCAAGTTTAAATCGTTAACTATTTCAAAAGGTCTGCCTCCCATGGTATTAAGGCTTTTACTTTGTGTATGAATAAATGTGCATGTGTCTCGCACAAGTGTGACCCATCCTGGTGGGACTGCAAGCAGGACACAAAGGCAGCAGTGTGAGACCCTGCTAGCTGAGAACACAGGCCCGCTGTTGATGTTTAGGCCTGGACCATTCCAATCAGCGCTTTAGCTAACACAAGTTACTCGCACGCACGCACGCACGCACGCACGCACGCACGCAGCTCCACGTCCTTTCAGCCAGCATGACAACGGCCTTCACTGGCCACAGCTAATCATTTTATGGCCACTAGAAAGAGAAAAGGCTTGCGGGGATGTGACTGAAGAAGTTCTAAATCTTATCGCTGATCAGAGGAACATACTGTATGTTTAACTGTGAAATCAGTTCAGACATAGAGCAATTAAGACGGCAAACTCAGTTTTAGAACATTAAGTTGATTAGTAAAGGTGAAATACTCCATGGTTTTGTTAGTGTCAAAAGTACCCCCTGAATTCCTCATAGCTTTGGGGCAATACAACAATATCAAGGCATGTACCTTTAAAGCCCTGTCACTGATTGGGATTTCCATGAATGCGGATGAATGTGAGAAATGACAATTGGTGTTTGGATTAGGGAAAGATAAATTAAATTCTAATGTGCATTACGAAAGAAACATTATACTGTTTCTTGTAAATAAAATCCAACTGAAGAAGATGTAGACACCATAATAAAAAGGTACGAAAATGCATTTTACATTTTGCCTTTTCTCTTCCCATTTTGACTTTTTCTCTCTTCCTGGCTGACACTATGTGCTCAGTAATAGTTTGGCCTAATGAGAGTTACAATAGCCTCGGACAGAGTATGGGCTTAATAACCCAAATACCAGTACAATATAATATAATCCAATTGAACATTGACTTTCACAAAAGGCAGTTTCCTTGAAGGACAATAGTCCTGCATTGCACTGCTCCTAATACTAGGATGGGTTGAATGCAGAGTCTAAATTACACCGTGTGTGCGGTGCTGTGTACATGTGTGACAATTAAACAGTGGATTAGATTCAAATCCTCCATTTCTACAACTGCATACTGTAGAAGTGGGTTGTTTAGTGCTACTCCTCGAGTATGTTCCCATAGTCCGCTTTCAAAACAGGCTTTTTAGCTTTATTGACTGCCTTTGTGTAATTACTGAGGTAATGTGGTAGCCATTTGTATTGAACCAGCCAATTTACTGAAAAAATGTATGAAGCATCGGCTCTAGCGAGGCTAAAAGGAATACCGCACGCTTTAATTAGCCACCACTGTGAATGTAGAGAATGTCAAGTAAAAACAAAAAGGGAAAGTTTAATAAAACAATGGAAAGAGCACAAGGATATTTTCTTTCAAGTCCACTAAATGTATAATGGGATGGCCCTCTGGTCCTTCCCGTCCACACTTCAGAGCAGATCTGTTGAATAAATCAATATCTGACCCCTTAGTGACAGGCGGACCAAAGAATACCAACTATGCACTGGCTTTAAAGCTACAATCTAAAGGACGTTAGAGGCAAACATTGGATGTCATGAGGCTTCAAATCAATATGCACTTAGAGAAACTGAGCCTCAACGCTGTTTAGTTCACTTTCATGTTATTTTTGCTGCTTCCTTAGGGTGCTGATAAATATTGGTCGCAGTGCAGGCAAGGCTGGTTGCATTGTTCGACATTGCTTCCCACCGACTTGAGACTTCTCACAGTCTCTTTTCTCACTCAGCACCCTGAGACACATTGAGACTTAAACAAATAACACAATGTGACGCTTGAATTCCCACAATCTCCCCATTAATATACATTAAACTAAGGGGGAAAGGGATAGTGGTAGCCTGTGCGAATGCCAAGATGAGTAACTAAAGTGATAAAGGAAGCAATGGGAACTCAAGGAGACAGAAAATGGAGAGGTAGAAAATAGGGAGACAGGGTTAAAGAGGAAAAAACAACAATACAAGTGCTGACTGAGTTAGCAATTCCACTGTGCAGCAGGATCCCGTAAGACAAGTCAGCCTCATTATACAGACTGTCTGACAAACATATTTCTTACACAACAAGCCTTCATCACTTCTCCATCTCCCCACGGCCTCACTCTCTCTTTCTTCTATAATCTAATTAATTTCCATTTCCATCATTTCGCGAACTCTTCCTCCCACTGTCCTCGGCCGCCTACACACCAGCCGTGAGGCGGCCCGATGCCGCCTGTTCTTCTCAGCTACGTGTTGAGAAAATGTGCCAATCCAGACTCGAGACCAGAGGCCCTCTGAGAGACACATGTGCCACTTCCTATTCTCAGATCCAATGAAGGAGGAAATGGAAGCAGCTTGCATAAACGCGTGTACACTTGAGAACGCAAAAAAAAGAAACACGTGCACACACACACGGGCTTATCTGTCTGTTTGAAAGACAGGCACGGAGAAATTCGGTCTCCTCCAACAGATGGCTTGCATGCCTGGGGCAAAGAGCAAGTCTGGACAGCATACTGGCAACTGCTACCAAAGAAGAGAGGGATGAGAGGCAAGAAGACCAAATCTACTTCCTCTATGTGTATTGAGTGAATGGAAGGAGGAGGAAGACACATTTGAGGACAATTTTGCAAATTGCCTCAACAAATCGCCAGCCACAGAAACAAATCAATAATCGCTTAATAATCATTAAAAGCTTCATGTTTTACTCTGATGGAAAAGCAGCCATAATTATGTGGTTAGATGAAGAGCTGCAAAAGGACGCGTTTGGGAGAACTCCGACCTTCAACAGGTTTTATTTTGTATAGAAAAACCCCGGCCAGGCTCATAGCTCGGTTATCATTAGCAGCACCAATTCAAGGCACGAAAAAGAAAGAGTTATGCATTTGATTGTGGGACCATAAAACATGAAGAAAATTAATGAATGCAAAGGTTATTGTTGTAAAGATTAAAAGGAAAAGACAGTCTTTATATTGGTCAGAGATGGGGATACACTGATAAAAAAAGAATTAACACAGCTCTGAAATCAAATGAGTGAGAATAGTGTCAAAAGTCAATACAAATTTCAAAGAGATAGTCTCTGTGTGAATCGCAGTGTGGATCTGGATTGCTTTGGTATCAGATTGCAGGGCCATAGACAATAGATACCAATGCTAGCGATACACAGTGTGTTCCTCAAAAGGCAAGGATGCTGCACAGACATCCTCCTTCCGTCCATAGAAAACTTAAAAGACGTAGAGGACTGCTGAGAGAGGAAACGCAAATAAAAGAGGGGGGGGTAATAACACTGAAGGAGCATGTTGAATTGTGTGTAAAGTTCAGTCGATGATGAAGCTCGCAAGAACTCAGGATTCTGTCACCCTTAAGAGTGTAAGAGGGGTACGATGTTTTGACAGGTTACTGGGAACCGTTACCTCTGGAACAAAATGTCTGTCTCCTTGCTCCCACAGGAGGGATGTGAAGCGCAAAACAGAGAAGAAGAACAAGAAGGAAACCGCAGCTGGTTGTATGATGGTAATCTTTACACTTCCACCCCTCTGCAGGTTCAGAACTTGACAGTTGATCAAACAGCTGATCAGGACCTACACCACATGACAAACCTCAAACTGCCCATCTCATTTGTCTTTCTATAGTGAAAAGACAAAAAAAATACACATTTTGTCGTTACAGTTCTGCTCAGTTTTAATGGCAATAATCCCAAATTACATGGGCAAGATGATCTTGTGATGTGAGGATCTTCAGTATCGTAGCGTCAGGTGTCAGTTTTAAAGGGACAAACAAGCAGAGGAGAATAATGACATTACTTTACACAGCAAAAAAAATAAAAAATCCAGGGTTAGTTTTTACCCTCCAAGGTACCTTCACATCTGGCCCTTTTCACCAATCTCTCGTCTTAAAGCAACATTCTACACTCCCCCGGCAACAGCTTCTCCCTTCAAGGACACACACACACACACACACACACACACACACACACACACACACAC
>CALSCE010010723.1:4298126-4323112 GCA_943593645.1 Bovichtus variegatus | reverse complement strand
CACACACACACACACACACACACACACACACACACACACACACACTTTCTGGTCTACAGGGAGGGGAGGCTGGGGCCTGCAGAGACAGTGGTAGAACTCAGAAGTGCTACGTGAAGGTGAAG
Source organism: Bovichtus variegatus (assembly GCA_943593645.1). NCBI lineage: Eukaryota > Metazoa > Chordata > Actinopteri > Perciformes > Bovichtidae > Bovichtus > Bovichtus variegatus. The sequence continues at coordinate 4,322,990 of CALSCE010010723.1, read as the reverse complement.
TTCTCATTGCAGGTGGGAAAAAGGAGAGAAGCCAAAGCCAGTGGGGGTCAAGATGTTGATGGGAGACTGAGATGAGTGGGATAGCAAACCATTAATAGTAGCAGACAGCAGAGAGGATCTGCTGGAGAGAAAAAGGTGCAGAGAGGAGAGGAGGAGGAGGAGTGAAAGACAGAGTTGGCCTTTAGAGACCCTGATGGGACACTAGAGTGAGGGTGCCAAATTAACTGCCTGGTCCCTGGCCATGACTGCCCATGTTTGAAACAACCTTGAAATCCACAAAACCGAGGAGTAGTCAGGTGCATAAAAATCCAATTCAGAAAAACACTTCTTAACAGGGACACTGCAATAAAATCGGGCACCAATCCGAGACGATATGTACGCTTTTAAAATTCACTGATGACGAATAAAAAGAAAAAGAAGTGCGGTCTCTCCTGCTCTCATTTCCTTTTTGGATTTGGCCCAAGTTTCTCTCCTGCCTCATTTCATCAGCTCTGAATTGTAGTAGTGTAACCATTTGACAGAGCTGTGAGCAGGAGCAGCTATCAGGCCTGCTACAGTGCCAGGAGCAGTAATCACAGCCCACCAGACGGAAAGAATTCATAATTGATGGTGATTTTTGAACCGTTTGCAGGGATGAAGGAGCATCGGGCAGAGGGGTCTGAAGATCTGCAGTTCAGTGTAATGTGCCGTAACATCTGGAGCAGGCCTCCTTGGCCATGGTCCATGGTACTACTACAAAGCAAATAAACAAGCCTATTTCCCAATAAAAAATGGCCTTTATGCACACATGGTACTGGACATTATAACTTGGTGTTAATCTCTCAGCTGTGTATCTGCATTATTAAATGTATTATGAGCTATTGACGGGCTTTGTTTTTTCTTTCTAGTATACAGGTGAAATTTGTTTCCATGCAAATGTGTGCAAAATTTGAGCGTACTTGTCCAATGACATTTATTCAATGTTCATTAGGGGAGGAATTAAAAAAAAGCTGCTCTGGGATAACTTACATCACTGTTAAAATGTGCAACTGTTTTTTCACAATGCAATGACTAAAATTAGCTTATTGTTTGTCTCATAAACAGTTGAGACAAGTCAAATACCTCATTGTAATCCCTAACTGCAAACACCCCCCCCCCCCCCATCACACGTGTGTCAACAGATGATAAGAGAGGGGCCACTACTAATTCAGCCCTGAAAACAGCTGAACAACAGCTCTAACAAATATCTTTCATAGCTGACATATTTCAGGCTCTTTTCCCAGCTCTTGGCCCCCAGCAATCGTTTAGTTTCCCACTGCCTTAAGGACACCTTGAGAAAAACATACCTGAATTCAAAGTACATCAACAGTTTTATGTCTAGGATTTCGATGCACTAAGACAGAAAAATATGGAACATATTATGTTGCCTCGTCATATTGCACTGTTCAGTGTCACCCAGAAAGCCACTCCACACTCACACCACGCTCTCACTACACTCACAGGAGGAGCCACTCCACACAATCATTATTTGAGCTTCAGTCTCACTTCATGCAGCGAAACAAAGCCTGCAGCTTAGGGTCTCTCTCTCCCTCGGTCTCTCTCCCCCTCTCTCTCTCTCGCATTAGCAGTCCACAGTCACAACAGCTGCAGCCTCCCAATGATGAGGCTGAACCATGGTACTATACGATACAGTTGATGAAAACACCTCCTCCACATTAGGTACAGCATAGCAGGAAAACACTTTTTTTTTTTATTCACCACCAACTGGCAAAGATGAAAGCAAACAGGGACAAAGAGTATGGTGGTCACGCTGGAGGCATCTGCTGCATCGTGGGCTATGAGCGACTCTACTGCTGATGCATTATACATGCATCCATTACCAGCCCCCCTCCTCTCCTCCCTCCTGCACTAACCTTTGTACTCAGAATGCACTTTCATAATCACATGTACAGGCACACAGACAGAAGGACGGAGGAAAAAGGTTAAATGAATTATGGATCGGCGCATCAAAATATACGCAATGACATGTCAAAAAAGGCATGGTATAGACATTTGGATAAAACATGTCACACAGACAGAGGAAACAGTAATATCAGAAGCCTCTTAAATATCCTCCTAATGCATTACTATAGTCAAGGTAGGTAAATCAGAGTAGAGCTGCAAAGATTAGTCGATTCATTGGTTAGTTAATCAACAGATAATTAATCTGCAACTATTTTGATAATTTTTAGCTTCTTTCTAGAAGCTCCGCTACAGAGCACTTAAAATATATCTTATGCTGCATGGAAAACGGGGAGCATACACAGAAACACACACACTGAGGCCATGTCCACACTTAGTCGACTACATTTGAAAATGCATAATTTTCTCTGTTTTTTTTCTATCCAATCATGTTGTAAGAGTGCCAATTTTGTTTTGTAATGAAGACGGGGAAAACTTTCCCAAAACAATAAAAAAAGGTATGCCTTCTTACAGCCAGGTGCTGTGCACCAGTCATGTTAAGAGACAACTTCCTGTTACTTCCTGCTTACTCTGTGTTATTTTTAAATGCCAATATAGTCGACACCCTAACACAAGTCATTAAACTCTAATTATGTTAAGTCAGATATCATAATCATAATATAGTGATGTATTCAACTGTCTTTGTGCTAGAGATATTTTTTATTTATTTGTGTGTTTAGACCCTTATTAGTTGCAACACATAAAGCAATATTTCAATTAAAAATAAATAAAAAAACTAATCAAACATGGTATTTAGGAGCTGCAATTAAATCCCTATTTTATACTTGTTGAAGATTCTGACAACCGAAACTAAAACATGTATCAATTAAAATGACTGGCCATCAATTAAGAAGGTTTGGCTATGTTGAAAACAAAATATAAATGATCATAGAAAGTAGGAGGTGAAGCAACAATTTGAACTTGCCGAGACCTTACCAGATGACAGTGTTATGCACTATTTTAAAAAGAGGCATTCATTTGGCATTTCAGTTAGGGCAGTAAACCTTTTGAAAGTAATCTGAAACCACTGCTGTGGATGCAAGTAATTTATATATGTCACCAGAATCTTTAAGGTTTGTGCACCTTTGTGTGGACATGGCAGTCAACAAAGTCACCAGACTCCCAGTCTGGTCAGGGATAATTACTCCGGACTGAAAGGCCATCGATCAAAGAACAGGCGAGGCGACCAAGGTTGCCTGAGACGACTGGCCTTCTTACTGCTCTAAAAATCAGAGGCTCCCATGGCCTTGAAGCCTGCAGACATGAAAGGCCCGACCAGACCAACGCACCTGACATGGCCAGAACAAACATCGTCGCTCAGCATTTCAACTCAAGTTTAAATGAGACACTGCGAATCCAATTTTAACTTTCCGATAAAAGTCTTCATTCAAAACTAACTTTAAAGCCAAATAATAAATACTGCAATTGGAAAAAAAAATATTTCAAAGGTTTTGTAATTACCACTCATATTTGGTAAACGAGGCGTTTCTCTTGAGATGAAGCTCAAATGTCATTTACAAATCAACAACCTATAAAATGGTGTACTCTGAACTATATTTTGCTATTATTTTGTGTACTTTGCAGCACTAAGTTCAGTAAAAAAAAAAAAAATGAAAAAAATAAATCATTTCATTTTTAACCAAATGTATCCGAGTTTAGAACTAGACATCGACATTAGCATTAAAGAAGGATACGTATAGCCTAAGGTTTTTAGGGAGGGAAGTGAGGATTTAACTTATTAATAATGAAAAAAATCCCAGGTTTTATTTTAATATTAGACCCACTGTGCAAACACTTTCGGTGCATTTTGATAAAGTAGGCTGTGTGTTTTGTGGCCAACTAATGGTAAGATTTATTTATATATATATTTTTTTTTAAATACAACGATTTGTCAGTACATTGGTGGTGAGAGATGAGTTTCACAACATTATTTTAACAGCTGGTTAGGAAGAGGAAGAATAACAATTGTTTTTTTTTTGTTTTTTTTAGTAGTAAAGTAAATTCTTGAAAAAGGTTAATTTATCAAACTGGAAACTCATAACAAACCATTCTTGACAGATCCACATTTAAAACAAGGTTCTGAAATGTGTTTTGCTCATCAAGCAAACTGATAGTGTCCTGTGCATGTTACAATTATCTGCATGAAATGATGAATGCTGTGAAAATCAACAAATCTGAAGTGTGCAAGAAATTTTAGAGGAAGAAAAGAAAGTGCCAAAAGACGACGCAATTACCCACAGGAAACAGATAGGAAGTTTATTCCATCTCTGTGTTGCTATAGCAACCCCCCCCCCCCCCCCCCCCCCCCAAAAAAAAAAAAAGCACAGCAAATGAAAAGAGGAGGGGTGAAATGGGAGGTTTCTCAACAGTTCACACACACTTTCCTCAGAACATACAAGCTGAAACTTGCTTTGCTGACGCCATTCACTGAATGAAAGAACTCAAGTTGACTTGTCACTTCATCAAGGTGTTGAGGAAGTTCTTGGTCTCAACTTTCAGAGTAGCTGGTGAACAAAAACTAGCCCCCATCATGATTGAAGCTCCGTTGCTGTTGATATTCTACGTTTGGACTGATGGTCACATTGTTTCTAGCGCAGCAAATGAGAACACATTTTCCATGCATGTATAGTACAGAACAGTAAAAAGGACGAGGCTCACCAACAGTTGAAACCATTTAATCGACCCTAAAAAGATCTGGTCACTTTGAAAAAACAATAAATAAATAAAGAATGTTCTCCACTGCTTTTCTCTGGTTTGGATGTCATGGATATGGAAATGCTATGTGATCAAAAAGAGGAGGCAAGCCTGACAAACTGAAAACCCCTTGTTGGCTGACAGCCCTGAGCGTACCAATGAGCGGCTGCCTCCAGTCTCTGCTAGTAGAGGAAATGTCTACACGTACCATGAGACACTGGAGGTGTGGGCGATAACAGAGATGATATCCAGCCCATCATGCATCTTAAAAGTTATCCCTGTACTGCTTTCAGCTTAAGATGTGACTCACTGTGCAGGCAATGGAGAGAAACCTTGACATGGTCCTGTATTCTCATTTCAAGATACTATATTAAGTCAACAACATTTGCCAAACAGAAATAGTGAAGTAAGGAGACGTAGGTCTTATTAACTCTATCAAACTTCTGGTTTTTTTTTTTTGTTTTAAAAAAAAGCCTCCTGTAATAATTCTTTAAATAAATGCACCACTGGACTGCTCAAGTTTAGACCAGAGAGATGTTTTTTTGCCATGAGCACTGGAACAAAAACATGCATGCGAGGACATAACATCACGGTCATGACATTGGCCTCAAGGGAATGTCTTGCCCCGCAACCCATGGACAATGTCCTACCTGCAGCAAATGACAATATAGACCCAACAGAACAACCTTGAGTTGTCCTCACTCACTAGTCAATTGGCCATTAACTGTCAGCGGTCCACTATTAGGACACTGCATGACACCATGAAAGACGAGACAAAACAGCAGGGAGGATTGCTGGTGCTGGAGTTTCTCTCCTCTGCAGAATGAAGAAAGGGGCTCTGCTCTTTCAATCATTCAAGCCTAGTAGCCGATGGCAATTCTCTGACAGTACAGTTGCGATTATCTCCGTTTCAAATGTCAGACACATGCTATACCTCCATAATTCCATCACAGTTGCTTCGAAATCCCGGGTCGACAAAAAAGTTGGTTAAGAAAGTGCAGTTAAACTTTTGAAAAGTGCATCGCTTGTATTTATAAAAAAATTTAATAAATCATGCTCCACAGTTTCAGCTAGGCTTCCAGTCATAGGACTTCTATGACAATTAAGTGTTAAATTTGCATCAACACAAAGCTCACATTGTAAATGGTTGTTCCAGCTTGTTTTTTTTTTTTTTTTTTTAGCAGCGCACTGTTTCGTGTGCTCTTTTTCTGCAGTTTTTTCAGCAATTCAATAGAAATTAACTCCATGTGCGTAACACTGCGCTTTGACCTCACTGTGGAAAGACAAATGTAATTTCATTGACATTTTTAAGACTGACCCACAATAACCTGTCTTTTCAACACTCATTGTGCTATGACTGTAAACTTGTTTCCCCTGGTTGTACTTTCCTGAACATGACGTTTATTACTACTCATGTGCTACAGATACTGCTTTACAATGTGAGCCCAACTTCCTGTACACTGGGCCACTTTACAGCCTCATGAATTCTCTCTGTCCTATGCTGTAACTGACCTTTTCAGGCTGTTACTGTCACTCTGCTATCTTAGCTCTACTCTATACTCTTATGGTTTACTAAACATGACTGTGCCATGATAAAAAGGGACAGACCACATATGAGATATGCATGTATATTCTATACATGGCATATATCTCTCTTACATGGTCCTTTTGCAGCATGTAATAAATGTATGATGTCAGCAATTCTGCACAGCATTATCTAAAACACAAAGTGTACTTTTGGGGTGTTTAAAACAAAAAAGTGATTTTGATTGTAATATGTTGATTGCCATTATTAACATAGCTTAATAAGAACACTTTCTCTGGGAGAGCTTTCTCTCCAGATTTGTGTTCAATCCATGCAGGTATTCCTGGTATCACATTACTTGCATGAGTCACCATGTGGGACTGTAGTTTTGCATTTAGGCAATAAACCCAATACATCAGTGGAAAAAAAGCCATCCACCAACCCACACGCCACTGAAAACTGCTGGGACTAAACCCTTTCCTTTTTTTAGATTTTTGCCTTTAAGTGACAGAGGACAGTGTAGAAATGATGGGTGTGACATGCGAAAAAAAAAAAAAAAAAGGTCCCGAGGCTGGAATCGAACCCGGGACATTAAACACTGATCCCTTTTTGTACCATTATGCTACAGGCAACTGTACACATGAGGAGAGAAGTGCAGAGGACATTTTCTAAGAATTTCCCCTTGCAGTTAAGACTTGATCCTGGTTAAGATAAAAGTTATTCATAAAGCATCTTAGCCCTTAAGAGAGCTCGGCATCGGCCAATCGGCTCGCTACTCCCTCACTGCGAGTGGGACCCAGATAACCCTCAAATAAAACCTGTCTGTTTGCTATCCTGGCTCCAAACTGGTGGAACGACCTCCCCATTCATGTCAGGTCAGCAGATAGTCTCCACACCTTCCGTCGCAGACTGAAAACCCACCGGTTTCGAGTGCACCTCGGCCAATTAAGGGAAACATTTTTTTGTATGTTGCACTTACTTTGGTTTGGCTCATTTGAAGCTATTGTTCTGCACTTGTATGATTACACCTACTTGAAGCTGATGTACTTGCAAGATTCTTGCTGTTCAGAGTCGTATCCTCATGGTTATTTGCACTTATTGTGAGTCGCTTTGGACAAAAGCGTCAGCAAGCTACTCTTAAAGTATGGCTTACAATTTATTCAACATAGATGTTAATTACATCAACTAGTATTAATATTTACACCATGTCTTAATAGAGACTAAATTATATGCATAATTAGTTTTTCTTTTTGTTGTATGCTTTTATTCATTGACTCACTCTTAAGAATTGTCTTTTATCTATGCTTCTATTTCTTGACCGCATTGAACGTTCAAATTTGTAATTGCACCGTGTATTTCCTGTTTTTATTTCCGTGAAGCACGTGAAGAAAAGTGCCAATTATCACCAACAGTGGAATTCCCCCCCCCCCCGCCCCCCTCATCAACCAATCACACCATGTCTTACCTAGCAACAGGGTCAACCACACCTCCTCACTAAGGGAAAGGTTTCTGTCCCTTCCTTGCTTAGAATTGCTCTGAGAAGTTTCTTAAAATCACTTCCTAGAACTCTTTTAGTTCGGAGCTCTCAGAATGGTTGTGAATACGGCCGAGGAGCTCAGCACTAGATTCTAGACAGGTCACCTGTGGTAATAATGTTTACGGTTGCCTTACGGTACAAGTACTGACAGGAGCTGCAGATCAGCATCAGATTAGAAACATAAATTAGCTGGAAAAGAACTAACACAGCCATAGTCAGGCGGTTTAAAGGTTTGATTTTAAAACCGCTTAAACAAATTCCACAATAGCTAAAAGAACTGAACTCACGGTTCTGACTTGAGGGCAACTCTGTCTCAAATATTGACTTTCCTAGGCATCCATTAGGACTGGAGATTGCTTTTAATATTTTTGACATTTAAAACAACAGATATGCAACTGTCGACTCAGAGTGAGCAAATGTAAACAAAAAAAAAAAAATAGTGAAAGTCAAATTAATTAATAAAAATACATTTAAATTGAGTAATTTCCATAAGGAACATATCGGGAAGACAGATACACGTTACTTTTGACAGCATAAAACTAATTTGTGTACTAAAAGATTATAAACGGTCCTCTTAAGTCAAGTTTCTCTCGGCGTACCGTTGATGTGTGTGTGATTGTGATGCGTGTGTGTCACTGAGTGAGTACTCCATAGGAATACGGAGCACCACCACTCTCACAGAGAGCTCTTTGTGTGTGCACATTGCCACTGAAGCGGCATGTCTACCAAAGCCTCATTGCAGCTTTGTTTGGCTTGCTTTCCTTTTGTTTATTCCACTTCCTTTCAGGTTCCTCTCTCTGCAGCTGACCAGAGCGATGGCCCCGGACTCAGAAAGGAAGAGGGAGTGAGAGAGATTTAGTGAGAGAAATTTGGAGATAGACAGACTCTAGACAAACAGACAAGTGCTCTGTAAAGTGAATCCGGTTTAGAATGAGGCCATGGCAATTGACATATTACCAGATGAGAAACAAATGCTCTCCTAACAGTACTTCTATCAATCAAGTGTTTTACATTTGACTGTTTGTTAACTGCAAACAACCGACGCAGCAATCCTTTCTCATAGAAAATAAACTGTAAAAAGGTTTTTGGACACGCTAAAATATGTATAGGGAAGCTCGTGTTTTTTCCTCATAGGAATGAAAAAGCTGTTGAGATCATTTGACTGGCATCCGATTAACCCAGCTGTAACATACATTTCAATTTGTGCTTCTGTTCCACCCTATTGGGACAAATGTAAATGCTGGTCTTCAAGATATCAAGTAAAAAAAAGTGTAGAGTAGTGTGTAAATTAGTATTTGAAGTGTGAAAAGTTTGTGAAACCAGTAAACTAAGTCATCTTTATAAACCTTAGGCCACATCCCTACATTATCAAAACAAACAGGAAAGATTGCCAAAGCCACGAAAAATAGGAACCAAGTCAGAATTTTTCCTTTACAGACAGACATGTGGGCACACAGTCACCTTCATTGCTCTCGTGACATCCTCCCAGCCGGTTATGGTGCCAAAACAGACCTGTTTGCTTTCAAAACACACTCTGTTCCCGTGATAATCGCCATAGTAACCGGAGAGCTGAAACTGTAAGCTATCTGGACATTTCCACACGTTAACAATTACAGTTCACTGAAGCTGACATGCACAAGACATCAAACATTAGGTCAGGGATGACCAGACAAAGCAGATTTGATACATTAACACTGTTACACGTAGCGCTAAGCCTCAGAGTTGACTCAACAACATTCCCTTGACAACGCAGCCTGGCGACGGGGCCCTCTGGCTTCATCCGGGAGATGGCATAAAGAAGAGGTGGAGATACGGTCTCTTTGCTGAGTGCATATAGCCTTTACCTGTATTTATCACACAGTCTATGGTGTTTATCCAGGGAAGATTTCACTGAACACAAACGCTCTTTTGCAGGAACGTCCTGCCCAGTACAACCAAAGTCTGATCGAGAAGTTGCGGGTTAAATGTTACCTCCACAGTGGTAATTAGTTAAATACAAGTGCCGCTCTTTCACTTCCCTCCCCAGTTCCATTACAACCTTTCAATCAAAAGCTTTCTTTCGGCCACCACTGTCTTCCAAAGACCGACGGTGACGCTTTATCTGTAGATAAGCATTTGTTACACCAATAAAGCAAGACATAAAATAAAACATTTTTAAAAAGACATCTTTGCATAAGAACTGGGGCTGGATTCATTTTCTCCGTCACCTTCTGCAATAACCCCAGAGGGTTTTCCTTGCCAACAACTCTCTTCTGTTCTCATTTTTGTTGTTCCTCCAAAGTTGTATTTCTCACGCGTTGCTATTTTCCCTGCTTTACCTAGGCAAAGGGTGTGTTTCCTGCCCGTACACTTTTTGTCACGTGTTGTAATGTCAGTTGTTGATGCCACTTTGGGTTTGGCGCTGAGGATCTTCCTGCTGATGCAAATGCAGCAGATTTTTTGTCACATGAGAATTAACAGGACAACGAAGTATGAATCAAAATTACAATTTCAAAAAAGTAATTCTGCAGTCGTATTTGCCAGAGTGTTAAAGTGTGTGGGATTAACTTGCGGCAGGCAACGAATGCAGGTCTAGAAAAGATTGGGGGTCTTGTCGCACTTTGTGTATGATGGTTACCCTAGAAAAAGAAAACCGTTTGGGAATGGAAGTAGAACGCAAGATGTAAATCATGCACACTTGCACAGAAAGGATTCCAAACGCAGCCTTATTGTTTTTCTAAAGAGAGGTTTTTCTACTTTGCTAGATGATATTGCCAGTATGCATGTTCAGATGCACAGGCACAAAACTGGAATAGAAAAAAGGGGAGAGGCGGTACAAACTTAAGTTCATGGAGTTGTACCGTTATAAATACAATGTGGTGGTGTGAATAAAAAATAACTGATGTTCGACATCTTTTTAAGCACAAACAATGCTCAAAACACAAGCAACTCTGCCTTCGATTGCTGTTATAAATGCCATAATGAACAATCAAAGAAATGTGAAAGCACACCTGGGAAAGTATGGCGGTGAAGAGCATATTGAGCAATGCCACTAACCAACGATACTGTTCAGCTTCTACTGTAATAAATATCATATACAGTTCACTTTTCGTTTTTGTATTTAATGAATTTACAAGTCTGAGAATGAAGAAAACAGATCAAATGTGCCAGCAAAAGAAGCAGAATTTCAATATGGGGTCCTTTTGCTGACTTCCAAATAGTAGTCAGAGCTTATGAGGAGCGCTTTAAGGCAGAAACTGGGGCAGAGTGAACCCAACTGTCATTCAGTTTCATGTGCTGATATGAACACTTGAGTTGCCAAATAATGAGTTTCTGCCGATTCTAGAATAGAGACCTTTTTTCCCAGAGAGGGTATATATTTTTCTTTATTTATTTCTTTATTTATTTTTTAATTGTTGCAACTCTGGTAAGCATTTTCATAGCAACTGCACTGAGAAGTGATAATATGTATGGACTGCATTGTTGCAGATAAACAATGTCTGCTGGAAACTAACAGACCTTACAGAAGAGGGAGGAGATATTTCCTTCTCTCTTTCCCAAACAAATCCATCTTCCACCCCCTCCATCTTATTGTCGTTCATGCAGCGGTTTGTCTGGGGTTAACACTTTCTGCTGGCTCTGTCGCTACTTTGGGCTGTACACTTTTTCGTCATTTTCCGTAGTAAAAAACAAATACAGGTTTCTCAAGCTGTACTACTGCACCTTTCTCTCCCAGGATGCACAGAGAAGAACTAATCAATCAATCAATCAATCAATCAATCAATCAATCAATCACTTTTATTTTTATTTGTTTAGGTCCGTCCCGGGTTAAATGCATCAATATATTGCCCCTACACTCTAAAAGGCAATGTATGCAACATCAGACCCACGGCTAACTGCCTACAATTGAATGCAACCTTTTAGTAATTACAGTTTGAAAGAACCCCCTGTAAACAAAGGCGCTGTTCATCTGAACAGTCAACATGTGTTAAACTCAAGGTCTCACTGCGAGAGATTCATCAGTCAGGCTACAGCTGCTATACATCACGATTATCACAAAACCACAGAGAATGATTTAGAATGTGCAGAATAATGCTGCACTGTGAGAGAACCACTGACACGAGGACAGATTTGCTGCACGGTGTAGTAAAACCAACTTTGGTGTAAAAAGGTTTGTGTAATGGTCCAGGAGGTCAGTCATTTATGACCAGTGAGTGTACTCAAGGCTGTACATCAGTTTGACAACGGTATATTTCCAGCAAAGAGAATTTAGAGGAAGCCATCGTGCTCCAATTCATGATTTACTATTCCTGTCCAGAGAAATAATACCAAAGAAAAAGAAAAAAAAAAAAAGTACACCATGTCCCAGTTTAGGTGCCACATTTCTAGCCTACGTCTTCATTTGTTTTCAATGTGCTTTCAGCAATTTCTACTAAAAATAAGATGATAATATGCATCAAACATGCATGCATCACATCAGGAAAAACTATATTTATATGCAAGGGGGTGAATCTATCGGTACCGCACGATTCAATTCTTAATGCAGATTTGAAAAGCTATGAAAAAAACAGGCAATCGACTGGAAGAGAATATGGAATAACATTTCTCAAAACATCACGCAACTATAATTACCAATTGATACAGATATAGATACACAGATATTATCCATCAACAAGGAAATGCTGTCACCTGAAGATGATTCCAAGCCCAATATACTTCTTGTGTAACCAAAAGACTATTGGTACGCATGCACACATGTTTTTTGAGTAAGAGAAGAATCATCATTGAGCAATACAATGTTTCCGAGGCACGGTATCTGAACCCCCACTTGACTTCAAAATTGTTGTTTAACTGAAGTACACGCTCTATTAAAACATCAGAAATGGGCGCTTTTCACTGGCTTAACTGCAGCCAAAAAAAATCCTCATCACACGATAGCAGCCCCCACATACGCTATTTATTAAATCAATGGATATCTTCCTTTCATGATGCATTAGTCTTAGAACTTTCAATTGCATCTGTAAAACAAAACTAAAAAGGAAAAACAGAGGCCGGTAAAAAAAAAAAGCTTCTGACCAGGTCATATCCTTAGAGTAAAATATGAAAGTAGATATTTGCATATCCTGACATGTGGAAGGACGAGTATGCGGGGGTACACTGCCAACTTAGTGTAATGGTATGTTAAAATGTGTGTGATAAGGTGAACTTCTATGACTGCAAAAAACATTACCTGCATTATCTGTGAAACGGCAAGAGGGGTGGGGTGTGGGCGGTGGGAGGCCCTTTCTTTTTCTGTATTTCCGTTTGTATAGTTTGCATTTGTATGTTTGTGCCACCTTGTGAAGATGGCCTTGAAAATTAATGCAAAGTTCTCACAAAAAAAATAAAAATAATAATAACACTGTCACACTTGTATTGTGTGTGATTGTTTTTAACAAATCACACACTAATGCTTGACACAACTTTCACTTGGTTCTTCTGTAGGAAAGAAAGAAAAAAAAAAAAAAAAAAGCATAGGAAAAAATATATATAAATTTTTGGAAGTTGAGAAACAATTCAGAATCTTGAAAGTCTCCGTTCTAACATGAATAGTCTTTTTTCCACACCCATATTTATTTATTTGTTTACTAGTGCAACACATTTTCAAAAAAAGGGGAAAAGAGACGACGCTCAGTATAAAAGAACATCACACAAGACTTGTTGGTGTCTCTGGGTACGTTTAGAAATAATAAGTAGGGGTTTTTTTTTTACAGTCCATAGATGATGCAGTGCTGGTCTTCATGCAGGCAGGTATCTTAGTACATGACTGATATGAAAACTGAAACATTGTTGCATGACAGTATGAAGTTTTTTCGACCAGTACACTCCCATCTGTGCTAATTACTTTGTGCGTGTGTGTAACTGTGTGTCTACATGTGAATACAAAACAAAAAAGGGAGCAGTGAAGCACTATGCAATCCAGTATTAATGTCAGCATAACCAGACTAGTCAGGTAAACAGCCGAGTCATCCATCTCTCTGCTCCTTTAATTCTCCTCTCTTCGCATGTAAAAGGTCACGGTTTGATCCTCAGACCAGAGCCCCTATCCTCCAAATACTGCATTACTGATTCGATTAGCGCTTTTCTAATCGACAGTAACCTTTAGGAGCCTTCTGTGGCAAGAGCAACCTGAACACAGGCGTTTCCAGATATAGGGATCAGAGACTTGTGGGTTTTCTTTGCAATTTAGGAATCTGTAAAGGTCTTAGGAGGAAAGAAAAAGACTATAGTGTGTTTCCGTAAGGAACAAGTCTGTTTCTCCCTATAGCATCATTGCTGACAGTAAGACAAAACTGAAAAAGTCGTCCAATCAAATTAAAGTACGAAATTAGAGTGAGCCACCAATGGATTGTTTATTTTGGCTTTTGGCAGCAGCAGTAGCTCAGAGCAATAACTTGTAGTGCTTCTGTGGTCTGACCCTGCTCACTTCCTGCTTCACAGGAAACACGCTACATAGCCCCAGCCCTGCCCTTCCTGTTGCCTCTGCCTGTATTCATACACTCAGTTTGCCCTGGTTGATGTCTGCCTCTTCCTCTCTTTAAAGGTAGCACCATCAACTCACCCAGGTAACCATCATGTGAACGTCCCTCTACACTGGAGCGTTTTATACTGCAGGGTGTATAGCATCTGCAAAATTAACTTTAAAACTCTAAAAACTTAAGAAAAACCTTGAAACTGAAGACTTTACAGTTCACAATAAGCACTGGTTTTCCTTGTGCTTCCCAGACTGCAAACCCAAACTACCTTGTCTTTGCTCCTGAACAAAAACAGGAGATTGAGCCAAAGAAAACACTGAGGATTTGGAAAACATCAGGATTACACATGTGCCTGGGCTGAGTTGGCCAGTAATTGAGAAGTGACAATGTTAACAAAACTGTTCTCCTGTGAGAGATGGAAAAGCTGTATTTAGGGTTCCCTAAAGCAGGGAGGCCCTTCCCCATGCTGCTGCTGCTGCTGCTGCACAGAATCCTAGATCGTCTCAATGCCTCATTTCTCCACAGTCTTTAATCAAACCTGAGTGGAAAGGGCGGGTCATTTTTCACCATAGCCTCAGTCTAAGCCTACCATTGACATTTCTAAAGAATGGGGATCCACTTTAACAGATTATGTAACGATGTGCGAGTCTAAGAAAACGGAGCCTTATCCTTATCGGAAAAAAGTCCTTATCTCTTGAATGTGACATTGCTTTGCATGTGGATGCACAGAGAGTTGCAGGCCTAAATGTGTGCAGTGTTTCACAAAGACCAAAAAAAAAAAAGAAAAAAAAAAGTAAGATAGCAGAAAAACAGGAAATCAACCTGCTTCAACTGGGAGCTTTTGTGGGTAGGTTTGAGTCAACACATGGCCCTCTGCCTTTGGCACAGCCTGCTTTTCAAAAGGGCAGACTTAGAGAAGCAGACACAAAGAAAGTCACTGTCTATTACACAGCATGTTATACATAAAACTTAAAAAAAAGAGTATTTACTGTTGAAAACATTCAGCATCAATATAAAACAAATCACAACAAACACCATAGGCTATTTCAGATATGCAGCCTATAGTATTAAATGTCTGGCTCTGCAGGCACTACAATTAAAGTGGCATGCGGGCATGACAAGCCGAGCTCCTCCTGCTCCGTTTTCAAACTCATCTCAGTACAACCGTCTGCTCTCTTAAACTTGACTGGCACAGCTCAGCCACTGACTGACAGCAAAACATGCAGCACAGCGAATCAACACTTTATCATCACCTCTGCTCTGCGCTCAAGCTCCTTCCTTCATGGTCCCGTCCATCATTCCCTTAATTTCTATTCATGTTCAGTTGAAAGAAACTTTAAAATTTGTTTTTTTTTGGGTTAGCTCTACACACTGCAGCCCATTTGTCCTTTCCTCCACATTTATATAAAAGGGATCCTCTGTCAGTCTCTAGAGGCTCCCAAGAATAAAGATTCAGTTCTCAATCAGCACACGACTGAGGGAAAGCTGAGCCACTCCAGAGCCGACCACCATCTCTCATGCACAAACACACAATTGGGTGACAGCTCTTCAAACTCTTCCAGCTTGTTGTAAACTCACAATAAAAAAAACACTCAACAAAAGATATATTTGCATAAAGTTCTGCCCACCATAATTTACAGTGACTTGTGTTTGTACCACACACTGCTATGGCACAGACAGATCAAAAAAAGGTAAAACTTCCCTTTGGAAAAGAAGCAAAATCAAGAGAAAGTTTGGGAAAATGTAGAACACTGCAAAGCCAATTGTCATCGTAGGAATCCACGACCACTACCAGTGATTTAACCCTCTATGGAACAATGTACGGTCCTCACCTAGAACTGAAACTTGATCAGTAATTTGCAGTCTGTCGTTTGTTCTAATTTAACTATGTGAGTGGGTTGTTAAAATAAATGACACTGGATCCGCCAGCTGTTAATGACTGTGTACAGCTTGAGAAACCTGTGGAACGATTGTCATGCACTTTATTGCTGTGCCCATTTTAAAAACACACATACCTGTTGACTTTCCTGTTACACACATCAGCCATGGTTTTTCACTTACTGAACCAGGTATACATGCCCATCATTTCAGCTTATACCTTGCATTATCCACATTTTTCTTCTTGCAGCATTTTTGGCGATTGTTAAAATGTACAGTTATCCAATTCAAACATCTTCCTAACCACACGCATATTGAACCCAGAAGGGAAATGGCGAAAAAAAGAAAAGAAAAAAAAAAAAGGGAAAAATGCCCCTTTTTCCACCAAGTTAAGTTTGCATTTAAATATAAACCGGACCGTTTCAGAGTCATGGCTGTTTTGCATGGCTTCACTCCAGTGGAGCTACAGACATGTCCTCTCATTCTTGGTTTAACAGAAATAGTTAACAGTGACCCCCGGCCCCACCCTCTCTCTGTTCTCCTACTCAGTATTCCCTGGCTAAAAAGAGCCTCAGTGTGGGAGCGCACCAAACTGAGGCCCCACAGAAAACCACATAATTACAAATCACAATAAAGCCCTCAGTGATGTGTCGTTGCCAGAGGCTCAGCTGCACCCTGCTCTGCTCCAACTCGAAGCTTTTGCTTACAGCTACACGGCCCCCCTTCCTTCACTACTTTCTTTCAGTTTTCTAGCCCATGCCCTCCTTCCACCTCACCCCCCTCTCTCTTTCTCTTGTCCCTGCTGTAAATCCTTCTCCCCTTGGTCCTCTTTGCCCATCTTTTTTAGTTTTTTGTTTAAAATCTGATGAAATTCAATATGGGGATCAATGAATCGTCTTAAAAATACTCAGGACAGCAGTGCAAACCTGTATTGTTTAGATCATTGTGGAAAACTGCGCTGTTGATCAGTTTAATTTAGTATATTGGAGCGAGAAAATCTGCAATATTCCATTTCCAATGGCCATAACTCCACAATGGGCACACACACAAGCTCATACAAAAATATCTGGGAAACAAGCTATGGTATTAATGTACAGGACCAGCAACACCAACACGTTTACTTTCTGAGTGAGCATTGGACAGAAATGTGCTTTTATTAGCCAAGGATTCGTGCTATAGCAATAAAAGCCTATTACAGTCTAATGCAGAGCTAAAGCTCCAGCTCGGAGCAAACAAAACTAAACCAATCATTAAACCGTATTCAAGAGTAAGGGTCAAATCTCTCGAGTGAATTAAAGTGTAATTATGGTTCAATTATGCCTACAGGGCATCAGTGGTGGTCCACCATTAAGGTCAACTTAAAAGAGAATTACTTGCTTAAAATGGACATGCTTGTTAATGTGAGAGGAAGGCAAGCGCAGAGTAACAATTGTTTCAAGTGATAAAAGTGTAACTAACTTCCACTTGTAGACTTGGAACACTGTGTCCCTGCAGCTTCAGTTATTGCCGTTCCAGACAGGAAAACTACACAACTAGATAGTTATTAATTAACAAGATTGCAAATAAATATAGCGTTATGTTTGTTTCTGGATGTGTTGCATATATTTGGTGTTTTGGACTCGACTGAATGTGATAGCATCTAACTTAGTTGAGTCCCCAGGGTGAGTTGGAGAAAAAAAAAAAAAAAAGACGCATTTGAAGGTTGTAGGTTAAAGCAGCAGGAGCTAAGTCATATCTATTCATTTACTGTTGGGTAGTATTGACTGTTGTTATTGCATGTATAGTCTTAACCTTCAAAGCAGCTACAGTTATCAAATAAATGTAGTAAAAGTAAAAAAAAGTACAATTGTTCCCTCAGAAATTCAATGGAAATACAGGCAAAGTGAAAATACTGGTATAGCTTTATGTACTAGACTTAAGTGAACGGACTTAGTGACAGCTAATGTCCACCTCTAGCAGCGCTAAAGTACGGCCAAGGACACAAAGTGGAGACCAAATACAATCCATCACAATAAACTCAGAGGAAGACTACGCAAGTTTCTTTGATTATAACCTCTACTTCGGTGAAATATTTCTACTTTCCCTTTCTCCTGGACGCTGTCACTGTCCCAGTATCATTACCCAGACATTCTCTAACTACTGTAGCTACAGCTCTCGTCCCAAAGGGTTCAAAAGGTCAAAAATGGAAATGACGGGTCATAAAAAGGGATTGGGTTGAATGCTATCGTGATTTTTATGACCATGTGCTTCAGGCCATACCTAGCTTCAGACTTATCTCAGATATTCCTGACTAGTCAGCCATTGTGATTGTTTATGTTTGTAACTGGGAGAAGCGTGGCTCCGTCCAACACTTTCTGTTGATCATTTTCTCTCTTGCTCTTTGCTCTGCAACATCAGGCACTCACCAAATGTAGGGCACGCACTCACAGATATCTCCTTGGCTGTTATTATTTTCATTTTGTCAGAGCGTAACCATGATTACACCGACACAAGCATCAACACCAAAATGAAATCCCTGTGTGTGGGAAGGAATTCTTAATAAATGTGGATGAGACATTATATGCTCTACTTATTAGTTTTCCTTTCCTCCGGCTGCCTAACATTCGACAACTGCGCTAGGAATGGAAGGCACACAGCTCCTCGAGCCATTGGCACAGTTGTTGCAATTTGAGTCATTTAAGTGGAAAGCACTAAAGTAGTGTAATATCCAGAGTAAACATCAAAATAGATTTTAAAAGGAATGATAGAAAAGTGACGATTGAGGAACGGTTTGTCATTTTTAAAAAGGGATTTACAGACCAAAGCGTATAATTGTAATTTTATATTCAAATTCTTAAGCTCCTGTGAAAATAGTCAAATTGACTTGCTGCATGTTGGTAGATCAGAACCGAGGAAGAAAAATCTTGTTTCAATTGGCATGTTAACACAGTGTTTAACGTTATTGGTGAGATCCTTTCATGGAAACCAACCCCGTTTCAAAAAGGAACCAATAAACTAATTTCCCCTGGGAGTTTCCCACAGTTATGTTGTCTATTCCTCCAAGTTATTGCTAATGTTTGAGCATTAGGTTGCAGCTGAACATTGAATAGAACAAAACAAATCACAGGGGAGCCAGAGTGGTACTCAGCCTTCGGATGAACCTTTTCTCCCTATCAGTGCGATAAGGTGCTTTCCCCTATACAGTAAGCACACACCAATGCAGTACATGTCCACATACAGTGCTGACCATAAAAAAGCTGCAAGATGAGTTGTGGTGCTGGCCTCATGACGCACGCACACACGCACGGACGGGAAGCAAAGTGAACGCAGCACCCAGGTTTCCAGCAGGTCTGATTAAAGCCTTCCTGGAGGACATAATCCCCGTCAATGAGGGAGCCACTGAAAGGCAGGAGCTGAGTCAGCGTTTTCACCCCATTCCCTTGAAGATGAACACTCGGGTGATAAAAGTTAAATGCCTCGCTTCTTAAACCCTCACCCTATCTTGCTTCAGACAAATTAAGCTATTAATGGCCAGGTGTTGCCTGTGTGCGTCTGCGTTAGTTATGTTGCGGCGGACAGAAATGCTGTTGACACCATTTCTCTGACACCAAATGTCACACAAGATCTCACGTTAACCTTCACTTCACAGACCATTTGCTCAAAATGTGATTGTGGAGACATTAGTTCTCCACTTATTTTATACACTGTATGCAATTCTAAAACGCATCAGAATGTCCACGGCTAATTTTACTTTTAGTTTCTTACCGCATTTTTAGAAAACAAACCATTTAGACGAGCAGCTTTAAATACATACACCAGCAACTGTGCCATTTGTATATTGTCACCACATTCAGACTCTCTGTGGGGGAGGAGAAGCAGCAGCATGCTTTGACATGCAAAACTAATAAATCACCTTTTTATCACATGAGGTACTTAAAGTGCCACAACTACGGAGAGCATAATCTATGAGGCTAAACTATTAAGTAGTAAACGGCTCTATTGTTGTCGTCTTAACTTCGTATTTTAATATGTGCTTTTGATTTTCAAACTCTCTACTCTACTAATCATATTTCCCTCCTGGGAACGTTTTTTTGAACTGGTATTAAGTTGAAGACTAGTGCGTGCATCATACTTGAGGGAATGTCAGCCTGCCTTTCACATACCAAATTATACACCACACATACACGCCTGCATTGCACTTTAAGATTTTCTTAAAGTTAGAGAGCTTGGTATGGGGTCTCACACACCCATTTTCTCCAATGTGCACCACTGCTTTAAGAGGGTTTTTTTTTATTTTTAATAAATGGGGTGGAAAACAAAACACACCAAAACATATTTTATGGCTCTGATACATTCTTTCCAAACATTTTAGCTTGAGGGGTGTGTTCAGACAAATAACAACGGGGACTGAGTATTATTATGTCTAAAACAGTCCCAAAGTATCACAGCAAACACTTTTTTTAAACTCCACTCATTGTGAAAAGACACACCATGCTATTGGTCAATTAAGGGGTGTGTAGAGCCCATGTCATTTGCATGATTTTATCTTACTGTTGTTAGGTCTGCCACTTGCATTGTGAAATTACCAAACTGGAATATTTGGAGTATTATTAATACTGTTGTTATTCTCAGGAGAAAAGGTGGAGAGGGGAAAAAAATAGCACAGGGTTTTTAAAATGCAAAAATAACTTTAAAAATCAGACTTTTAAGGTCTTCATTGTTGTGTGTTAAAGGAATCTGGGACAAACCGTGGAGCCTACAGTCTGAGGATCAGAACCAGACAACTGACACAGGATGGGTGTGCTGGTTTCCTCAACCAGCTGAACAAAAGACTCACATGTACTTCTCTTTTACATGCAGCCAGCTGAAAGAGGAAGTGACAGATGGGGGGGGTGACAGGCTAAAACAGGAAATGACATCAATTGCATCTGCAACACAGTTAACAACCATGATCAAAAATGGTAAGAGAGAGAGAAGAGACAGAGATCTTAAAATGACAGCAACAAAAAAAGAAAAAGAAAGAGCTGCTTTGAGTGATGTCCCAACGCCAATCGATTTGATATGGGACATGATCGCTTACCTCAGTGCGTGTAAAGTACAACAAACCTGAGTAACTTAGTTTTTTTTTTTTTTTTTAAATCTTTAAAAGAAATCCTATGAAAGAGCTAAAGAGATGGTGGTTATAGTCTCAATTACTTCTCCATGTGTGCGTTCTGATTTGATAACCGTGAAATCGCTTGTACCCACGGAGGATCGCAATTTGTAGAACAGCAGGGAGCTCAGATTGGTTTTGGAAGGTGAACACAGGGTTTTTAAAGTACCAAGTAATTTGTCACAATAAAATACATTTCCTTCAAGACCCAAGTGTAATTTTCTGGCATAAATCGATTTCACAGCACCGACTTCAGTCTTTTGGTGCCATTAATAATGCTGAGGTCATTTAGCTGTAGGTGTAACTTGAGAAATGAAAAATAAAAAATAAAAAAAACATTTAGAGAGCACGCCAGGCTCCACAGTGCTAACAACTGACTGCCTTAAAAGGCCATGGATGTGATGCAAGTGCTTATAGGGGTATACCAATGCACTGCTTCTGATCAATACATTCATTATAAAAAGGCTATAATGTAACTGACAAAAGCTCAGAGCGAAACGTTTTGGTAAGAAAAAGTCTGGGTCAGAGATTCCAAATGAAGTTTATGAATTATATTTGTCTAGTTGTCAGATAGGGAAGAGCTGAAGACAGGACAGGCAATACTACTGCAATAAAATCGACCTCAACTACAATCTCCACGGTGCAACAGTCTCAACATTATCACCCTGAGGGGAAAAAACATACCCACACCCAGTGTAACATCTAAGCTATCCCCCCCCAATCTATCACCTTCACATGGGCCCCTGCTGCTTCGTTATGTTAGGCCCCTCACTTGATGCACTTTGTCTGTTCAGATGAACACCAACAGCAGCCAGCTGCAGCTGAAAGCCAGCCGAGTGACACAGTTAAAGTAATGTTCCGGGGTGAAACTAAATCCGATACTGGAAAAAAAAAAAAAAAAAAAAACTTTACAGAACTGAAGAAGGGCACACTGTCACTTCCTGCACCTCTGGGGGATCATCTTCTGTCTGCTTTCTGACAGCTTCACTACATCACCATTTCACATCTCCGCAGGGACACACTGTCACTTGGTACAAAACACAAAGACCTGTTGATGACATTTTTTCATGATTAAAATCTCCAATTTAGCTCGCCCTCTCGTCAGAGGTTTTCGTTTTCTCTACTACCTAGAATACATTTGAAGAGCAGCTATAACAAAGAAGAGATGAAGAAACAGAGGATGAAACCATGGCTGCACTGTGAACAAGCACAGCGGTGATAAGTGAAGCCTCCCTGCTGATCATACAGACATGCTCCATCTTCCACTTGGTTAAATATGAACTGTGGCCCACCCTCTGCTTCCATCCTTACTCATCATCTCGTGAGCTTTTCTAGAATTTTGTCTGCAATTAAATTCATCCTCTCCTTCTCTTTTCATCCTCACCCAAGTGCTGCACACTTCTCCTCCAAGATTGTAAAAGCAGTAAAATGTACTCCATTGAAAACTGGAGCCATTTTTCTTTCTGTGGGTAACATTTTGACATTTGGCTGTTTATGTGTGCTTTAGCCGGTTTCAACATATAAAAAAAGCACAACACATATACAAGCACAAAGCTGAGAGTGCAGGCCGGCCCCCGGGGGAGGCCCAGGACTACCAGACCTTCCAGTGCAGAAAAATGACAGGATAACCCGATGCGGATGGAGGGGAAGTGAAGTGAGCTCATTTCCTATAATGGCAAGAAGAAAGAAAATGGATTGTGGGAGGGGAGAGAGGGAATAATAGTTTTCTGTATGCGTGTTTAATGACATGGTCAGACAAAGAAAGACCCCACTCCCACCCCCAAGCCCCCAAGGGCACTTGGAAATGTAAGCAAAATAAAGTGGGGAACTTTGACATTTCTGGTGATACTATTGGGGGAGGAGAGGGGGGGGTCATGGACTTGAGGAGGGAATTGTTTACACTAGCAAAATAAGCAGCACTACAGGGAGCACTGTATGGACTTTACATAATAATGTCAATTAAGTTTGGGTTGAAAGTTTTTTTCTGGGCCTGCGGCAAATATTGAAGAAAGACAGAATTCTCACAGATCGGTTAAAACACACACAAAAATTAATTCTCCCTACCCCAAGTTGTATCTAGTGACGCGGATACATTTGGATTTATTCACCCAGGTTTTCAGACCTCCACTACTGACCGTTCTGCAACCAGCTAACCCAATGCAGGTGAAAACCTTTGTTTGTGGTGCCAACAACATTGAAAGATAACATTTAAAAAGCTCACCAGCAGCATGTCTAACCACAAACAATGTCCCAGTTACTGGAGATTATCTACAGATCTCATCTCCCCACTGCCTTTTGGTAGAATATAGCTCCTATTGAAAAGTGAGGTGTGCCAGTTGAACAAAATAAACAGAATTAGGCCTATCTGTATGCATTCTGGAAAAACAAATTGAGTAATGTTTCAGTATTTGCAGCAGCAACAAGGAAATGCCCTTCACATTCAGCGTACTGGGCTGGCTCTAGAACTCTCAGTGGACAAGATCTTAAAAACTCAGCATTTTAAGCCAAATTATATCTGCATGGCTCGATACCCTTGTGATGAACTGGGTGCTTTTTTTGTAATTTGGGTGAACTGACCCTTTGAAAAAAAGGCATCAAGAAAACATATTTGTACATTCAGTCTTTGAGCCGATACCCTTCAGTCTCTCACGAAGAGAGCTTTGCATTTTGCAATAGTTCCCGTGTCTGTGCAGGGCTGTCTGCAGGCTGCAGTATCTACTTCCCCCTCCTACACACATTATCGGAGGTTAAGGACGTGCACAGAGAATTAGACTTGTTATCTGGTCCTGTGTCATCTTCACACCCTGTGGTGATCAGAACCAAGGTGAATCCTCAGGGCTGCACTCAACAGTTACTACCCACACACCTCGGGATACACGGGCAAAAAAATAGATAAAAGCCCTTTCCTCACTAAATTATTCAAAACAGCAGGAATAATCTGGGTATAATGCAAACATAAGAGCTGTGTTTAGAGGCAAGATTTAAGTTAGTGGTGGAGGTTTTTCTAAACTATCACCGTTTCCAGAGCAGAGAAGATAATGCAGCTATGTCCCTGTGGACTCGCACTGAGACACGCAGTCTGCAGGAGCAGGCTTTATCTGAGGAGCTCTCCCTGTAATTGCAGGATATTCTGCCCCTTCACATACACACTCACGGATCTGCCATCCAGTGCGTCATACAGCTAATTGGGCAGCACTGTGGTGCAGACTGTTGAGTAAACACGGCCAAGTCACCCAAAAAACATAAGGCAGCAGCTCATTTGATAAATCTCATAGAATTGGCACATTTATGCCAATAGTGCCTGTTGTAAATATCAGTTACAATGTAGCTGCTAGGTAGCTGATGAGATTTCTCGGGGAGCTGTGGAAGTGTGCTCTGCTGCCAGCAGGCACTCAGACGTAGAGCTGTTTATACCTGTGGAATAGCACAGTCTGACTCGCTTTCTCCAGAGAAACCCAGGTCTCTATAATCAGCCAACTGTAATTACTCTGATTTAATAAGAGGGAGGAACTCGGTGTCTATGCAGCACTGACCACATGGTCTGACCAGCAGTAGAACATGTCACCTTGTGTTGTCATCAAACAACTGTCTACAGTAAATAGGTGACTGTGCTGGAGACTTAACT
>CALSCE010010723.1:4279667-4297726 GCA_943593645.1 Bovichtus variegatus | reverse complement strand
ATTAAAAAAAAAGGTTTAACTCTTGTTATGTTTTACTTATTCACTTTGTTTCTGATCACATCCCTTTAAGCTGGAGAGGTTTGAGAGGAAATGAAGAAGGAATTGGGCCTGACAGGAGCAGCTTTTTAAGAGTTTTGAAGAGCAGTCAAACACCTCTAATCACCAAGAGGCAAAGAGATAATAATGGGATCAGATCAGAGAGAGGCCTGAGTTCCCGCTTCTCCAACATACTACCACAGTAGCTATAGCTCAGGTTTCCCAGCTCAACTCTGCTTAGATTGATGCTTTCACAAATGGTAGCAGTGGCTGGGCTCGTCAATAGAAGCCCCCTCTTTCTGATCAATACCGTGTCTGCAGCGCCAATCTTTGAGAAAGTTACCTAATCAAAGCATTTAAGAGAAATGAAGTTAACTGTTTGTTCTCCTGCAACCCACAGGAGGAAACTGCCTGAAGATGTGTGACAGTGATTACAACCTAATACAATTAGATGAGCTAAAATGTCACCCTGAAGTGTTTGGCTGTGGCCTTTCATTGCAACGAGGAAATAAAAGACAGTTCTTACAGATACAGACACCTCATGCTGCCGTTATGCACAGCATACAATATAACTTCATTTCCTATAGTTACCATCAGCGGGTGTTTAAAACCGGTAGTCATGCCACAATTACATTGGAAAAGTTCTTTTGATCTTTTGGGGATCGGTATGCCACTTCCTTTATGATTTTCAGAGCAGGTATTTGATAGTTTTCCAGCCGAGAAAACATTGAATATCATAATATCCTCCATCCGGAGCTAAAGAGCAAGTCGAGCGGCGGCGTAAATAGCCATAAGTGTAGACCATCTAACCTGATTTTTTTTGTTGGAGCTCACATCATCCTATAACTGCTTCAGTGTTCACTGGGAGTCCATTTCCCTACTTCCTGACCAAGGCTTTAGCAAAGTATGCAGATTAATGAGTGAGCATCCTCACGCACACTGCAGAGAGCAGATTTTAAAAAGAGGAATAGAAAGCGACTGGTTTCATATCATGTGTTGTTTCTTTCGTCTGTGGGTAAAACTATTGAATGTTGGTGCATAATAATGATCAGTGCTTTCATGTAAAAACAGTCAAGGTGACCGAATGATACAAGCTTCTCTTTACATCCCCTCTCTCCACACACACACACACACACACGTATATAATACACCCTTAGCCTGAAAACATTTACAGCACATTTCCCATTCCATAGCGATCAGCAATGTAACGGGGCGGCAGACTTCATTTTAGGTAACCGTTTGATGCTTTGATCATGAATAAAACCCACTGCAGGCTAAACGGTATGTAAGCCTTACATTGTTACATGCGGCAGCCTCACTGCAGTGACCACGAAGGGCTATGTAATGGAATCCAAGCCAATTCAACGCTGAAGCAACAACCATAAACTGAGTCTATAATGTGTACTGCAGTGTATGCCTTGTACATCATGTCATAAAAACAACACGTCCACTATCCTCGATGGAAATGAATAACAGTGCTGCCATATCAGTTATTTTTTAAGACTTAAAATAGAGTTGTTTTTCCTTCTAAGAACATGATCAGCATTTTTTCACTGCAGCCCAATCTTTATTTTCCTTCATTTATCAAATCTACCCACCCAAGCTGACAGCTGTGGAGGGGGGGGGGTACTCACACATGTGCTGTACGCTTCTCTGATGTGCACGCATATCGAAAGACGTTTTGGTACAATGTTTATGTGTTTATGTATTTATGTTACAGGTAAATGTGTCTTTCATGCATTCAGTATGCCAGCGTATTTAAATAACAGCATTACCTATCAAGCCTTGAGCCAATGTGTTCATTTCCAATTAACAGGTGTCTGTGCGTGTGCGTGTGCGTGCGTGCTCACGTAGAAATATTTCCTAGTACTAGACTGCAGTTCTCACAGTTCAATTAAGGCACGCTGCCAAAAGGAACTTTTCATTTGTGCTGCTCTGGGAAAAAAAAAAGATAGAGAAAATCAACTGAAGTGAGCAGAGAAATCTTTGTTGTGGATGGGGAGGAGGATTACATGTCAATCAAAGATCAGAATCAGCAGGGAAGCCTGTGAATGAGTGCTTCCTGTTAATGAAAGCTTAAGCCTCAACGGGCTCGCTGCTACATTAACTAATAGCTTTCTCTGGGGACAACTAACAAGACAAAACAATATAACTCTGCCTTCTTCTAGGTAAGGCAGAATTAGAGAACAGTAGTTACAATGGAAATTCCCAATTACATTTAATCAGGTAAACTATAAAGTGTGGAGTGAGCATGTCGATTAAGCTTTTTGTGGTTAGACTTCCGCTGCTTGTGGAAGGAAGGGAGTGATTCAGAGTTGATAAAAAAAAAAAAAAAGGAAAAAAAAGAAAAATTTAAAGAAAAAAAGAGATCCATCATTGTAGTAGAAATGAGGCATCCTTCAACCTTAGCCCCCACATCTCACATCAAGAGCCTCACGAGTTTGCTTTAAGAGAGACATTGGATTACAATTTACAAGTTAGGCTTCATTGGGCAGAGAGGACAGGCTGCTTACTGGTGAAGCCATGTAGGAGGCAGGGAGGCTTTTCTCAGCTGTTCCAACAGATTCCATGGCAGCAGATGGGAGTGCTGAAAAGCATACCTGGAGGCGTGATGTAGCACCTCTGGAAGGATGTCACACCTCTATCACACATACTCAATAGATAGAATATATGATTTCAGCTACAACTACAAAAAAAAGCATTCTTTATTCAATGGATTAGCCTACATCTTCCAAGAGAGAACAATGCAATTAAACTGAAACACTAGTTGACTCAAGTCCACTAGCAGGATAGTATGAAAAGAAAAACATGACACCGTAACGAAGCACCAAATCATCCGTCAGAATTACATTTTGTTCAATTTGGAAGGTATTATTAATGCACAACTGCATTTACCCTTCGGATAACTGGAATTTAAAAATTTTACGTTTTAGAGACTAGAAATTCTACACGAGAAATTGCAGGTTTGTATCCGGAAGCCTTTGCGTGACATAACATGTTTTTTTCAAAATGCACAAGTTAAGGGAAAAGGTTACTTGCATGACCCGAGAGTCTTTACGCACAAATTCATGAACCCACGGTTCAGATTCAGACCTCTCAACCCTCACACGCTGCGCTGAATGGTAATTACGGATATTAAACCTGCTGTACAGAGCAGAGTATGTAATTAGCCTTCTAACCAGGGGCACAACTTAATAACCAGCCGTCTCTTCAAAGACCCAGGAGAGAAAAACGTGTTCACTATCAAGTTAAGAAGAATTTTCAGTTTCTGTCAGGAAAGAGGATGACAAATCAATTTTGTGTGACCGCCAACCTGTTACAAAGTGCACCAAAACTACTTTAGATTTATGCAAGCTATAGAAAGCAAAGAAAATATGTTTGACAGTGGTGCCGAATGAGAATAATAAAAGGCTATTTCAAGTATAACTCAAGTTGCCTCAGATCTCTCGGCACACAGGATCAATATCAACCTGAGCATATGTTCTGCGAGGTGTTCAATAAAATCCGTCTATTCTAACAAAGTGACTCACTCGAAATTGCATTGATTCCCTAGGGGGAATAACGGGAGTAACTTCTGGAGTGTGAATCAATGAGCACAAGATGGAACACATCATTGATGCAGGAATTTACTGATTTCCAATTGTAATCATACAAATTATTGCTTAAGCAGCCAATGAGACTTGCTACTGCCATTCTTTCTGCATGTGTGAGCTGCATCTCAAGTAAGGTTTTAAAAATCAGAGTGGATCCTTGCTCCATAAAAAAAAGAAGGTAGTAGGAAATGGTATAGGACTAGGGGATGGGATATAGGATTTGATCGCAGATGCAAATAAGTTAATAGTGGTGAATTTCCAATATCTGGATAATCATGAATATCCTCACTAGTGACTTGAAAAAGCCATCTAGTCTAAGAAAAAAAAAAGATACGCGTCCCATCTGTGAAGCAGTATGTTTAAATTACATTTTTTTGCCGAGTTTTAAGCATATTTTGTTGATTATCAGGAGAATGTCGTGAAAAGCAATTATTTTGGCCAAGACAATCGTCCCATGCCATATAAGCCCATCTAAAATGGACAAGCAGGCGGGAGTAAAAACAAGAGGCCAGTATGGTTTTAATATTAAAAAGGACGTAGACAAAACCAATGTGTCCAGTAAGCTGTACATCAAAAAGGAACCAGGGAGACACTTAGAAGCACAGTACTTTCAAAAATCAGTTGTTTATGTGTATGTGAGCGCTAACCAGTCCTGGGAACAGTCAGGGCTGGTCACCCTCTGTCCAAACAGCAGCAGCCCACTCATTATCAACCAGACCTCGCCATGTCTGACCCCTCAGTTCAGTCCTGCTGGGAGGAAACCACTGCAAACATAAGACCTATTTTGACTACGCTGTCAAAAGAAATCTGACACTCTGCTCTGATCTCTCACTCAACATCCAGTGTTTAGCATTCAACACAATCCTGTGCTGGACACGTGCTCCAGAGTGCCGTTTCAACTCAAAAAAACAGTCTCAATAAAAAAAGGCCCATACAAAGCCTAGAATGGAGGCAAAGTGCACCAGGACATGCTACAACCTGGGCGGTGGTCAAGTTCACAGGACTACACATCACTGCTCAACAACTCACAGAGTTGTGGTGTAGCCACAAAAACACTCCTAGTGTGAAGGATATGAATGAAGGCCACATTTTTAAAAAAAAACTAAAAAAAAAAGGGAATTGTATTACTATTAATAGCATTAGCTAAAAATGTGTCTTACTCATAGGATCTTTGTCTGTTATGCTCCTGTGTCATATTTGTTCAACTGGTCAAGTGTTTCATGCTGTTGCACAATTCGTCTGTGACCATTAATGTGGTACTTTTGCAAGGCAGCTTCAGTGTTGTGACATTACTCACCCAGCAGCAGCAGTTTCACTTCTCTCGCCGCCTTCTCTCCATCTTCTCGGAGGTTTTTATCAATCATTTTGGACCTCTCGGCCGCGGCTTTATCTTCCTGACTAACCGTACAACCCATGGTTCCTAGTGCGCGCTTCAGGACTGCTGCTTAGTGGGGAAAATATCACCTGGGAAAAAAAAAATGATCGGCTGAGTCCGAAAATCCCTTATTTAAAGAAACAAGGGGTGAAGTTGAGTCAGGCGACTTCCCTTTTTTTTTTTTTGTGAGTGGCGACAAACGTGACGGAGTCCGTTCATCCGCGAGAGGGGACGACAATCATAGAGTTCCTTCTGCGACGTGAACTTGGATTTCTAACGTATGAAATTCCCAAACACTCGTTGGTTGCTCAGTCAGTTGGCCAGCATTGGGGGGTTTCTTATGAGGGGGAGAAGTTGTCCGGCGGCCGAAAAAAAGCTTAGAGCAACTTTTTGCGGAGAGTTGACTTTCAGCTAATTCGGTAGTTCCTACAGCAGACCATCAGAGCAGCTTAAAACACACGAAAACGGGCAACGAAGTTCAGCAAAAAGAAAAAGTATTCCAGCTGTTTAAAAACCAAGCACACGGATTCCTGCTGCCAGTGAGGCTACCGCACACACTAACGACTTTTCAGAGGATATTTATCTTTGCTGCTTTATATCTTCTTTTTTTTGTTTGTTTTAATCCCTATTGCCGTTCAGCATTCTTTCCCCGCGTTAAGATTTATCACGTTTGAAGCCACACCCGGAGCCGCCGTGAAGTTCCCCTCCGTCCGACAAACAGCGAGACAGCGCCGTCACCTCCCAACTCAGCAGCAGCAGGGACAACCTTCAGCAGAAGAAGAAAAACGCCCACTCCGAGTGCTTTATGGGAAATGTAGTCAAAGGGGGCGGGCTACTGTTTTCGTCAAGAGCTGTCGGAAATAGCCTTCATATTAATTACTGCCCCAAGTGGGTAAATGAGGGGGTTTATGTGCGTCCACAGGGGACGAGAGAAGAGATTACAGGTGTTTCTCGTTGTTTATTTGTTAATAGTCTACATTTTTGGCTGATAGCTAGCGCCATTAACCAGTACATGCCTTATGTGGATTTCACCCCTTGCACAATCTAGTCTGCTGATCATTTTAATACGACAAAATACAACAGTGGGAAAAGTATTCAGATTGTTTACTTGGCTTAAAGTATAAATACCACCGTGTGAAATTACTGCATAAAGGAGTAAAGGTACTGCATTCAAAAGTGTTCTTAACTAGAAGTAGCTACGAAAGTATTATCTGCTAAATGTACTTGAATTATCAGAATGAAGAGTGCTTACTAATGTCCCCTGTCAGAATGTTATATTAATAGGTATTTAACTGGATTATTATTAGTATTGCAATGTATGCATAATTTTAATGTTGTAGTAGCTGGTTGAGTGATGGAGCCATTTAGCTACTTTGTACAGCCTACTGTTAGGCCGTTGAATCTATAACAACGCTTCATATTTCATAAAATCCTTTATAATTTATTTATTAAGTTTAATCTTAAAAATGACCTTAGCCTGCAATGTCATCTTTAAGTATAGCCGTCGGATAAATGTGGTGGGGTAAAAAATACAATATTTTCCTCTGACGGTATGAAGGCAAAACTGAGACTCAAAATATACCAATTATGAACTAGATAATTAAAAGTTTAAGGAGATGCTTCATAAAAACCTATGATAAAAACCCATCATTGTTACATTGCAGGATGGTCATAACTCCACAGCACTATAGTGTCACCTTGTGGACTGGCGCCTAACCCTCAAGAGAAGAATTCTTCCTTTTCTTTCTTTTTTTTTTTACAATGTCTTATTAATATTTAAATTATATGCATTTTATTTGCCAAATAGATACTATTCTAGTTATTTAATTTAGGTGAAATATAATTATATGCATTTTTGAAATATTCTATGAATAAAATATATATCTTTTTATGACAGAAAAATATTATCTTAAAAGTTAAGCTTACAGTTTACACAGTGGTCCATTTAAAGCTGTTATCATTCTGCTTATTCACTCATAATCTACGCAATAGATTGCAATAGACTGAAGGATGCATCATAAATTCAAGGTCATATACGTAATTTTTGCATTTTTGTTTCAAATAGGAATGATAATGTCGGAGATGTACTGAAGTACAGTCGAAATTACAGATTTGTATGAAACACAAAGGAGAGTCAGCCCATATTCAATCTCTTCTTTCGGGAAGGCCATATCTGACAGATGATGAGAGATCAAAGTTTTGTTACCTCATTATCTTTATTGCAACATTGTTTACAGTACAACAACTGCCAGCAACATATTAAAATATATAGAGATACAAGAAAATCGACATGGATTGAAAGACAAAAAGGTTTAAAAGCACTTTAAAAATGATTACATTTATATTTTTAATTGGACTAAAACTTTAATTTGCTATTTACATTGTACAAACTAGATATGCATATAGAATATAAAGGGTATACATTTATATACATTATTTATAAATGCTGGCCAATGTCAATATGTTACTATTCAATCATACACATTTCAATAAATCACACAAAGAGGGAGACTAACAACGTTGAGATCTTGTGTCAGCCATGGACACAGTATATCCCCTCACTTGGCTGCCTTTTTGCATGTTGTGATGTTTACAAGTGTTTTTATGTGTGAGTCATTGGAAAACTCACTAAGGTCAAACTAGGAACAGGAAGTTGCGGATAAATATAACCACTGCATTGGTTAAACAACACCAAACACTACTTTATGCCCCAGTGGCTGATTCACATGATTCCCTCTGCATACAGATACACAAAGACAACCAAATATCTAGATACAATGGGGAGAAAAGGGATCAAAAGAGGTTTTTTTGTGTAACAAATTGACTGGACGATACTCACTTACCCATACATCACTCACTGTAGTCTGGTGTAACAGAGTTTATCATTAAAAATATATTATAATGTAGGCAAGTAAACCAGCTCACTAACAACTCTGAGTTAGTAGGTTACTGTCTGCCAAGAAGCAGCAAGGAAGTCAGAAACGACCCAAACTATACCACTGATCATACGCAACTGACTACAAATGACAAATATGAAAATACAAAAAGAAAACATGAAAATCCATCGTTAACAGGTTTTGCATTTCATCACTGGTCAGATTTAACCGAATAAACATTAAACATGAAGTTTAAAACAACAGTTAATCTATCAATGGCAGGAGACGAACACTTGAGTTATACTTCTGATCAGAGTACAGGTCAAGGTTAAACAACACTAATGCATATAGGTACTATAGTTCAATTACAGTGGACCCATGTTTTATTTTTTTTTTTAAAAACAACACGGACACTTAAGAAGACCTCCAACAGTACATCCAATTCATTAGTGGTTTTATCTACAGAACGGACCAGAGGAGGAAGCTCATGATCACAGGGGCTCACAAGAGAACTAACCTTAACGTTATTTCAAGTAATGTTCGAGAAGACATCCATATTATACCATCGATACACTGCTATTTGTCTTGTAATCTACATTAGATTGATTACGTCACCAAAGATTTAGTTATACAAAAGGTACGTGCCCTTAAATCACATCTATCTAATATGTGAATTCCTCATGAATCGTTTGCTTGAGTTTCAACGTATTAATGGCTGCAAGAAGTTGTGCTTATCAAACAGAAAGTGCTACTGCGAACCAACAACTTTTCAAGATCGTTAAAGAGACAGTTAGTCCATGCCTGTGTCATTTCTGTTAGGGATCAAGTTTTTGCTAGACACAGAAATATTTACAGACACCAAACTGTTCCTCACCACTTCATGAAGTGACCCTGTTGTTTTGTTGTTTTGGTTATCTCTGATTACTTCCAGTAAATGTTCAGAAACAACACATCACCCAGGTAAAAATCGCCGTCGATCATTAACACCACTGAGCCGTAACTTTCTTCTTTCCATTTCATTTATCATCTGAACAATCCAAAAACTGACGAAGTCTTCAGTGCCACTTATCACTGTCACATATACACAGTAACACTGAGGAAGGACTCTGTGTACAGGCATTGTTTAATGTAATGATATAGTCAGCCAAGAAGCAACAACGCTCATCACCTAAAACCTGCCTCTCACCTGCCTCCTACCTGAGGATCATGTCATCAGTCCATACTGCATCTTCTGAGGTTTCTCATCAAGTAGTGATTAATAATAAAAAATATACATCTAGATCATATTGTGTAGGAATGTTTTGATAAATGTGCTCACAACACCACACCACATATTTTCTGTTTTTCTGTCACCCTGCTCCGTCAGAGGTGGGACCGTTAACACCTCCAACCCTTAAAATAACCAGCAGCAGCACAACCAAGTGGAGTAGGAGCTAAAGGCGGCGCACGTTAAAGAAACGGCTCAACATTTTCCGGTCTTTATGCTAAGCTAACCAGCTGATCGGTGTCAATCTTCTCTGCAAGAAAGTGGGTTGGCGTAATTCCAGAAAATGTGGAACTATTTCTGTAATGATATCTTTTTATGTGCAATAGATTTTCGCTTTCCTCTGCAGTTGCACAGAGTGGCAAATATGTAGTTATTCAAATAACTTACTAATAATAATAGACATAAACATCACGTCTGTCAATTAATAGATTTTTGTCATTCATCAGTTAAAATGGAGGTGCCACAGATTGTGTATTACAGTCTAAGTAGCAGTTTTCAGATCATGTTAGGGCGAAGACAGGGTTGGCAAAGGGGCAGCAGATGCTCACATCCAACACAGGGACAGGCATATAAAGACAGCAGCTTTCTATATTTTTACGTCTATATTTTTTTCACATCCATCTCACAAGGCACAGCCTCCAAATGTCAACAACCTATTATCAACTTTCCAGGAAAGTCTACTGGCCTGGATCTGCAGTCACTGTTTGGCAGGATGTACAGTGCAGTGTAATGTCATTAGAGCGAGAGCTTTTGTGTAGAAATTGAGAGCCATCCTGAACTCTAGACTCCTTCTCTGTGGCCAATATTCTCGGATGGAAAAGATAGGGCATCTTCAACGTCAAACATCATTCAAAGTAAAAACTGTAACATTACAACACAGATCTAAATCAACAATATAAAACGTGAAAGAAAAAAGAAATGGAAGGTGGTGCCTAGTGGCCACTGCTGGCTTTGCTGTTGCCCGATGTCCAATCAATGATGATAAAGCTCAGGCTCATTATCATAAACAGGACGCCTATCCCGGCAAAACAGGCGGCCTAGAAGAGAGGAGGCGTGATCGAGTTAAAGACAGATAACAGGGGATAGAGAGATCATTTTAAGAAGCCTGACTGGATGCATCCTCTACAGACACATTTACAGTAACTTCCATGGTCAATCAAAATGGCTTTAACTAGACACATTTGTCAATGTTACTTTACCCATGGAGTTAAAAATCCCAAACAACACTGTTTTTTTAGGTAATTTTTGAGGTTGATACATATACCGACATTTGAGAATAAAAATAATAATAATGTCGGCCTTAACTTAACAGCACATGCTTTTTTTCCCATTTAACACAAGTTTAACTTCTTTAACCTTGCTGCAGATGTGGTCAGAGGTGAAACATACTTAAAACTTACAACCAGAGGGGGCAGTAAAACACTGCCTTACAGTCTGGTGTTCAGTTTCTCTAAGATTTGTTTTTTTTTTTAAATTGTGACCAGCTCAAAATAACATTTTAATATAATACTACATTATATTATGTAAATATAAAAAATTAATTACATATTTCCAGTGTTTTTTTAACACGTAAATATCACAAATCTGAGCACGCTGTACTGTATATACTGTTGTGTCCACCAACATTATGTAAATAAATTGCACCATTACTGTCTACAATTGTCAATGTTGTTGATGTTTCATGTAATGATATAGATGGATATTTATATCTGTACATTACAGTTAAATGTTTAAGTTTTACCTTTGTTCAGCTTTGTTGACATTGTTTCAAACTGTATGTATGTGTATGTACTTTGAGAGAAACAAAAAAACGGTCAAATTCCTTCTATGTGAACAAATACTTGACCAATAAAACAGATTCTGCTCATTTAGTCCTTCGAATGTCAGATTATTATTTTGGTTCAGCGTTCCGTTCACTAATTTAGTTCACATGCACCGCAGTGCATGTTACACAGAGCATCTACCGTATATTGATGAATGTAACTAAACTGAACTTAATTTGCTGTTATTCTCATGAGATGCTCACCAGGATTTTGGGAAACGAGCGCATTGGCTCCTCTTCTTTGGGTACAATACGAATGTAGAAGACAGCAGGGAATATGAAGATGAGACAAGGGGCAGAGGTGGCACCTGGAACGCAAACAACAAGCACAAAATTAGTCGTGGAACTAATTCTCCATGAATTCTCACTCCCTTCAGCTCTCATTAAGTGCTGCTGCAAGTCTGACAGCACTATGGGATGATATGGAAACTAGTAGAAAAGGCCAAAAAAAATTTATTAGTTTATTTGCATGTGGCTAACTTTGAAGTACCACAGCTCCTACATTAAAGACAGACTGATCTGGAACATACAGAAAGAGATATACTATACAAAACTGTTGTATTTGATGAAGTAACAATATATAGCAGAATGTAGACTTAAGTTAAGAGTTCATCATTCAGGATCTTTTTACTGGCAGCCGAATTATCCGCAGACGCCTCCTCTTCTCCAAAACAAATGGACCCGGTTAGTAAAGTTGGTAAAATGACTGAATAAAGTGTTTCTCAAACGCTGTTGAGCTGCTGCTAACGTTTGCTCAGCTTGTTTCTCTGAAACTTAAGATCCGTGATCAAATTACCCGTAGTGGTCTCCCCTCTTAAAACCGTTAACAGCACAGAACAAAGCAGTTTGAGATTTGTTTCTCTCATGCTGTTCAGTTGCCGCGAACATTTTCTCAGCTTGTTTCTCTGATAACTTAAGATCCAGACGTCCGATAACTTAAAAAAAAGGGGGGGCGACACCATTACAGGCAACCAGAAGAAACGGACTGTTACCTTGATTCAAATGACAGATTTCTCTAGGTTTGAAAATTGTTGGAAACATTTGGGATAACGTAAGAACACAACTCAACAACATATATAACATCAACAACATCTATCTATATATATATATACATATATATATATATATATATATATGTATATATATATAACATGTCAGGAGGAACCCTCTACTAGTAACTGGATCTGTTTAAATGTTGGTGCTGTTATGCATCAACACCACCCTCGTCCCAGGGTGGGTCTAACCTACCAATGACCCCAAAGATGCCCAGGATGTTGGGGGCAAAGATGACCAGCAAGTTGATGAAAGTGAGCAGAACGAAGGCAATGCCGATGTGACGGGGCCAGTTAAAGGTCTTGTTGGGAAACACCATCTGCTGGATCGCTCTCCGTACCTGATTATAACAAAACACAAAAAAAAGCCATTTTCAGTTGTCACTGCATGAAGAGAATAACTGCTGTATGATAGGCCAGAAGTGAGAGTAAACTTAAGATGCTGAAGATGTACTTACAGGAAAGAGCACAATGGGTACAGTGAGTGTGACAGCCGTGAGCACAGCCACACGCACGCACAAAATCAAAGTGTCATACGGGTCAATGCGGCTGTAGGTGTGAAGCAGCTCTGCTTCCACTTCACCTGAAAGAGATTAAAAAAGTGGAAAATAGAGTAGGTCCAAGAATGATGAAGGAAGAACACTGCTTCTCAAACCTCCTTCTCAAAACATCATTTGTACTGATAATAATATAATAATTTTAATTATATTACAGGTAAACTATTAATATTAACTGGTATGTATAATAACAAATAGCAGAGAGAATAATGCAGACATCATACTTTATTAACATCCTACATAAAGGTAAAAATCACATCGTAAAATGCTACTATATCTAATAAAACCTTCATAAATCACGAAGCCTGTTCAGTGTTGTAGATTACATTAGCAGAATAAATCTACTAAATCTATAATACGACCACTAGAGGGTCGTTTGAGCCTGCAGGACCACTGCTCTACTATGACATCGTGAAGCAGACTTAATAATGTGCTGATAACCTTGTAACCTCATATGAAAACAATTAAGGTGAATGAATAAAATAAAATAATAAATTCAGAAGCAAAATAAGCCAGTGTATTACATAGATAGAGACAGAGACAGAATATTCTGCAGTGGGAGGAGGACCAGGCCTCACCATAGAAAGTTAGGTATCCAAAAAGGGCAGCCAAGAAGTACATGCCGTACATGACTGCAATGGAGATGTTGGCCACATGCTGCATCTTTTTCTTGGTGGGACTGAAATCAGAAGATATTGCCATGTGATGTCACACACACGCAGACATAAACATAAACACACACACACACACACACACACACACGGACACACACACATAACATCAGGGCATACACTGTCAAACTACTGTATATGCCCATACATAAAGCATGTAGCCCAGTTACTATAAAATACCATCTTTAGCTGCCGGGCTACTTTAGTTGCAGGGAAAATGTCTGAAAGATTCAATAACACATCCCAATTAATCTTAGGCAAACAAGCAACAGTGGTTCAAAGCAGGATGATCAATTTAAACTAACAACATGCTACATCATACAAGCAGTGCCAACGCATTTCAAAACAAAGTGAAAGCAGTGCATGTGACTAGGATATGATCAGCAAAGCACAACTCGGAAACAGTGTCTTTCCTCTTTGTTTTACGAAACTGATTTATTGTCCAAAAGTTAGCAGGGGTTTCCCATCATGAGAACATACTTGCGCAGCTCTGTGTAGATGGGCAGGACCTCGGGGTGGCACACAAAGGCAAACGCCAGGATGGGGATGGTGTAGGCCGTCTGAAAATGAACCCCAACAGGTCACAATAGATACAGCAGCGCCATCCCAGACGTCTTACTACCAACCTCGCGCTTTACTGCCCATTACTCCCTCAGACACATCACAGAGAGCTAATTGTTTCCCTGTGATTAACTTGGGCCTGGCTGTGGACCAGCTTTAGCCTATTTAAGAATGCCTCACTTGTAAGCTGCTAAAAAGCTGGGATTGGTCTCACCAGCCCGGGTTAGCAAAGCCTCATATATCTTTTAGGGATGCTTGACTTGATAGGAACAACAAGTATTTGCTAATGCTCTGAAAAGTAAAACATTTATCCAATACAATTAAGTAATGTTACAATCAAACAAATGGAGGAATCTAGCTGTAATTACGAGTCCTCTCCTGTTGTGAAGGCATGTACTGTGTGTAAAAAAAAAAACAAGGGTACTTCGAGAAATGTCTAGTCTTTCCCATTTCATTCACTACCCATCTCTTTGTCCCACAAAGAGCAAGCTTGATGATCTCCCTGTAAGCAATAGAAATACCAAAGCAATTGTTATTCCTCTGCTGACAGGAGCAGACAGCTCAGGTGTCACTGTCCATCTTTGAGCCTTGCATTAATCACAGACTAGTGTTTATCATTAACAGCTTGATAAATGTTCTGATCTTCTCTTGAGTGAGACTTAGTGCTTCAAACCAAGTGCGATTTCCATGCTTGCATTGTGAACCGTCACTAGCAACATGCTGAAGATGACTATGACATAAGTTGGTGGCTGTCAGTGGCCATGGCAGTGGAGGTGGATTTGCAGTTTTTAGACTGAGTGACATGCGTAAAACCTACTTGTGAGTTGAGGTTGGCCATTTTGGGAATACAGGCAGGATCAGGCTCCCCACCAGGATCCATGGCACTGACATTCAGCACACTGGCAGTGCTATTGAATACAAAGTCCACAAATGGACACGGGGTATTGAACTTCTTGTAGATGACCTGTGCAGTGCAGAGGAGAGGCGTTAAGTAGAAACAACGGCTTTCAGACACAGTTAGCATACAGATGGTGGAAAATATGGCACTGAGAAAGAGAGAGAGAAATAGAGAGAGAGAGGGAGAGAGAGAGAGAGAGAGAGAGAGAGAGAGAGAGATGCGTGGATTACAGCTCGCACAGCCTAAACTAGGTCAGAGAACCAACACTGCCTGGAACCGCAGCGTGCAAACATTAGTTCATGGCAATGAGTAGAAAGAGTAGGGAATACTAAAGAGATGGTGGGATGGTGAAAAAAAAAAGAAACCTTGTTACAGACAGATCCCATTGCATCTGAATATGCTGCCTTGATGTTTCTGCCAACAGACAAGAAACAAGAAGCAAGACACGATGACTAGTTTAAAGTAGGCATACCAAGAGTCAGAGGACGTACCGAAATGAGGAAGAAAACCATGCAGCTCAGGGAGAAACCACTGGTGTATCCCAGGTATCCTAAAACACAAACGCTTCATTAGCATGTCTCTTATCTGGGATTACATGGTCATGCTTATTCTGAAACATATTACACTGAGGCTAAAATGTAGGAGACGCTGCTTAACTTTAATGACTAATAACTAGTGAGGCTCATTTTCCTGTTGAACTGGAGCTTCTGCTGTATGTTCTTCAAGCCTTGTGGTGAACTGGACTGATTTAATGTGCCGGGAGTCGGAGCTCATTACTGCACCGACTGGCTCTGTTGTCCTTGATGTCTCGGCAGGAGACAGACTTCTTACAAGAGGTCAGCCAATACGCCTCCTTTTCTTACTTCCAAACTGGCTCTCCCTGCTTTTCTTCTCCTCTCCATCTGTTTCGTGTCATGTACTTCCTCATCTGAAGCGCTGTGATGCAGGGAGACCACATGACACTCGACCAACCTCGCGAAAACACATTGGATTTGTGTGTGTCACAAGCAACACAGCCTTATTATTTTAAAGTGAGCGATCCCTTGGTAGTCTAGCCGTGTGTTGCCAATTTTCAGGCATGGCTACACAATGAATTCAGGTGTGACTTATGGAAGCAGGGGCCATGAGCCATGTACCAAGGGACTTCTCAATTGGACTACAGTGGAAATGGTCACGGAAAGAAGAAGAGAGGAGGGGAGGAGAAAGACTATATGAATAAAACAAGGGCAGGGTTCAGCTCTAACATGGAAATAAACAAATAGAAAAATAAAGCATCCAGTCCAAGGTTAGAGCCTTGATGTTGCATGAGGTGTCATTGAGCAAGTCACTGCACACATGAGCCTCTTTTTCTGCCTCTAACGCAAGACAGTATTCTTCTTAAAAATGAAAAGTTGGATTCATGCAGGGGTTTTGCTGCTACAGCCTTACTTGTTCAGGTATGAGCGGCAGCTTTTAGGGGCTAATGTAAACTAAGGTTAAGAAATTAAAAAGGTAAATATTGCTGTGTAAATG
Source organism: Bovichtus variegatus (assembly GCA_943593645.1). Taxonomy (NCBI): domain Eukaryota; kingdom Metazoa; phylum Chordata; class Actinopteri; order Perciformes; family Bovichtidae; genus Bovichtus; species Bovichtus variegatus. The sequence goes on along the minus strand of CALSCE010010723.1, from coordinate 4,281,506 downwards.
ACTACATCACTAAGTCAGTTGGCAGACTTAGTAATGTCACCTGTGCTGCTGTAACAATAGCTTAGCATTTTAGCTAAATGCTAAGCAGCAGTTCAGCTTTTAACATTATCCCTTAATTGTCAGCGGCCGCTGTTCAGCGAATTACATAGTCTCACGTAATCCGAGTCATGCAAAAAGTAACACAACACAGAATTTAAAAGGATCCCAGACTGAAACACTAATGAGATGAATGTGTAAGAAAGACGTGGTATTATACACTCACCGAGCTGTTTCATGAGAGCCAGTGGTAATATTACTGCCACAGATACAATCATCACGAGGTAGTTCCCGTTCATGTACCATTCACTGCAAAAAAAAACAAAAAAAGACACAGAGAATTAAACGCATCGATTCAGAATTACGCGACTCAAACACTCCTCTCAATCCTGGTAAGCGTCGGCGCTGCATCAGATATTGATTGAGAAGACACAGGGGGAGAGTGGGACAACAGCTAGAACATGAGGTGCACACAAATAAGGCTTATGTGGCGGAAAAAAGCAGTTACTGACCGAGTTTTTTGTATCGCAACCACTATGCCAAGTTTTATTCACAACTGAATAGAAGTGAGCACAAATTAAACTGGTTGCCATGAAATCAAAGATTTAGAGTGGAAAGCATAAGCCGCTTTGCTCCCTGTACCACTGGACACCAAGGACTGTGGCTGGGACACAGAGGTCATGTCCTCTCTATTGTTTATAGGAATGTTTTTAGGGGAGGTTTATATTAGACACAAATTACACACGCTAGTTTTTGAGGTTGATTTTTGTATTTTTTTTTAGACTCTATACTACACTATATATTTTTATTTGATAGCAAAAAGTGATTCAAATGCAAGATGCAAGTAAGAGTTTTAGGATTTGTCCACCAGAATTATAATCCTGCAAGTGTGGACAAGGCTTTGAAACCACATTTTGAGAAAATAACAAATAAAATGGCATAATGAAAAAATTAAATATGAGTAAAATGAACTATCAAGAGATTTTACAGACTTTCTTTGATGGCTAGTCAAAAATGAATTAGAGAGGTGGGGTTGTGACGATCTCAGTATGTAAAAAGTCCCGGGCTAAAGCCCTGCTGAGAACTTAATTAAAATATCACAGAACTCTGCAAAGATATGACTGGTTTCATAACTTGATGGCTGGCTGACTGGCTCGGCAGACAGAGAAACTGTTAATTAATAAAAAAAATAACCAGAAAGGAATTCCTGTTTTTGGCCTAACAAATGAAAAACCTGACAAATCAAGGCACTTAATCACACTGATTTAAAATATCTGACAGTTGACAAATGTATGTCCTCTGATGGTATACAGCATATAACCTAAAACATATTATACATAATTAATCGTTTTTATCATTTAATGTATTGATAACTCCTAGTAAAGCCCCCCGAGGCACATGTGTGATTAGTGGTATTGGGCTGTATGAATAAAATTGACTTGGTATCCACTGACTGACACAGAGTTTAGAGGAAACTATCATTCAAAGTATCAACATTGTGTTAGAGTAAACATTGTGCAAAGACAGTGTCTGGCAAACTAAAACACACCATCATGATTTGAGCGGAGGACATGAATATGGGACGTTTGGCAAAACATATGACAAGCAGACTCCACTGACACAAACTACCATGTTTCTGTCTCATGCACAGACACAAGAAACAAACCTCTGTGAGCTATTTTTAGATTGACACAGTAGGGGTGATTAATTTCTTGACTTCTATCAGGTGGAAGGCTCTGGAGAGATATTGTTGGCTACACACACACACACACACACACACACACACACACACACACACACACA
>CALSCE010010723.1:4053691-4278755 GCA_943593645.1 Bovichtus variegatus | reverse complement strand
TACATTATTGTAACTAATGTAACTAATGCCCTCTACATTATTGTAACCAATAAACTGCCTTTCTTACATGGTTACCTGCCTGTCATTCTTCTTTTTGCTGATGGATACTCTAACATTCAATAGAATCTTCTTTTCAGTTTTTGACACATTTTGACACAACATGCAAATCCGTTTCAATGGACTTGATTTTCAATTGAATTTTATGTCTCTATGCATGCAAAAATGATTGTGTTTCCAGCTGGGAGAAGACACTGTACATCATTTACTTTCCAGAAACAGAAAATGAAGGAAAACATGGTGGAAAAAAAGCAAATCAGCTTCTGATTATGTCCCACCAGGAAATTAATAAAAACAAACAGTTACAGTGTTTGCTCTGAAAATGTTCTGTTTTTTTTATTATTTGATCTTCATTTTGATTTCCGTACTATTGATTGTTTTTCATCTAATTTTATATTGCTTTCCAAAATTCTAAATAAACACTGAATTTCTTTAAAAAAAAATAAAATCCAAAAATACCTACCTGTTGTTCCGCTACACTGAGGACCTACCCGTGGATCGACCCCGTTTCTCTGACCCGACTCTGCCTTTGGACTCTCACTACATGTTCTGTATGTCTTGCTGTTTACCCGTGGATCGACTTTGCCACCAAGATTCAGTGAAGTCTTTCTACCTCATCATCGTGCTGCCTCTGAGTCGTGCTCTTGAGTCTCTCTCCCTGTGTGTACTGGTCGTACCGTTACAATTTCAAATAAACAGTGATTGTTGACCATTGCCTACAGCACTGCTACACAGAAAATAGAGCTGACACCAGAGAACAAAGTGGACATGCTGTCACAGTATGCCACTTGTATAGTAACTATATGTAGTGGGACACATCAATCTGAAAATGTCTGAGCAAACGTGGTAGCAAAGTCTCAATTCTCCTCTATATGGGTTGAAAGCAGTTCATGCACTTATATAATATGCTCATATAATATACTTCTCTTCAACCCAAAGAGAATGTGAGGAGAGGCTCTAACTGGGTTAAGGGTGAAGGTGTAAGGGGGTAACATCACACTCGAAATCCCATCCAATGAAGTGAGTGTTGTTTGTTTCCGAGGCCACCTGCACTGGCCAGTGATATCCCATGGTTTACGTTTTCAGCCGTGGAGTCTAGCTGTGTTTTGATGTGAGCGTTTCTCGGTGGCCGTGCTGCTCTCCTCCTCCAGGGTCACTATCACAGCTGTTCTCACGCCAGCTGCTCAGCACATCCAGAGCAGCACCGGGCCCGCCAACTGGCACAGCCTGACACAACTGAAATCTCAGTACAGGCTGCGTGAGTTCCCATAAAGAAGCGGAGAGATATCGCACTACTTTTTATTATTTATAAAATATATAATTAGCACGTTACCTTTGGACCTTCGGGAGGCATGGCAGTGTCTACAAATGTCACACTGAACCAGGTGTATTTCAATCATAATTTCAAGTAAGTAGAATTAGTTTTATTTCAACCAAGGTTGCTCATGGCATGATGGAAACTGACTTCTTTATTAAAACAACATAAAGCAGCTGCGCAAGGAGCGTTTGCTGTAGTGTTGGAATGACCACCATGGTTCTCGCTAATAACTTAGGACTGAATCTTAAGAATTACAACTTTGAACATGTTTTTTTGAGTGAAGTTAAGTGAAAAAAAGAACTATTTACTTTTTGACTATTTTGTTAACCATACATTTTCTCACAAGGACAGGAATGAATAGATTTTTACATCTACATTTAGCGACAAATCAGACATGTACTCCTTCCCTTATGGCATATCAGTATGTTTCCTAGGATCTTAAGTCACTTGTGTTACTGCATAGTACGAATGCAAACTTGTATGTCATGCATTGACTACTCACCCTGCAGGTTTATCCACCTTTAGAAAGGCCTGGATGACCAAAGGAAACTCATACTTGACTATGTACAGGTAACTGGACATGGCTGTGGAAAGGAGATACAAACACACCAATGAGTTAGTACTTAACTACACAGAAGCCTGTACAGTATTAACCCCAAGCCTCTAGCCACAGAATACTATGAGTATTATCCCAGAAACTTAAGAGGGACTTAAAAAAATGTGTGTATGTGTAAGTGTGAGGACAGACGGGAGCTCACCTCCAATGTTCTGCAGCGTGATGGCAATACCTGCCGCCATCTTCCCCGGGGTCCCAAAGGCCCTGTAGCCGAGCTGCTCATACGCACGGATACCTGAGCCACAAATACCAGATAAAAGCATTAATGTGTTAAATCCATACTAATAGGTCTAGGACTGTAGACGAGACTGTTGTTCTAAATAAACTCATACATGACAACTAGTTGTGTAGCAGTTCATAGAGTATACACATTCTCATCTTTGTATCTGACATTAAGAGGTTCGGCTGACGTGCGGATGAAACCACCATGGTGGGCTGATAAATGATGACAGCGAACAGTCCTACAGGAGAGAGGTGAGAGAGCTTTCCCTGTGGTCCACTGTGAAAAACCTTTCTGTCAATGTGTGCAAAGCCAAAAGAGATTATTGATTTTAAGAAGAATAGAAGCACCTACACTAATGGTGTTTCTGTCCAGGTTGTGGATGTTTTTGGATTACTCGGTTTACAGATTTTCTATCACTTTTATTTGGTCTGAGAACGCAGACTGCATACTGAGAAAAAAAAAAAAAAAAAAAAAAAAGGTTGTACTTTGCACTTGGTTGGTTTATTTGAAGCTCATGGTTGAATTTTGATCCTATTGTTTCTCTTTGTTGCAATTAATTTGGTTTGGCTTATTTGAAGCTATTGTTCTGCACTTGTATGATTACACCCATTTGAAGCTGATGTACTTGCAAGATTCTTGCTGTTTAAAGTCGTATCCTCATGGTTGTTTGCACTTATTGTGAGTCGCTTTGGACAAAAGCGTCAGCTGAATGAACTGTAATGTAATGTAATGTAATGTCAGGCACAGGAAAATGCTATGTTTTCTTCGATGATAAAAGCTTTCGTCAATTTTTTTACAGTGCACTATTGAAAGTGTTCTTACAAGAGGTTTAATAGCGTGGTTTGGTAACCTATCTAATATTTGACCTGAAGCGACTCAGCAGGCATCCAAAATAATAGGAAGCAATCAGCCACAGATGGATGAGATATATGATGTCAGTAGCAACAAAAAGAGCAAAGAGCCAACACTCACACAGGCCATTCCTTTTTTCACTGCTACCATCGGGTAAGCGATATCGTAGTATCGAGTTACCCAACACTCATTTTAAAGACAGCTTTTATCCTCAGGCAATAAGATTGTTTCATTTTCTGCAGGGCGCAGGGGCAGGTAGCCACAAACCCATTTTGTTTTAGGTTCTATCAATTCAAATCTACTTATTTATGTTTTTATGTACTTGTTTATACTGTGACACTGTGTCGAACTGCATACTGTGTATACTTTGAACGTGTCAATTGGAACGTTTTTCATGGTACAGGAATGTTGGCATTTTAATGCATATGACAAGAAATTCCTTGAATCAGAAGATGCATATTGTCTGGTTACATACATACCTACAATACCAGATGACTTTAGCAGTAAATGGATGGAATATGATGAGAGGACTGCCACCACTGTTAGAAGTACCCTGAAACAGACACGCAACAACACACATTTACAGTATTACTGCCACTTCTTTTATCAGCGAAAACACCCTTTTTATCACCATTACACCAATGTTCTTATTTTTCAAACAGCTTTACACGTTGCATTTTTACACCATACATTACACTGCAGGCTATTTATACAGCTGCAGCATAGGCATACATTTTATACATAGTACATAGATAGTGTTGGAAGAACAGAGTCCCTGTGGCTCTGCTTTACCCTGGATTGTTACTCAAGCTTAGCCAAGGAGACTGCGCTGTCAGCCACTCTGCCCTCTGACACACTAAGTAAGCACAAACACACACACACACACACCAGATGGACAGTTTCAAAAGAAACATTTCCAACGCGATGCTGAGATTGACAGAATGAGGAAAATCCTTTGTAAACATTAATCTTCTCCTCATTGTTCCTCAATGGTGGAATAACCCACTTCAGTTACAACAGCAGACATCTCTTCCATATTCAGTAATAGAGTTGTTTCCTCAAGAGCGACTGGACTCTCCACTGACTCATATTCACCAATTTTACATGTTATTCCTCTTCATGCATTCTGCTGTAGTGATCAGTTTCCGTCTTTCCTATTTATTTTTGCATTCCTCTGTTTGGTTCCTGGGATAATTGCAACACTAAAACATCATATTCTACTGTTGCTCTCATTAAAATCATCCCAGATGAGAATATGAGTCTAATTCGTCAAACATACCGAACCATCCTGAGTGGCCTGAGCTAAGAAACCTGGGGCCTTAGTCACAAACATTCTGAAAATGCAGGCGTATAGGTCATAACGTGGCCTGAAATCTGCTTTCGTCTTCCTGAATGTGCACATAAAACAGCAAAAATAAATCACAAAAATATTGACATAGTATTTAGGCTTCTGATACTGTCAAAAATATATAGCAGCTTGTGTGTCTGCTTGTTCATTTAACGTTTTAGAACTTTGGCTTCTTTAATTAAAAGAAAAAACAGTTTTGCAGAACAACATGTTTATACGTCTCAAAGTGAGATATCATAGAATGTATTGTTTCGGGATTTAAAGGATCATATTGACACACAGCCCAATTCAAGACACTGACTTATCTATATGACAAGAGAATAACCAAGTTTCAACACAGAACATATGCTATATTCATTAATGGTGTTTTATTGGCTTGCGAACTGCACAAGTTCCATTTTTTATTGGGATTTCATATCTGCTTTTAAGGGAGACGTTTAAAAAACTAAGACCTTTTGTGAATGGGTCCCTGATCTACTGACTTTCCCTAAACGTTACTGTTGGCAACATTAACTTTTTCCCTCACACACACACACACTCTCCACTCTCCCCATTCCTCCCTCCTTTTGGAAGAGGCAGCACGTCTTTCAACTCGACTTCAACTCTTGGCCAGTTAACAGGTTTTTGGTTGTTGTTGGGGGGGTTTTTTTCAGACTATGTGAAAGAATGCTTGGCTGACTTGCGGTGGAGGATTTGGTCAGTCAAGTTGCAGTGGGAGGACCGATGTGCTGACAGGCAGACAGATTGACACACTTGGGTCACTGTAGCTCTGCTCACAGCTTTCCACCCCGCTGCATTCCTATCAGGGCCGGGGGCCAGTGACCCGCTGAAGCCTCCGCACCCGCCAACAGAAATCTGTGTGCTACGTAAGGGAAAGTGAAACAAAGGACATTCTGGAATAATTATCTTGCGCATGAGTCAAATCATGGCTCTCACTGTAGTCAGAAAACTGTCATTACTTCACATATGTCCTCACTACAGTCTGAACACTGCAATTTCAAATAGGATTGGATACAAAACGTACAGATTATCATGTAAACCATAAACATACTTATTGTTCAGATAATCCATAATGGTAGCCCAACAACACCACTGTTGATTTTCCTTCTTTTGAGAATATATTTACGCGAGTTATCAATCAAAAGACGTCGGCGATCAAACGTTGACGTATTGCATTATGTGGAGTGAACTGATGCATCTTGCCTGACATCAGTGTGCAGGTTAAGTAAGTGAATGAAGGATAGACTTCATAATCCTTCAAATGTAAATGTACAGAAGATGTCTGCAGCAGGCGACGCAGTCAGTGGAGATAAATGACAACAAACTACATAATACAAATAGAAACAGGCCTATTTTTTTTATTTTTTTTGCTGTTGCCATTCATTTTGCATTGTTTACCTCCCAGTGTTTGAGCAAACATGGTCGCCTCATTGTTCGGTCTTCTGTCCCCTATAGGAGCAGGACCTAAGGTTCAGAATGACGCTGCTAGGACAAAAAAATTATGTTTTTTTTGAGGCGATCGCCAATCTGCAGTCCAATGTGAAAAGAAAAGAAAGAAAGATTGCCAGTATCCTTGTCACTGACCCTGCCTGTATTTCTCAGTAGCTGCTCTATTGTCTGATACAAGATGGTGCAGATATGCACACAAAGACCTTTCATCTCTAACAGGATGGATAAATACACACTCACTGTTGGATTCAGTCACGTACTATCAATTCACATGGAACTACGTGTATTCAGTTATATAGTTAAATGTAGAATAATTGGCTGGAGTCCATTTTCGATCCTGTTTAAAGGTGTCAACTACATGTTCAACTACATTGGTGTTTGGTGACACAGGGTTCAGCCATTCCAGACATCAGACAGCTTGAAAGACCAGTCACACAACTCAGCTCAAAATAAGAAGCTTTCTTTAACACGAGGGAAAATCCTCCAGACACGACTGCCTTGGGAAAAAGAGCTCAAATAACCTTTAATAATATTTTAGGGCGGCAGTAGCTGTCAAACGATAAAACTAGCTTCACATTTCTCCCGGATTGGTTTAAACGTTGAATTCTAACGTTGTTATACAGACATCTAAAACATTGCTTCCCCTCTCAAAAGTGCTCTGCATTGTCATTTTGATCCTGGGATGCTTAGTTCAATAGCAGTGGCGTCATTTTCAAAAAACTATTAAACCTTTAACCTTTCTTCTAAAAAATACATAGATCAGCCAGTTTCAACAGCGAACACCTTAAAATCTAGCGGCAACAGGAAGAGTTGTCAAAACAGCACGAGTAAGACAGGGAGGGCAACGTGTTGATGCTGTCAGTGCTATCTGGTGAGATTACCTTCTGGAAACACCGGCCTGATTATTTTTGAGAAACACGCAACAAACAGATCGACCTTACAGCTGGAAACCTCATGAAAAAAGGGAGATTTAAAATGCAGCAACACACGTAAGACCTAAAGAAACATGTTAAGCTTTGACAGCCCATCAGTGCAATATCATAACACCACCAAGCTTGAATTATATTCCACGCCAGAGCTTCACGCTTGCATAAACTGTATCCAGCCACCAATTATCAAAACTATGCTCACTAGCTGAAATGATGTCAAGATATTCGAGTCTTATCTAGCAGACTAGATCTGCTCTTCAACATGGCAGGAGATTCAGGCAGGATAAGTCTGAGGCTGATTGGTTGAAAAAAATCTAAATGATCAACCTGAAAGCTGCAGTCGCCTGTGACGTCATTATCCTGACAGACAATTCTGCTGCAGAGGCTTTTATATGTTAAGCCATATGCAGCACATACACCCACTGGTTCAAGGCAGAGAATCAAACACACAGAAACAATGTGGTGATTTTCTGCATCCCCGATTGCGATTGCACTCATTTATAGAACGAGTAAATGGTACAGTACGCTATTAATATAGCCTTTATTTATCAAACAAATGCGCCCTGTGTCATTGGCTTATGTGTCACACCCAGGGACTGCTGCCTGGCGTAGACAAGACAATTACGATTAGGTGCTATTTACGTGTGACGCAGACCTCCGTTGGCAAGCGGGAAGAAAATGAGTCAGAGAACATCCGTCATTATTCAACAAGTCATTATTCCAATCCGTAATCATGGAGTTACATATTGTGTGTATCAAATGCATTTAAATGTCTTACAAAAACAGGACGACCCCTGTGTTGGCCATGGCGTATGCCAGTCCCAGGATTCCACTTCCCATGATCGCATTGCCCAGGTTGAAGACGGACATCCCAAAAGAGGTTTTCCCCTCAAACTATAACCGACGCAAGGCAGAGGAGAAGAATAAATGTTAGATCATCCGACAGTACGCACGTATGACAGCGCTGAGAAAAGTCCGTTGGCTGAGTCTGAACTTACATCTGTAAAGCGAGTGGTCTTCTTGTCGTCTATGCCTGATAAGAACTCCTGGCTCTCTGGGAGGTTGGCCTCTGTGTTCTCAGTTCTGTGAGGACTGATGGAAATAAATACTGTCAAAGATCTTAGAGGAGCAACACAATAAACAACAACACCCAAGATTCATCACAAACTATGTCATTGTTTATACTTTATATAGAACAGGCTGTGGTTTGGAATAAGTTGCTTTTCTGTGAACATTTCTAGCACTTAATTCAGGTAGCACACTGAACTCTCTGTTCATCATCATAACATACATACCTAGCATTCTGGGCACTATTGGGTATCGTTTCACTACAAGCAGTGTAGAGAAAGGCCATCCATCACCCAACGAAAGCACAAAGTGGAAAAACAACACCCTCAGTCATAATATAATCAGGCAAATAATGCAGCAGAAGGGACCATCTATAGATTATCACCTGAGAGCGACATTTTAATTGAACTATCTATTACATAGGAAGTGGATACAAGAAATGTTGTTAGACAACCAGTGACATGATAATTAGGCATTTAGCTCACTCCATTATCCAGCACAAATGATAGTACAATGAGGGAGCAACTAGGGGGTACATGTCTTCAAAAGCACACCAGGCCGTTACAGGGATTGTGCTATTCTGTATCGCTCACTAATATACCGTGAGCATTTAGGCCTTCCATTTAGGTCATATTTTTTTATAGTTCCTCCAACCGATTTATAAAGAATTCCAGCTAAATATTGCACATGATTTTTGCCTCTATGAGTGAGGGCAGGTCCTTCTCCTGCTGAAGGAGTGAACCTGATAATTAATAAAGAAGCAGGTGCAGGGAAGCTACACATGACACCTATTGTACTTGATGTTCTGTTAATGTGATGTGATGCGTGAGAGAAGACATGTGAGACCTTCAGTAAGTAGCATGTTAAGATGTAAAGTAAAAGCCTCCATTGAATCAAATCACATTCCTTAATTATTGACAACAGCCCCTTTAATAGAGAATGCTAATTATTCATTTCCTGTCTGAAATAATGAGGATCTGTGCACCGTAATGACGACTAAAGGTATTCCTTATACATAAACATAGATTGTAAGTAGGATTATACTCACTTTCCACCGGCCTCTGCGGGTGGTGTTTTGGCCGATGCCGTGATCTCCTCCCCGGCCTCATGGCCTTTCCCATTAGGAATAGCGTTGACCTCAGCCGGGGCAGTATCCACAGTATCGGCTGGTTTATCCTCACTCATATCTGCGCTGGTGTCTCGGTGTGTATGTAATAACAAGTCTGATGAAATGTGTAACTGTTTAAGGCTGTTTAAGTGTTTGAAAAGTGCTCTCAGAGTGAACTTTCCTTTTTTTTCTTCCTGGGATCTGTGGTGAAAAAAAAGATAGGGGCAATTAGCATGACATCCTGAACATTTTTCACTGGACAGCAATGATATACAGTATACCTACCACTGCCATATTTAACACGTTTGAAATTAAACAGACCACTATGAACACTAAACGTATCGAGGCTGATTAGACCTCTACTTGGGACGGTGTTAACGTGTGCAGACTTTAATTAACATTTCCCCTCACTCGCCTGATAGCTTTGTTGTACCTGCCATGGTGGAACAGATTAGTTCGATAACCTCACGTAATACCCAGCGTAGCTGCCCCGTCAACCTCAGCAGAGGTCTGATCAACCAGAATTGCAGGGCCTACAATTTCTTTATTCTCTGTATTACACCTGTGTGTATATATATAGTAGTTTTAATATTATTAATTTTTCTTTTTAATAAACAAAATGATTAAAGGACATTCTCCCACTTCTTCAGTTAGATAAATCATTTAAACCCCCTTTGAATTATCTGAAAAATGCATTGTCAAAAAGCTAAAAACAGGACAGTATTTCTTGACATTTTGGAGATAAATGGTTTTCATGAGACAGCAACAATATGTAACTGTTGCTTGATACTTGAGATAATGTTTCCTTTTCTTGAATTATAATAGGAAATCCAACTCAATCAGAAATTGACATTGAGTGCACTAGCAATTCTTTCATTCCCAGTTTCCAACGATGAGAGACACGTGGGAAGATAAAGGAGGCCACCCTGAGGGCATTCAAGTGAGTCTGTATCTTCTTCCTTAAGGCCCAACAGAGACATGACTGAACTCCAATTCACTTTGAATGCTGACTGAGAGGATGACAACAGAGATGTCTAGATAGAGCGACAGCGCAACATTCGTTGCAGGCTTATTGAAATAATGAACTGACTAAATTGCATATTGTAGTACAAAGACAAATGACGATTCGTTTAGAATATGCCCAAAAACTTTGGGGATTTAGAGTAAAATTCCGAGTCATTCTTTTGTGAAACCCTGACACTGTACATTTTAATGGGTGAAAATAACGAGCTCAGAGTGACAGTAAGGCTAATAAACATTTTCACTTGTAACCTAAAGCAAAAACACAAACTCCTACTATGTTAGTCAAAATATAGAGTTGACAATAAATGGATGTTTTGGCAAAAATCATGAATAATTGACACATCAACTGACAGTTCTACGCTCTACGCTTTCAGTTAACTGTGACACACTGGGCTTTGCGTCAGGCCTCTATTTCCTTGGTATCCTGTTGTGGTGTCTTAGGTGACCAGCTGGCTTGTGGTGCCCAGAAAGGCCCCAGTGACATGTATCTCCAGGATGCAGTTGACCAAAGGCCCCTATCTGGCCGGCCCTGAATGATCTCTTTTGCTCTGCTGCATAAACAGCAGTGGAGGCTATAATGGATTGCACGTTGGGGTCCATAAAGGAGGAACACATACAAATGGTTGAACCCCCAGCATTCAGATAAAAGGAGAAGAACCAGCTCGGACCAGCTACAAACCAGTTTCTAGCCGTCTTTGTGCCTCCATTTTTCAGCTTGTCACTTTTCTCTTGGTTTCCTCTTTTATGGAGGAGGGTTCAACAATGCTCAGGGTTTTCTGTACTACCATTCCTGGCAACCACTCAGCTGTCCTTTTTCCCTCAGGCTTCTTCCGCTTCACAGCCTGGCGTTAAATGTAGCTTTGTATAATATTATTTTAACACATCAAACGCAGTGTGAGGTGAATAAACCCTGGTCTTCGTCTAGCAGTCCTCTGAACCTGTCTTACCAACCCCGTTGCTGTGAGCTCCACTGCACAGCCAGGACTCTCGGTGTCTCTGGCTAAAGCCGGGCAACGTGGTTGGGCAGCAAAGCACAGTGCACAATGGCACATGTTGTGCGGTTTCCTGGGAACGGGTTGGAGAACAGTGGTACTATTGTGCCAGGCATCATTATACTGCTGGGGCCCCTTGGCTGTAGTTCGCCAGACCACTCGACAGGCTGAAAAGGTATTTCACTGGGTTCTGGTTGAAAAGACGCCACCTTGGATTCAGCAAATGCCAGTATCCTGTATGCATGCACAGTTGTAGCAGAGTTGCTGACGGTAGTAATGACAGGGCAGGGCCCCTCTCGTGGGACAAATCACTGCACAGAACCACACTGCCACTCAGATAGTCTACAAATCGCAAGGAGGTTGGGGGGAGCCATTCAAGTACAATACACGATGGGCTGTCCGGCTACAAGGATGCCTCTTCAATGGCCTCAAGCAGTGAAGCTTGAAACAGCAAGACCTGATTGGACAGAGTTGTGGCTCCGACAATCAATATATTCAATAACAAAGGCAATACATGACATCCTTGGAAGTGTTTGAGTGAAAACACACTAATTCAGTCAGAGCCCCTTATTTTTAGAAGGCTAATCCTCCAAGTCTGAAGTAAATGAATGTGAAAAGGAGCCAGATGAAATGCTGTGGGGAAATGCTCCTTTAAAAGTAGGACATGGTTTTGGCAGCAGAAATACTAAATCTGATATCATGTATTCTTTGTTAAAAAAAGATATTTGTAAGAAATGAATACAGATTCAGTTGAGGATGTGGATAAGAATCTTACGGGACAAATCCTGTATGGAAATATTTAGCATAGACTTACATGTTTTTCCACTACATAGAGTCAAATTATAATAATAATAATAATATATAAAATCTTACTACCACTATCTGGTGTCTTAGGATGACATTTGTTAAGTGACAAGCCACCACCTATTATTATAACCAAGAAAATGGAGGGAAATGAGAACAATTGAGTTCAGCCCCACAGGCTTGAACAGCAGCTACCATAGCACCATTGTGGTATGAAACAGAGGAAGAGTTGTATGTCCAAAACTGAAATGCTCTGTAGTCGGCAGACTCTACGTCATCCAAAAACACATGCACAACTGTCTGCATGAGCAATTACAGTTTACCCTGATTTCAAATCTTATCGTATCCAAAAGAAAAACATTGTTAGTAGAGCAGACTTGTGGCAGAAGCACAAGAAATGTTCAAGATCTCCACATAAATAACGTGGGGTTTATTTGTGTTCTCATTTTCGTAATTGCACCCTGCAACATTACAGAGAGGCTGTCTCAGTAGTGCCCTCTGTTACAGATGAAATAATCCCAATAAACAACATTTCTCAAAAGCAGAAGCGAAGTTCAACAAAGCTTTATAACAAAAATATATAACAACAGCTATATAGGAGAAAGGAAAATAAGGATAAAAAGAGAAGGACCGGATGAAATAAAGATCATCATTAGAAATCCAATGTTTCCCCAGTGACATCCAAACTTCCGAATCCTTTGCAAGAGTTAATGCCACATTGTGATGCTCTTTGGTGGGAGTAAATGAGTCTTTTCACAGCAACAGCAGAGGCTATGTTTATTCAAGCCTTCATCCAAAACATCACCTCAGTGTGCCAAAACGCAGCGAGTGCATGCGCCTCAGTTCGCAGGCTCCGACGTAAGCGACTCTTCTGAGAGACGTCACAGCACAAGGAGGCAAATGGAGCCAAGCAGTTCCACTGATTGTTATTCCTCAACTGATACCTGAACCAAATAACACAGTGCACGCTGACTCATCCCCATTTATTGCTATTGCATGTGCGCAATTGTAGCTCATTCTGTGAATAATTAAACGTGTCTTTAAGTGTGTGTGTGTGTGTGTGTGTGTGTGTACAGTTTATGCAATGAGTAATCTCAAAGGGTAATACTGCCTCTGTCACTACTTGATGACATTCTCATAGTACTCTGGCCGCATAAGCTTTCTTAATTAAGTCTCCGATGTATTTTTCAGAGACTCTTAATCTGCTCAAGTGCATGTGGACAGTCACTGACTGTTTTTCACCCTTTTTTTATGAGCTAAACTGTTTTAAATGCCACCAAGACGCCTGGATAAGCTTTTCTGTGCATGGAATCTCCTTAAAGTCAGCTACAGCCTCATCACCTCTATGCAGGTCATTTGAAATACAGCAAACAAATCTCTACCACAGCAATTCTGAAAAATTGGAAATGAAAATGAAAACCCACTTACGAAAGGATTTTTTTTTTTTTATGGCACTATAGCATCTAAAGCTAATTCCTCATCCTCTTTTTCTGTCCATGAACAGGAAGATATTTCCGTCAGATTAAGAGATTACATGTGCCCACAATTTCACTGATGAGCAGCTAATAGATCTATTAGAGAACGTTTTATTGTGCACAGAGAGCTGAGACTTTGGAGCTCTGACAGTCAGGATGATAGAGCAGATCAGATTAGGGCCCATCTCGCTCAAGCAGGAAATCAGGATCAAACCGCTCAGGTCACTCCATACACTCTTGCTCTTGTATAAAAATAGCTGCAGAGGAGTGAATACCCTCACTGTAACCCCGACGTCATGTCACACTATGCTGTGTTTAGGTGCTGCATGTGCCAAATGAGCTGCCTGAAATAAGCAGTAAACACTCAGCGAATGCATCCAGCAACCATCTGCCCGTATTCTGGTTCCTCACACGAGGGTGAACATGCGTATAAATACACGCACAAAGACATATGCAGTGTAATTATGGGAAAAAGGCACGCTGTGGTTGGATGAATGAAACATTCCAAACAGCTCCGGGCAGAAAATTAAGAAATTATTACTAACAAAATGTGGAGCTGAGACCGGTGTAGAGTTCCATGTGCGCTTCAGCCGAAAATGTTTGCAATATGCGAGATTCTCTGTGTTTCTATGACACAAGAGCATGGGCATTAAACTACATATTATATATATGCAGCTAAAATCAATTCGATTAGGGATCTTGGTTGAATTTCAGATGAATTTATCAACTACAGTGCAATGTTTTGTTCCCACCTGCAACAGCAAAGCATTTTTGCCTATAGCTCTGAGTTTCGCCTCTGACAATCTTCTTCTCCACAGCGATTCAGGCTCATGGCTAGTGTAGTATTTACAGCCATTCGTCACACCAAACAGATAAACCTTTAGGTATGGCTAAATTATCCAGGAGGTGTTTTTACGTTAAGGAATATTGACGATGTAATATAAGGCTCTGCTCAGGTGGACAAAGCTCTGTTGTAAATTAGGTGAGGTTACTGGACTTATACTATAAGAATAATAATAGTGGGAGCTCTCTGCTGGCCTAGGGATTTAACGCGTGCAACAAATGACCATGAATCAGGCGAGGGTCTTTGTTGCACGTCGTTCCCCATCTCTCCCACATCTTCCTGTCATCCTTCTACTGTTGACTTTCTAAGGAAGGCATGAAAAATGCCCCACAACAAAAAAAAATCGAAGTAAATAGTGTAATATCTCTATTGAATAGCTTTGAGAGATTTACTTGACTGTTGTGTATATTTTTCATAACACTCACCAAAAACTGTGGAAAATTACATTGGAACTGTGTTCGAGTCTCTCATTAGAAACTACGTGCCTTATGGGCCTCAGTTTCCTCAGTTCTGCTGCCATCTCTCTCTCTCCCCCTCTCTCTCTCTCTCTATCTCTCTCTCGCTCTCTCTGTCTCTCTCTCTCCCTCTCTCTCTCTCTCCCTCTCTCTCTCTCTGTCCCTCTGTCTCTCTCTCACTCTCTCTCCCTCTCTCTGTCCCTCTGTCTCTGTCTCTCTCTCTCTCTCACTCTCTCTCTCTCTCTCTCTCTGCTGCAGGCCCCGAGTACCACTGCGATCAACCAGCAGGGAGAATAGGAGATTAATTTCTGACTAAGAGATTTGTACGGCAGTTTCTGAGATGCACCTCATCTCCAGATTCCTATAAGCTCCTGTGAGATACACACATCAGAGACTATCATAAATATCCACTATCATATGGAAGGTATTATCTCACAGCAAGTCAAGTTTTTCAGACAGAGCCACTAATCGGGGTTATTCTGAATGTTCAAAGCAGCTTTTTTTATGATTTGGTAAGCTACATTGCCTTATATAGGGATGATGCTGACGTGTGTAAGTACTGTATGGAATGGTTAAGTGCATGCCACACTGTCTGGCTTCAGGCACACACGTCACCACACATAATCTAAAATATTTGCACAAGGCTGTCTGGTTTTAAATAATATCCGAATTTTGCAAAATTAAGTTTTGAATATTGACTTACCCCAAGCTATTTGAGACTGTTACAGGATGTGTCGAAAAAGGGGTTAAAAAAAAAGGGAGTGGGTAGGGATGTTATTATTTTTCGTGAAATTGGTATGACAGCTTCATGTGCTTAAAGCACGTTGGTGACATTTGTTCCACCAATGGTTGCTCACTATTTGTACCAACCATTTATTTGGTTTCCTGTGCTCCACACCCTGCTTTGATGCAGTCTATGCTGCTTTGACCCTCAACAACCCCACTGCAACCAGTGTCAACAGCTCTGATTGGCTGATATTTATAGAGCTCTATTCACATCTAACTAATACACAGGGTCAACAAAAAAGCTTCAGTGTTCACGTTGACTTGTGTCTTTCCTGATTTAACTATGATTAGCTGACAGTGTTGCTCCACCCGCACTTAATTATTCCAGTTGAAAAATCACAATTTCACCACATCAAAACGTTGGTGAAACAGTGGACGCACACACACCTTCAATATCAATATCCCTGATTAGGTTCCAGCTGCTGACTCTCGCCACATGTCATGTCCCTCTCTTTCTTCAACTCTCCAAAAAGGCAAGAATGCCAAAAAAAAAATCATTAATAAAAGTAGTTTAACCAGGGAACAGAACCAGCATCAATGGCTATTAAATAACATCATAAATTAGGAGTTCCGCACAGGCCTCATAGACATGGGTATGGGCCTTGTTCTGGTCTCAGTTTTGTACCCTGACCCGATACTCAACGCTATATTTTACTATATTTCATCCACTTGCCAGGCTAATGCAAGGCATTAGCTACACCCTGTATCTTTCCCTCTTCCCAGAGTGCATTGTGTTTCCACTTGCAACACATGACACCCAAGGATGCAGACGATCAGCATATAAGAGAGAAAGAGAGGAATGTCCCGTACATTTAGAAATAACCAAAACACAAACCTTTAGTTTTACACAAACAAAAGCTTTACACAACAAAATGGCTTTGTTGTGACCTGTTGAGTTCGGGACAGGTACAGAACTTTCCTCTAATGGCAAAATCCACTCCAAGACAATTTTCCACAATACCTCCTCTCAAGACTACATTTGTTGATTTTGGGTAGTCACTTGTTTGGTCACTGAAATGTGTGTATTTCCTCTGTGTGACTCAAAGAGGTCAATGGTCTACTGTTTTGTGTCCTGGCCTGAATGCTGTGCTGTAGCTCGCGGATGACGAGTGTCTGCAGTACAACGTGGGGCAGGACCCAGGAAAGAGTGAGGCATGAGACAGTGTGGGTCATCTTTCCTGTCGTGACACGGCCGCGTGGAAGCACCAGCCTGGTGACTCACTGAAAATGTGATTTATTTATAGAATCACACAACACTTTCCGTCACTTTGGCTCAACTCGGACACTGGACACCCCACAGACAAGAAGGGGACAGTAGAGCAACAACGTAACCACACATAGGAGTCCGGAGACTTCTTTAGAACAGTGCAGGACAGGGGACAGGCAAACAGCTTGGGATGGGCTTGAGGATATGAGTCCTATGAGACAAAACAAAAGGGGAGAGGTAAGAGGCAGGACTTAAGGAGTCAATACGATGTTAAGTGCAAGATTTACGTACATTAAAGTGCGGGGAAGTGAGCCGTGCAAAAATTTGCACTTGGAGTGTAATTAGCATCTGATTCGCTCAATGAGACACACAGTGCATACTGTCTTATGAAAAGTGTTGCATTGCTAGAGTGCACTAGCCAAGTTCAAGTCTAACAAAAAACAAAACATTCCATCCTCTAATTGTTTTTGAGCTATTAAATAATAAAACATGATCTTCATTTATTATTACTGCCCTTTTTCTTTATTTATTTTTGCATGTATTTATTTGTTTATGTACTATCTAATTCAGTGCAGTTCCCAGTGCAATCTTTTGGAGATATTTCTATTTAAAACTGGTTGCTGCAAATTGTGTGAAAGTTATCAAATCCAGCAGAATCTGTAATCAAGCAGACTGTTATCCTATTATTTTCACAATTCTCCATTAAAGGCATCAGCACGTGCCTGACATGAAGGCAGCTCCAGGCTGCCGTGCATGCTTGATTAACACACACATTTCTCCAGGTGCAGAATGCAGCTATAATTAGGCACTGAAAGCGTAGTAGATTTAAGTCACTTGTTGATTTAATGTTGTGGATATTGTGGTGGGATCTAAGAGTAGTGTGTAGTAGTGTAAGTAGTGTGTCCAAACAGAAAGAGAAACAGCCAATCATAATTGAGAAATGCAAAATAGGGGAAATCATTTAACGTATCACCAGTGTGGATACAAATACTGTTTACGCCATGTTGCTCTTGAGGTGAAGAGCTGCTTCAAAATATTTGACAGGTTATTAAGATTCTGTAAAGTCACACATCTGTTTCAACAACATACTGTGAATGTAGAACAAATGATTCACTTGATTTGAATGTGCTCTCAGCCTTTTGGCTCCTTGGCTCACAAGCTGCCATCATCACCTCTGTGCTGAACACAATAGCACTGTGCTATTGGGCAATGGGCACTGTCCTTGTATAACACATTTTGACATACAGTACACCAACTACAAAGTGTTTTATTGCAAGACGCCAGATTGTGTGTTTTGTAAAAAAAAAAAAAAAAAAAAAATTGGGTTGTACACATTGCAAAAAGAAAATATCCCAGAGTGTGAAAGGAAGGAAATCATGATGGTAGAGGGAACAGTCAGAGCCGGGAAGGTGTACACTCAAAGTTAGATATTTATACATTAGACAAACAGGATGAACTGATGTAAAAGTGATGATTTAAATGATGATCAGATTAAGGCTTCTTGCCTAAGCAGTAAATTACTGGGATGGATGTAACTGCCTTTTTTGTTTTCTTAGAACTTTTTAAAAAAGAGACATGTATTGATCTTCAAAACAAGATGTTTTAAGTGTAGCTATATGAATATGTATGAGAAATATCTGACAAACAATCACACAATGCTGCTGACAACGGCACTGTGTGCAAACATTTCAACAAGTTCAGCTGGCCAGAATATCACTTAGTTTTGCTTGCAAACCAGTTGATTTTCCGGATGAATATACCACATTCGGTTTAATTTGGAATATCTTGCCAGCTGAACAGACAAACTAATGGAGACGGGGACCAGAGGGTCACTGGTAAACACAAATATCTTGGCAGGAATTGAAACACTTTTGTTCCCTGTCATCTACTGTTAAGTACTGTAACTTTGAAGAACAAGCCAAACCACATAGTGGCCGATACTAAGGCGAGGGTGAGAGTTTAAAAAATGTGCTAATAATATATAAACTGCTGTTATTTCCTTTACACAACCCATACCAAATATACACCGATACCAATGTATCGGCAAAGAGCTAACATCAGCCGATATATATCAAACTGGCTGATCTACTGCAGCATTATTCACTTCTACACAATTGATCTGAATGTTCAGTATGTTTCAAACCCACACATCAAAGTACTAATTTAAAAGTTGTGCAAAAGAAAAAACTGGTTTTCACTTAACTGGGGCACACGATGAAGCAAAAGCCCCCCGCTCATGTTTGGTCTCAATGTCAGGTTGATAATGCAAATCCATTAAAATCCATCATCTAGGCTGTTTAATAACACCACAAATACACGTTATACTAGTATAAAAGACCTCACAACATCCATAACTCTGGATTTTGGATGAATATTATGTAAGATATAGCTTTAAGGGCTATAGGGTTGCAACTAACAGGTTTTTTTTCATTAACAATTCGTCTGTATCAATTCATTTTCTCAATTCATCAATTGGTCTCGAAAACATTAGAAAACATTGAAAAATGCCCATTGCATCATTAAATCTCTTATTATGTCCAATTAACCCAAAATATTAAATTTACTATAATGTGAGACCAAGAAAAGTAGCACATTCTCATTTGAGAACCCTGAATCATCAAATGTTCGGCCTTTTTGCTTAAAGAACGACTTAAATGATGAGTCATTTTCTTTCAATCGATTAATCGACTTAATTGTTGCAGATCTACCTGTTTACCCAACAGCTCTTACCTGATATGAAAGCATATGACTTTTTTCTCCTTCAGATAGTCAGCTGTGGTCGTTTTGCGCAGTGGCTCCAAAGGCAGATTGACTAAGGACTGAACATAAAGGACAGCAGTGACACAGTCAAGGACACAAGCTCAAAGAGGAAACCGTATGCCAGTCATACAGCAGTTAGAACAACAGGGCAGGATGCAATCAGCTAAACATCCTATATCCAGACAGTCCTCCGTCAACACCACACTGTTTAATGCCAGCTCTGTCTTCTCTCAATCATGTGCCCTAAAACAAAGCACTACCCTCTCCTGGCATCTGCCACTCGTCTCCCTCCTGTTTCCTCCTCATCACATGGGAGGAGAGCAAAAGAAAGGGATACATCGTGGGGGCCAATGCATTCATTGAGCTGGAAGTACAACTCACGCAGTGTTTGAACACCATGGTGGATGTTGCACTGCTGACTCTGTCACATGCTGCAGCACCATGGACGTCCAAATCCCAATCAGAGAACTCCTGAGCGCAGCGAGCACCCACTGTAAGCAGATCAATGTAAGGCTTAAGTATCAAATCCCTTATAGAACTAAGAATTGTGCTGAGTACAATAAGCCAACGATGGATAATGAGCAAAAATTCAGCTCTAGCTGGGACTCAGAAGATTGGATTCAGACTTTGAGGTGGAAGGTGACCAAATGGTAGGACTTAACACTTTCTGTCCTTCTGAAGCGTCTTTGCCAATTTAATCAAGCCCGACAAGAGCCAAGACAGACGCACACCAACCGACCCTTTACTTCCCTTTACTTGGACTTCCTTATGAGGAGGACAAGTGAAAGAAATGCCCTATGGCAGTGGTTCCCAACCTCGGTGTGGACAATAAAATGTTTTGCTTTTCTTGACTGTTTAGTGTTATCTATTCGGGCCTAATCAATCAATCAAGAAAAACAATTACTTTACAATTGAACGTCTCACAGCTCATGGACACGGACACGTTAAGGATCCACTGCAATATATGGGATTAATATGGTATTACCATGCATGCAGTCCCACTTTGATGAAACAGTGCAAACTAATTTTTCAGCCAATATGCAGTTTCTATTACAGTAGGTCCTTGTTCCCATAAGACGTGGATATGAGACTCTGCTCAATCTACTGCTGATTACTGGACAGCATACTCTGGAGAGTATAATCATTTTCTCTCTACTTAGGATAAATGCCAGCCTATTGGTTAGATGAGCTCTAAGTGGTGTGACCTTATGCAAGCTGCACTTCATCTATGATATCCCTCTTTATGTCCTTAGATACCACAACTCTTTCGTAAACCAATCTGCACGTAGAAAATGTAGAAATACTGTGATTTGGCTTGGGACAAAAAAATGAGCCTGCTTGCCCTCAAAGGGATAGATTTACTTTTCCTAGGGCCTAGACTTTATATCCCATTATTTTCAGTTTCCCTAATCCACAAAGCAGATCATCTATGAAACTGACAAAATAAAAAATGTAACTGTGCACATACAACATTGGCTTTTTGTAACACGTGGGAGGATAGAGTTAAGAAAATACTTCTGTTTGCTTTTATCACATCCTTGTAAAACCAGATAGAAGCTCATGGCCTTTCATAGATTAATGCTGTCAACAAAGTCACAGCAGGGCGTTGCTTTCTTCTTACAGTGAACCTCATGGCACTCCAATACTGAACAATCCCTTCATGTTTTCTTTTCATTCTTGCAGAGGTAAACCAATTCTGCTGCAGGATATTTCAAATAGACACAGAGCTTTGATCAAATCAAATAGGAACTTAGTGAGTATCTTTGTCCATGTCTCATCTAATGGTGAAGATAAGAAGAGGCCAGAGAAGAAGCAATGAACATTTCACATCCACTAAGCTGAGATTGAAAGACAAGAACAAATACTAAGGAGGCTATCGATTGCTTCTTTTCTTTTCTTGCCATAACCACTATAGTAGCTGTGAATGAGGGCTGTGAACATTGTTGCATCGCGCTCCCGACTCTTTCCTTGTCAATCGATACATTTTGTTATCAACCAGCGAGGCGATGGCATTTGTGTCACAATATCTTTTCAATCTCCATTCTAATATTCAACGGTGTCCACGCATGCATGGGCATGGTCACACACATGTGCACTGATACTGTCTGAAACACACAAACCCAGACAGTAATCACACACCAGATCAAAAGCTCAGCACGCCCCAACGCTGAGGCTGAATCAGTCTGTTCACAATGTGATTTCATTTTGTGATGGGGTTTGGAGAGACGCAGCACTCGGGGCCACGACAAGCCAGGGAGAGGAGTCCGTCAATTATAACAGCAGAGGCCAAGCGGGCCAGACATAAGCTCTGTGCTCTCATGAGCCAGCGCTGGACTGTCAAGTCTAGCAGTCACAGTCTCACCTGCTGCCCACAAGCCCTTGAGGTGACTCATCATGGAGGAGTGAATGACTGGACTTTGCCTGCTGCAGGTGACTCCAGAAACAATGCTGCTGTTAAGAGCTTTATCCAGTCTATAGGGTGTGTTGCACCTAGCCTAGCTGGATAAATGAATACAAGTACTAAATGTCATTACATGCATGCATACTGCCTTTATCAGAAAATCTGTTTTACTAGGTGCATGTCAGAAAATGCAGTTCTTAAATCAGACCAATCGTGCAAAAGTAATGCGTAAAAGTGCTTAAAAGCAGCCAATAACGCCAGATATAGATATATATTTACATATCTGTATATGATGTATATTATGTGAGGGCTGCTTTGGCACCTTCCTTAGACTTGGCATCCCACCAAAAGCATGAGTACGTCCGTCAGACTAGGCAAGATTACCAAACATGAGGACCAGATGGCACCTGTAGCTGAGCTGTGACGTGGTGTGAACCAGCTGTGGATGCTCCACTGGCATGACTAAAAAAAATAAAACGGGCAATCCAAAAATGAAGCTTTAAAATGTGCAATGCAATGCATTTGCAAGAGGCTAGCGTTGTAGCAACTCAACTGAATTCCTCAAACGTGCATTACTGACACACTGTCACCAGAGTCCTAAACGCCATACATGCAGCGACGATATTCAGTTTGGAGAGCGCACGGTGTTCATTTCACAAAGATGAAAATCATACTAAGAAGCAGGGTCATGGAGGAGCTTCCACTGTGTCCCTCTGATGTCCAAGTTTGATCTCGCTATGCTACTCTACTAGATCAGGGGAGTGAGAGGGAATCACTGGGATGGCCGTTTTAGCCAGAGATTGCACTCTCAGCAGAGTAAACGTTTATTTAGTTGTGTACCAAATCATCCCAGCTCTGTGTCGTCCAAATGGTAGCACAGAATCTCAACAGACACATGAAGATCAAGTGCAGCACGGTGTGCAACGTTACCTCTCTCTATGGCCGCTTATTTGGCCACTGAGGACCTCGCCAGAATGAAACATCCTAAACAACGTTATCCGGTAAATGTCACAAGCAGGCAGATGCTGCACATGCACGCACGCGCCGCGTCGTTTCGTCTTCATTCTAATAAGTAGGTCCCCGTATCTGTGAAAAATATGCGCGTTGATAAGTTGTCTTACGTTGTGGGGAGATACAACGTTAAAACGCGCAGCAGCCTTTCGGTGTCTTACCAGATAAGTACCAGTGTCCTCCTCCAACTCCAAATATCTCCACACAGATCTTGCCTCCTCTCGGTGCTCGGCTCTGCCTCGACCCGTGGCGTGTCGTCCTGCCTCTGTCCCTCTACGTCCGTCCGCCTGCCCTCCAAACTGCGATAATGTAATGCGTTTCTCACTAAATTGTCCTCGTAATCGTCTCAAAAGTGGGATGTGAAGAGTACCCGGGTTCCGCCTACCGCACGCACACAGCGACCCCAATCAAATGATTGTTGCGAAGCCAGCGCGCGCGCGGGGTCACGAGAGCCCCCTATTTGGCAAGCGTCTTTTTTAATCGTTTGAAATGGATGATGACAAGCGCTATATTGATATCGCCGGTCGGTTGAAGGGTCGTGGCCGCTGCTTTTACCGTGTTATTTCACACGGTGATGGTGGCGGATGGTGTATTTCACGGGTTTATCGTCGAGCTCGAGCGCGCATTATGAGACAATGAGACAGTGAGTGGTCGCGAGGAGACCACACACACCGTGCGTTTATTTAACGTGCTCGAGTGTTTCCCCTTTTATTAGATCCAGATAATAAAAACTCACGCGGGGTCTTTATGGAAATTCGATTTAATTTATTTTTTTTGGCACGCAATCCACAACGTAAACAGCTGCCCGTGCCATGTGCCACACAAGCTCACTGTTGCTTACGCACATAGGATACGCGTACGCTCCATTTCTAGGTCATCGGCGGGAGCGCGTTCTGATGTCACACCGCTCTGGGGATCGTCTCTTTTTCTCGCTCCTCTCGCTTCACGCGAGGAAGACACACACCTGCTGTCAAATTAGACCTGGTTTCCTCATCCTGTGAATCTTCATCTATTCGTGTGGGGCAGGTTTCAGATTTCAGACAGATTTCCCCATAGAAAACTAACTTCTTCGTAAAGGCGTTAATTACTCCACCTGCATGCAAAACGCACATAAATACATACCTGTATTTGTAAAACATGCATTATCTTTTTTTCCTCCAATACATTTACAATTGCGAGCTGAGACATTTTACACTTTCTCCTACAAGTACTCACCCCAGAATGAACCAGCAACCACGATTCCCTTTGAAGCTGTGGCAGTAAAAGTGACCTTGTGGAAAACAGAGGACATTTAACCTCTGGAACATATAAGCTCAGCATCTGCTCTGAGGTTGACCCAGTGGGGAATGGCTACCCATAGAGGAAAGGGCCAGAGATGCTGAGAAAGTGGCTGGTGAGTCCTGGAGGTCAGCAGAGGAGCTCAACAGATGTATGCTATAGTTCAAATCTCAAGTGCATGTGCTTCAATCTGTGGTTTCATTTCAAGAGCACTGTCCTCTGGTTGTTCCTTTTCCTCATAAATACACGTTTGGTGTGCTAATTTAAGCGCTGTTAACTAATTAGGGGGAGAGGATGAACGCAAAGGACATCTGGTAACTGGTTCTGGAGGCACAGCATTTTTCATTCAGCCCTGTTCTTTAAATGGTGTGTGTGTGTGTGTGTGTGTGAGTGCGTGTGTGTGTGTCTGTGTGTGTCTGTGTGTGTACCAGTCTCACCTTGCCTCACCTATCTGTCAGCCTAAAAAGGTGATGCATAGTGCTCCAGAGGACTTTCTGACTGCCAAGAGCAGTGCACAGCAAGCTGTAACCATAGAAACTGGGTGTCGCAAAGGTCTACAACGTAAGTTCGATGACCACTGAGCGGAGATGCTAAATGACGAATGAAGTATGGAAGCAATGAATGTATTTTAGCTCACAAATGAGGTTCATATGTCAGGGTACTCTGGACCTATTCATTTAAGTACGCTCATTACCCTAACATGGGGTACACTTTGCACAAATGAATTATTCCTGAGAGTAATACATAGTCGTTCTAATGTTATTGTTAATGTTATTTATTCAATGAATGGAAGGGAACAGCTTCACAGTTATTACATTATGTTAGTTGAACATAGAATAGTGTGTGATTTGGTTAAAGAGAGGTATAATGTTAGCATGTTAACCATCTTGGTTTAGTATGTTAGCACGATAACATTTGCTGTGTAGCTCTAAACACAGACTACAGCCGAGGCTCGTGGGTATGTCAGTACTTTTGCGGTCATCATTAATAGTCATAAACAAAAATATTGGACAAATATAATATTTATCCGATTATGGTGCGAGATGAAATCAAAGCTATTACAATTCATCCTGTGGGAGTATGAATGTCTGCGCAACATTTCATGGCAATCCATCCAATAGTTTTTGAGTGGTTTCCGTCTGCACCAGAGTGGTGGACCGACCTACTCACCAACATTGCCATTAACTTCCACTGAGCGGCACACAAACGGTGAATGAAAATAATGTATAATAATACATTTCTGGCTGCATTCTTTCCGTCTTTGTGCAGAGATCACAGGTGTACTTTGATCAACAAATTGAATTGCTGGACATTAGAAATTCTAGCAGAAACATATCACTCAGTTTTAGACGGCACTGTTTTCACAATAATGAGCTAAAAACAAATGCAGTTAATTGGCACGACTATTCACGTGCGTATTTATCTGACATTATTCTTTTACCCTGAAACTAAAATCCTAGTATATAATTCATACAGAATAATACAGATAAATTAAGAAGATAACATTTAACATTCTCTTTCATATTGCACATGCCTTTTACTGCTATTTTAACATAACTTTATTACTGTTGTTTTTGACACCACAGTCTTTTCGTCACAAAAAACTCATTTGTTGATCAAAATCAGTTTTGTTGTTTCTTGCTCTCGCCAAAAGAATGTTGGTGCGCATTCATAGAAAAAGACTTAAGTCATCTTTGTTCAAACTGCAATACCCACACTGTACCCGATGTATTAACAAAGGGATACGAACTTCTGAACAGCTTTGAATGGATTTCTGAAAACAATGGGAGCCTGTGACTTCTGGGGAAGTCACGCAAATCTGAATAACAATATAAGAGTTTATAACTTTGGTGACTGTAAGTGGATTTAGACTTTTCAAATATACAATATATACAAATATCCTCCCCTCATTATCCTGCACCCTTACAAAAGCAGTCTCTCTAATCTTCACTTAATTTCAATGAGATTTAAAACGATGTTGTTTTTTTGAGGGTCATTCCCAAGGAGCTTCCCTCACAAATATGAAGCTTGATTTGTGGCCTCCTGTCTATCCTTCCCACAGCCCACGCCATTTACATAATTAGGAGAAACGGGAAGAATAGATCTCATCACAGACCACTAAACCCATTCAGTTTATTTTGCTGAGCCCTGCTGGAAGATGCTGCAATCAAACTCAATTAAGGTCAATCCTCTATGTGCATTCATCATTTGGGGAAGAGATGCCAGTCACTGTGTGATTATCCAAAGCAACATGGCCCACTCATGGATGAGCAAGAAATAGCCATGCTGAGGAAATGATGTGGTTATGCAACTACCTGAAAAATGGTTTCAGTGAGGTAGTGCTTTATGTAGGACTATAGGCAGTTTGGTAAAGGTTTATTATTGCCTTGTGAATCAAGTGTGGGGGTGACTCATGCTCATGCGTGAACATCAGCTAACACTGACGACACTTGACACGGTGCCTTTGGGATGAGTCAGTTTGTAGGTGTTAAAGAAATTTACATGCCTGCTCAGTAGTTCCGGTTTATTTTCGTGAATACAATTAGTAAATAAGAAGGAGGAGAAGAATATGATCCATATGAAATATGTCAACTTTATTTAATCGTTTCATTTATATTCTACGCTATCAGCAATGGTTTCACTCTATGTGGGTTAGGTTATTTGTGTTAGAGCTTTTCAATCTATCGATGTTTTATCGCGGTGAGACTAGATATTGACTTAGATTTTGGATATCGTTTTATGGCATAAGTTTCTTTTCCTGGTTTTAAAGGCTGCATTCTACAGTAAAGGGATGTCATCGTCTTAACTAACCAGACTGTTGTTTACCCACTTAGTCATTGTAGCCACATTATTGATGATTATAAATAAAATATAAAATCTCATTGCACCAATGGTCAACCCTACAAAAATCGTTACCGAGGTATTAGGTCAAACATATTATGATATTTAATTTTCTCCATATTGCCCAGCCCTAATTTAGCTATATGGTAATATTTTAGAGCCTTATCATTTATCCCTCAAACGTACATGTATTTTTTTTGTAATTATTACATTTTCTTTATCTGTGATTTGACATAACAAACCTCAATAGCTGCTAGCTTTTTACCGAGCTTTCAACCATATAACATGGTCCTGATCAGTGGTCAGTTATGTTGGAGATGGATCTGTTGATATAGGAGCTCATATATGATTTCACTTTTAGGACCTCTTGTCGGTGCTGTTGCCTTTTAGCTGAGCTTGAAAGTTCTTTCTCGACCTTCCAAACTGCAGTTTTACAATCCCACCTCAAGGTTCACTTGCTAGATCATTTTCTGGAGCTTTCAACCATACCACACTGTCTTCATCAGCTCATTGAGTTTGTTACGGAGATGGCTCCTTTCACATGCAAGCTATTTTAGTTAACTGAAAGCTTCAACTAGGAAAATATCGTCTCATTCCATTTCGCAGAAGATGATTTAATTTGAACTTCAACAGCAAGAGGCGGTGGAACAAATCAGTTGGAAACTAAGCGGCATATTGTCAGAAACTGTAAACGTTACATAATGACGCGGTAAGCTAGAGTAATCAGGGAGTTTCTGAAGAATTTATCAAGAGGAGACATCTGTCATACTATGAGGATGATGTTTGTTATTCTCTCCAGACTTCAATCATCTGAGAAAGTTTTTACAGAAGAAGCTCATTCTCCAACATATATAAACACATGCTTGGGCCACCTGCCCACTCCGCTTCTTTTGCCATCAAAGAGCCTGCACTGTAGTACACACACACACACACACACGCATGCACGTACGCATGCACGCACATGCACGCACAGAGAGTAGAGAAATCCTGAGCATTATTCCTCTCTGTGGGAGGAATTCCCTGAAGAAGCAGCCTAGCTGTTCCAGGAGGGAGCCGAAACATCGAGGCCCAAAGAGGGGAAACCACATTCTAGAATAAAAGTTTGGTTTAGTTGGCTTGTAATGTAACACATGTACTAAAAGAGATAGATTTTTGAAAATGTCTGCTGTTGCTTTGTGTTTAACATGGTTACCATCAAGTTAACTCACAAAAAGATAAAGTTGGACATTTTAAATTTGACGTGGTCCTTCGTCTAATCAATGGCAATTTTAAATACCGATTGGAGCACATTTTTGTCAAGCATCACTATCGCAATATGTCATTTTAGCCATGCAAGCAACATGGCTTATTGGATGGGAATGTCTGTCAGTCAGTCCACCACTTTGGTCCAAACGGAAATATCTTAACAACTATTGGATGCCATTAGATTTGGTACAGACATTCATAGTCCCCAGAGGATGAATCCTAAAGCCTTTGGTCATCCTCTGGCTTTTCCTCTACGGTCACCAGCAGGTTATATCTGTCACTTATCCAGTGAAATATCTCAACATCTACTGAATGACTTGGCACCAAATTATTATACAAACATTCATAGTCTCCAGGCAATGTGTCCTACTGACTACTGAGAGCCCCTGACATTTCCTCTAATGCCACCCTAAGGTAGACATTTGTTATTCTGTGTGAAATGTGTCAACAACAATTGGATGGATTGCCATGCAATGTGGTACAGACATTAATATCCGAGGGTGCATTGTAATAACTTTGGTTATCTTCTGACTTTTCATCTAGTGCCATTATCAGGTCATGGCCAAATCCTTGCAAAGCTAATGCAATTCCCAACAGCCGTACTTTACGTTTGCGCAAACTAGCTAATGTTAGCATACGGCCACGCTACACTGAGATGATGAACATGATAAAGATATCTTTACGTATTGAGTTTCTTTTATAACTTAAAAAAGAATCATCTGGCTACATGTTATTATCTTCACATTGGCTTTTCAGTCCAGACAGAATAGGTGACAAATTGGATTGCACTCAATGAACAGCTGAACACTGAAGCCACTGTTAATGGGATTCTCACATCGCTTCTCCTTAAACTCATCAAATTTTTACCGACCATTATTCAAATTTCATCCCTTTGCCAGCTGCTTGGTATAGCCTTGGCTAACTACTGTAATCTATGTCCCCTGAAGGAATCATGAAAGGCTCATGTGACAAGGTAAGTCCCAAACGAGAGTCTCCTGCTACAGGAATGAACTCTGTGTGAACTTTGTGTGGCCGTGCAATTTTATGGATTGTACAAACTGTTGTGGAGCAATCTGCACACGATATGTACAGTTATGGAAATATGCATTATGCCTTTCACACTTTTAAAATAACAAGAGAATACATAATTAGCACAAATAACTTTCAAAGTTTGACTTGTGAGAGCTGATAGCGTTCAGATTACATAAGGTGCATAATACCACCAAATAGCCTACTGGTACATTCTGTAAACAGCTTATATTATCAATGTAAAAGAATACATCTCATTAGTCGACTCAAAATTATGATCCCAAACAGATGGTATCCTGTGGTTGTCTTAAGGGCCCCATGGGAGAAATATCCAAAAGTTTTTGGGAATAATTCTTAAATTATGAAGTAGAAATACCTCATTTTATGAATGCTAAGATTTAATAAGACATCTAAACTCTTTCTAAATGAATGTGGCTCATAAGTTCCTCAGTTATTGAATTATCCTGTTTGGACAGCTGGCCGGGGTCTTAAGCGAGTTGCCTGCATGAGACGCGTGTATTACCAGTGTGGGTTCTTCTGTTTGTCATGCATTTGTTCCGTGTATAGTCTTAGATGTATTTCCTTTTAGATCCCAGAGGAAAGGAAAACAAACATTTCAGATGTAGACAAACGGCACACTGTGCAGCATGTCCTTTGGATCAGAGCGGCTCCATGATCCACCTGACAGCATACAAAGCTTCCCTCTTTAAATGGAAAATATCGACTTAATTAAAGGACTTCATCGGATACTGTGAACTTATTAAAGTATTGGATAATGGACTGAGATTCCTCATGTTCAAGTTATTTTGTAATAATAACCTTCTTCTTGCCATACTTGCATAGTCACATGCAACAATTTCCTCTCAGCTTGCCTTATGATGTAGTTCTTGTTTTTTAGCTTCCATTTTCCATATCGCCGCTCGTCATGTTGTAACAAAATGTATATTCCTATTTATTTCCGCATGTCATCCTTCCCCTACATCAGGGGCAGGTCAAGAGACTGTTCATGCTCTAGTTTTCTACACTTCCTTTTCTTTAGTTGCACAGAAAATTAAAACTTTAAGTCAAACTTCAGCCGTTTCAGACCTTCTTTCACATGTTCTATGTAAATGTAGACGCCAAGATTGACTTTCATTGAGAGATATTAGATTGTTACTTAGCATTCAGGTGGAGAAGTAAAAATGTAAAAGGCAAGAGATAATACTTGGTGAGGCAAAAGCCAATATTTAAGTGATCTGACCTGCTCCAGTGTGCTACAGTAATACATGTTAGATATAAGGCCTGTTCAATAAGGTTGCATTTAAAGAATTGAGCTGTTTCTAGAACTAAAAAAAGAGAGTGAGAGAGTGCATTTGCTAAAATCCTACTCATAACACATTCTCTATACATTGACCTGACATTGACATGTTGTACATATGCCAAACTCATCCTCTAACAATTTTATTCAGTGTGGGCACTGACTGCGTTATGCAAAACGGCTTAGTCAACTGACACAGATTTTGGTAAGCTGAGCCAGTGTCTGAAAACTGAGTAGGCATTCACAAGCGTCCCTGTGTGACAGTGAGCACAGCTCATTTTGTGCTGCGGTATTAATCAACAAAGAGATCAAAGCTGTCATTCTGCTACTACAGGGTTTGTGAAGCTGCACTGTCCAGCTGTCACTCAAGGAGACCTGGATGTGCTCTGGCATCCGGACTTTCCGTGCTACCTGGTGTGACGCATACAACCTGATTGTAGGGGAGGATTTCTTTAGGAAAGAAATGGAGATGATTCAAATAAACCTCTAGCATTGTGACAGTTGTATGATGACCCAACAGCAGTGATGTTTACCCCCCCTCTCTGCCAAACCCTGCACCCAGCAGCAGTGAGGACATCACTGCGTCACTGTGAGACAGGCAGGGACGGAGGCTGCTGACGTAACTGAAGCACAGATATAAAACTACAATCACATAAGATGGAGGAAAGATTTGATCTGCCAGGCAATTATACATTAAAAGGTGCCCAAATTATCAGCATAAATATGTATTTAACATCATTCCATGTACTATAAAAAAGTGAGTTTGGGAAGTAAATATTTTGCAAAAAAATTTTTATAACTAGAGGAAAATTGTAATGGATTTTTTTGTACGTTTTTTGTTATTTTATCCTTTTTAATAGTGACAGGTTGAAGAAATTCCTTCTGAAAGTGACACTGCCCCCTAGTGATGGGAATAAGAGTGAACGTGCTGTATGTGTTTCGATACAACAGGAACATCTACATAACACGTATAAAAAAGCAGATTACATATATTGCCACTATAATATCGTCTCTCAAATCCTTCACTGGAATTTGACTGACATTTTAATGCTTAAGTTGTAAAAGTGACTGAAAAAGGCCCCACAATTTAATTAAATTCACCTACATGAAAACTATCCACAGGAAAGTGATGAAACTCTTCCCAGAAATGAAGGACTAAACTAAACATTACAGAGTAAAATAATTAGGAACAACACAGCCATTAAGGTGGCAGGAGACACCGTACTGTCCGGTATCTTCAGAGCAACCTCGAGCTCAGTTGTTCCAGGAAATAGCAGAGACAGAACGACCCTGAACAAACAGCAATGTTCTGCGAGACATTTTCAAAATCACTGGCATTCCCACTGAAGCGAGAGCTGAAACATATCAGCCATTAAGCCTCAGGAAAGAGGATATGAAGGCAGCCAATAGAGGGTCTGGCAGCACTAATGGACAACATATCTAGCGGTGAGAGAGATTCAGCATGACCAGAGAATCACTAGAGTTACAACTTTTGTAGAAATGAACCTGTACTATATGTGAATACAAAATGAAATGAGCATTTTGATACAAGACCAGCCTGTACAGCAGTAAGACTCTCAGGATTGTGGATGTATTGGACCAAGTCATCATGTTTACATGTTATATATTTTAACAGCTCGGTAAAGCACCAGATACAGCTCATTATTTTTCTTAAAGCACAGCTATAGGCCCATGTGGTATTAGGGAACATACAGTACAACAAAACCATAGCGGAGAGTGAAGCTGTATTATATGAAGGATACTGAATCATTACTTATAAACATGACCTCTTAAATTAAGTCTACACTTCCGAGCCTACACATCCAAGTCATGAAAGAAACATACTGAACTGCAGTCGAGACAAGAAATCAAGATGCAACTGTAGGGCCGTTTTTTTGCATTTTTTTTTTCAGGTCTTTCTCAAACATGGGATGGAAGGAGAAAACTAATAAATGTGCTTAGGGTGGCTGTGTTTGTACACGGTTTATTTTCTTTTTTTCCATTTTTCATTGCGAGACATCCATCTCCTGGAGCCTTATTAGCGAGAGGTGACGTTTACGTTTGGTTGATATTTAGATTGAATTGTGCTGTTAGATGCAGGAATGATGGGATTGTTGTTAGTTTAAAGTTTCTGAATAATACCATGTAAATGACCAGACGTAAAAATAAAAATATTCATTCATTCGTTGTTTCTTATTAGGGGAGAAAAAAAAAAAACAAACCTTGCAGAGAAGTATCGTTAAACACAAAAGGTTGGGTTTAATTTAGATTTTCACAGAAACAAAACCTCAGCAGGTCCACATCATTTTATGCACACTATACAACATTTACATGTTTATTCAACTGAAAAGACATTTTGGATGACAAAATATCTAGCTATATAAAACCAAACTACATTTTATATACATAGAGAAGATAGAAATGACAGTTTACGTCTGTGCAGGGGGAGGAATTATCTTTCTCTTTTTCCTTTTCACAGTAGAATAATTTGGCCACGAAAAATGTATATTTCCCCATTCAGTAGGATTCTCTCGCCAGTTCACTCTATCTCAGTGAAGCGTGCGAACATGGCCTTACGAACGGCATCCTTGTAGGTGTCGGATGCCGAGAGTTCGTACGAGCTTCCTTTAATACCCAACCCTGTGCCCTTGGTCCTCAACGAAGCCTGTGGAGAAAAGACGGTTATTAGAGGAGACAGATTGGACGCAGGTAGCCCTCAGGTAACAGTGCTAATTGCTTTGCGAGTGAATAAAAACAAAACAATGACATGCAAAGTCCATCTGTTACGAGCTGGTAGGGATACAAGAGGGTTATTATGAAGAAATATGGAAAAGGCTTGTTGTTGCCTCCGCACCGAGATGGGAGCCGTGATGCCCTGTTGGTGGCGACCCAGACCTTTGCCTTCCTGCCAGCCCATCGCTTGCAACATTTTGTTCCCGATGTTGTCGCTTGTAAGGCCGTCTTTGGTGGGCTGTTCATAGTTTCTGTTGGAGCGGAATGACAGGACACGTTAAAGTTACTGAGATTTGACAGACGTTTGCAGGGAGATTTAAATTACACTTACACTGTAGGTGTTGGCGGTTTATAGAATTTCTTCTTAGGTGCAGGAGGTTCGGGAACACCGTACTTCTCCCGTCGCTCTGCAGCTCTGTCTCTGTACTTCAGCTGTTAAAATGACCACATCACAAAGATGCTCTTAATAAATGTGTCCTCACTGCAAAAATCATTTCACTGATAGAGAAATTGGTAGAGACTGCTTGAGCCAAATACCTCTGTTTCTTTCCTCTCCAGCTCCTCCAGCTCAGCTTCTGTGAGTTTTGCTCTTCTCTGAATTTCCCAGTTTTGCTTTAACAATTCAAAGCAGTTTTTTTTTTTATTTCCGACTAAATATCATGTTCACATATATGCACTGTATATTCAAGACGGTATAAGATCAATAACGACCCTCTCCATTTTGTATTGAAGCTTCATGTGTTGAACAAGGCAGCAGCCAGAATATTCACAGCTACTTGCAGATTTGACGCCTGCCGCCATCCTCACCTTGTGGAGGTCGGAGAGCTGCTGGTGACGCAGCAGCGCATCCTTGTTTGGGAACTGACGTCGACAGAGCAGACAGACCAGCTTATTCCAATCTGTTATTTTTCCCTCCTCATCTGCTGCTCTTTCTGAGCCGCCCTCCTCTGGGTCACTGTCTCCGTTGTAAGCAGCGACCAGACCGCTCTGAATGATGAAGAAGGATAAAGGGTGAAGTGTTATGGGATGTGTTTCTTTTATTAATAGGGGGGGGGCAAAAAAGGCACAAACAAACCTTGGCTGACGTCTCCGGCTCTGTGATCTTGAATTGTTCGATCATGAAAGAAGGCATCTCAAAACCTCCCATTTGCTAAAAAAAGGAAGCAACTCTCATTAACAAATAATACACACACAAGCAACACCATCATGACTGTCCACAACACAAATAACATTAAAATTAAAAAAAGCTCCTGGTTTAGAGTCATCATGAGATCAAACATCAACATAGGAAAAAGATTATAACTAGTGGTTAAGTTATCATTCACACCAAAAGTATGTATTTGAATGACAGTTAGCCCCCTCTCAGTCTGTGTATTAGTGCAGTTTCAAGTAGGCTATGACACTAATCCAATGCGAAACATACTAAAGACCTAGTGACTGCTAAATACCTTTTTCTCAAAGAGGAAGAAACCTGCATCGGCAGCTGCGGACTCTCTCCTCTCTTCCTCCTTGGAAGGTCCAAAGCCTTGGAAACTGCTTTTAAAACTTTCTTTTTGCTTATTTAAGGTTTTTGCCCAACGCTCCATGTCCTTTGCAATCTGTAATTGTATGACCAATTATTACAGATTTCATAGAAATAATGAGAAACGAGTCATGCGGTGACAAGAAACGACAACCTTTCTTTAAGTTTACCTGTTGTGCAGACTTGCTTTTGGGCTTGTCTTTTTTATCTTTGGGCTCTTTACTGTTTGTGGCTGAGGAACTGTTAGCCGACACTTGTTCTGTGCTCGTGTCCGACTCGGCCGGTGCAGGGACGTACGTCTCCTTCTCACTGTCCCAGTAGAGGTACTGCTGAGTCTCTGAGTTATAGTAGTACTATTCATAACATGCATAAGAAAAAATGTTATAAACTGTTGAACTGGTCAAATAAAAATCACATGCAAATGCACAGCGTCTGGCAGTATATTGTGCACATTCAGTAGGACCACAGGGAACATACTTGGCTGCTGGGATCATAGTACAGGCCGGTCTGTGGATCATAATAGTAACCTGAAGACTCATTATACTGGTATGTGGAGGTGTCGGGGGCAGCTGCAGATACAAAAAAAAAAAAGAGGCACATATGAAACAAAACTTGCCTCATAAAATCACATAAAAGTAATTGTTCTATTCATTCACATGCAGAGGAGCCACTGTGCAGCTGACTACTCTCACCTGTAGTGTTAGCAGTGGGGGCCGCACAGACCGGAGCTGCAACAGTGGAAACGCTGGCAGTCTGCGGTGTTGCGTCAACAAGCCTCACTAACTGATGTGGCTGAGAGGGGGAGGGGGAAAATCAGGATTTACTTTTGCACCCATGGAAAAAAAAACAAAAAAAAAACAGAGTGATAAATTATAAATGAGTAGTTGTGTTTCATTATGTAGGTTCCATACCTGTATGGGAGGCTGGCTGATAATGACAGGTTGGTAAACCTGAGCCATCTGGGATATGACCACACCCGCCGCTGTAGGTATCAAGGTGTTCATCCCTGGAGCAGCTAAAGACAGATGGTAATGATAGATTAGCATTCCAGGCCCGAGTACAGAAATCAGTCAAAATATCTCTCGGAGTGATTGACGGCTGTCATTACCTCCGAGTAATCCATCTCCAATGACAGGAGCCAACACTTCAGGCTGCTGCTGCTGCTGCTGCTGCCACACTTGATAACTCTGTGCCTACATCAGAGGAATAAAAAAAAAAAAAAAAAAAAAAAAAGGTTAATTCAGTTATTGGGCTTTCTTGTTAAAGTCATTGTCACAATAAGGCAGACTGTGAACTGACCGGTGTTTGCTGTGCATAGCTCTCTGGAGCAATGTAGTCAGAGGTGGCACCTGAACCCTGCTGCAACTACAAGAAAATACAGAGATGAGCAACAACACACACAAACCCAACTTTAAACATGCCAAGCTGCA
The DNA here is from genome assembly GCA_943593645.1 of Bovichtus variegatus. Classification (NCBI taxonomy): domain Eukaryota; kingdom Metazoa; phylum Chordata; class Actinopteri; order Perciformes; family Bovichtidae; genus Bovichtus; species Bovichtus variegatus. The sequence goes on along the minus strand of CALSCE010010723.1, from coordinate 4,242,654 downwards.
TTAAGCCAATATGTTTGCAAATAAATGTGTAAATTCAGTAAACCATAACCAGATAATATTACAATTTGCACAATATATTTTTAATTAACAATCATAGGACTCCTTGTAATGTCAACGTTTCTTATAACGACGAGCGCTCTGAGAATCGACAGCTTTTTGCAGCTTCCTGGTCCTTTTATCTAAATCATTTTAATTCACCAGGCCATAGGTTTGAGTCTCTGTGACTCCAAATATAAAACAGTGGACAGTAAAGCAAACGCACTTCCATGAGCCAATTGTACTGTGGCTGGCGAGAGCTGTTAACACTTAAAAATCATACATAACGAACCATAATGATGCCATATCTCCAAAGATGTATAATACGAGCTCTTTTAATACACAAATATACATCTGCAGTCCTTTAGAGAAATCACTAAAATGCTTTTTACCTCCGGTGGTTCACACATTTTTACTCGTACCACCTTTTAGAAGTTCAGAAGTGTTCTATGCTTTAATGTCACACCACGTAGCGTAGGGAACTTAAAGTGCAACACATATAAAAGACTGAGAAATACTGCACAGCACCAAGTAAAACCCTGATACCTGGCTGGATGACCACTGAGCGGCAGCAATGGCTGTGCTGGCAACAGAGAGAGCACTGGCTCTGATCCCATCAGGCTGCGCTGAGTCTCTGGAAAAGACACAAAGCGATTAGTACAAACCTTCATTTTGCAGCACACGCAGGATGAAAACGAGTCCTTTGTTTGCTTTAAATACGCTCGCATTTGAATACTGAACCTGCCTGCAGGACCAAATAAGCACCCTCCAGCGCAACGTACATTTTACAATAAGTGAACACATTTTTTTGTTAGTGCACTAGAACAAAAATATATATATATACCAATAATATATACTGTGTGGGGATAAAGCTTCCCACGTGGTGCAGTTCACACAGTATGGATTCAATAGAGCTATGTACTATATTTTATTATTAGAAAGCTGAATCCAACAGCATGTGTGTGTGTGTGTGTGTGTGTGTGTGTGTGTGTGTGTGTGTGTGTGTGTGTGTCACTTCGACTCACTTCCGCGCACTCTTGGCATAATCCACACCAATAGTTTTTCCATCCAGCTTTAGAGGTGGCTGAAGGCTCTGGAGAATGGTGAGCAGCTGAGAAGCCTCCTATACAAGAAGTGAAGATGCAAGATTGTCACACGCGGCGTCTTCCCCCCAGAAGAAACATATCGACTTATGTCATGACTACATATTGACGTACAAGGGAAAGAACATACCAAGGGAGATGAGAGCTGAACAAAGGCAAAGCCTCTGTTCTGTCCCGTTTGCTTGTCTTTGATGAGGCGGATGTTGCCCGCTGACAGGTTGGCATAAGGGGCCAATATGTTCAAAATCCCATCAACACTTGAAAGAGGGGCAATGTTTCTCAAAATGATTGCTGTAAACAACACAAAAAAAAGGATTTATGAAGAAATGTAGAATACCGTTTACTGGAGGAACGTACCATTTGAAGGCGTGATGAAAAACACACTTACTGTCTCCATTGTAATCTCCTGGCTGTTGAGACTCAGCATTTAAACCACTTAGTCCTGGCGACTCTCCATCTGTACTCGCCAAGGACAAGGACGGGTGACACAGAGGTTACCTGTCAGTGAAAGACACCGATAGCGAGCAGGAACCAGTGGCAGAAATTATACTTTTGGTTTGTTGAAGTAACAACTCACCAACTTTGGCCGCTCCACACCTGAAGCACTTCAGCCTCTTCCGGAAATTGTACAGACCACACTGATAAAAATCAATGACAATTGTACAATTAGGCACCTAAAACGCATGTGCACTTTATACCGACTTAATAACATATTAGTACGCAACATTGTCATACAAGAACTATCGTTACAGCCCATGTTCAGTCCTTGTGCAACAGGCCTGCAGGTGAAACCTTTACAAGCCAGTACGTAATGTGATGTATACATAAAAAAAAATAAAAAAATGCAAATATCTATTTATGTACTTTTTATATTTATGCTTACTCTATTTTTTACTCAGTATATGACCCAAATATGTAGCGTTTCTCGTTCTTTTTAACGACTCATTACCCCCCACCCCTCACTTGTCTCCGTTTTGGGTTTTTTTTGACTGAGAGAAGCTTGCAAGAATTCCAAGGTGCATGTACTCTGCATCTGTGCAAAAGGCAAACAAAGTGACTTGAACTAGTAAGAAATGACACTCACTGCATTGCAAAGCCAGTTTTCAAACTTCTGTCTCCTGTTGCTGTAGTGCACCGCAATGCTTTTCCCCTGGATCACCAACTTGTTCTGCAAAGTCAAAAGCCACCAGTTATTTCATAATTCCAAAGAGAAAAGTGAGAGCAGCAGGAACGGGAAAGAGTGGCTAGGCTTACACTCTTAGCTGCTTAGGAGTGTCTCAGGGAGTAAAAGGGAACAGAGATAGAAAGTGAAGTTCAGAGAAGAAGCTGCAGTTCTGTGTACGAGGGAATGAGCTCTCAAAAAACAAAAAAATGGGTTCTAAGTGTTTGGGATCGGAGTGCTGCCAGCTCGTCCAGGTCTCACTCCAGTCTTCGGATTTTAAATGGAGATGAGAAAATATCCAAGTGACTGAGCTGGAGCAGAATGTGCTATGGAACCACTGGACAGTCAGGACTGAACAAGACTACTTGGGACTCTGTGAACAGGAAGTATAATCCTTTCATAAGGACAGCCAAAGGGCTTATTTAGCTTAAAGGTCCTAAACATATTTTCTGCCTATCTTACATTTGTAAACAGAAAAAAAGATTTCATTGCATTTCCAAATGCAAAAAAAACCTTTAAAACAGCGATTCAACACTGAATTCACAACATTCAGGAAAACTAAGCAGTTGAGAGACTATTCTGTGTGGAAAAAGATGCTGTATACTAAATCAGCCACGTGTGTGATATCAGAAATATTTACCTCTGATATCACAGATTTGTGTGAGCCAAGGTTATGATACAGTCCTGCCACTAAATACCAACAGTGTTTAGCTCTGTATACTGCATAATGCACAACTCTCAATGATCACTCATGTATAGGTTCATTGGGGCTCTAATCTCCAAGAATAATTCTAAACTTGGTGATTGTTGAGGCAACCTGATTGGTCTCCATCCATCGGGTAGAATCTTGCAAGTGATAAAACTCCACGAAGGCGAAACCTCGGCTTATACCTAGAGACAGCATTCAAATATAGACGGGAGGCGTGTTAGTTAGAATGCTTTGGTGCAACATTCAAACTCACAATGGGCTTGTACAGTCCAGTTCAAATCAAAACGGAGATGGGAAGGGTGCTTACAAGGTCAAGGGGATGGTGGTAGATTTTGTTTACTATAGCATGTTAAGTCTGTACAAAAACTGGTAGAGGAATAGTAAATACAGTTACCTCCTTACCTGGGGATGTCATCAAAAACCAGACAATCTATGTGACACAAAGGATCCTCTGACAGTAGTAATAAGAGGCTTTTTTTTTTTCAGGGATTGCAATAAAAGAGGTAAAGTGGGTTGTAAGACAGAGGGTGGCGGTTAATGTGAGACACTCAACACTCACCTGTCCTTTTCTTCATCAACCGAATGTCCACAGGCTGGGGCCCCAGCAGCTGCTCGAGCGCTGCGCGGATCTGGAGGATTGAGGCAGAGGGTCAAATGAACCTAAATACAACTGCTGTTCTTTTTCACGCGAGCGAGGTAACAAAAAAGCAGCTGAAATAAGTTGCACTCCTCGAACAAATTCAAAAACTTCCTCAACTACGCAAACAGCCTGAACAAACCCTCAGAAATTGTGGTAAAGCCGGACCCAATGCGGCCAAAACCTCCCAAAATAAGCTGCTTGATGCCGATTAAAATGTCATGCCAGCTCAAGTGTTTTAGGAATTTAGGTCAACAAATGAAAATGATGCCTCTGATTTTTACAATTTACATTCGCAAAAAGGATCTCTGACTGATTTCTGCGCCATAACTTTACACCCATTCCAGGTCAGTTTACAGATTTGAACTTTGCCCTTAGAGCGGACAGCCTGCCACTCTCCGCCTCTAATACCATCACACTCTTCACACTGGATTCACTGTTCCTCATTAAAAAAATTAAAGCAGAAGGCAGCCAGCTCTACCTATCCCGTTACACTTGGTGTTGGTTCACCCTTAAAAAGCATAAGTGAGACTTGTGAGCTTACATCATCTTCTGTGACATGAAGAGAGAGCCCCCTCAGCATAATAGTCTTGCTCTCCTCCTCCTGCTCCATTTTAAAGTCCTGATCAGGATAATCCCCATCGTATTCATCATCGGATCTGTCACTATTGCACCGTTTTCGGCCCCTCTGTTGCAGACAAAACAAAACAAAATAATGCTGTTATTGTTACGTTTTGAGCTGTTGGTTAGGGTTAGGTATTCCTATTCACTTACCTCTGGACTGTCTCTGCGCTCGTCAAAGCGTTCTCGGTTTCTATCATCACCCCATCGTCGATCATAATCTCTCTCCACATCCCGACTTCGCCTTTCCTGCCATTCTGGATCATCTCTCCTCCCATCCGAACCGTATCTTCCACTACGTTCACCCCGACCAAGCCTGAAAAAGAAAATGAGTGTCAGTGGCAATACAAAGACTATGTGCCACCTCCGTATTGAATTATGATCATCTTACCTTCTATCAGCTCCCATGGTTTAATGTAGAGGAGACACGTTCGACCAAGGAACTCTGTAGACAATTCAAAAGGGTTGTTTCAGCCATTGAATCATTATCAAAGATAGCTGTCAGCAGGAGTCTGAGTCAGCCAGGGAAAACATCAGAGACTGACAGATTTTTACCAGGATACCTTCAAATCGGAATTTATGTATTGATTTGTTTTAACTTTATAAGCAGATTTGTCCTGAATACTTTATAATATTAATCCACATCAATAAAAAAATTAATAAATTAAAAAAAGTAAAATAAAATAAAAAAAAAAAAAAAAAAGGTCCTTGCACTTTTGCACTGAATGCGTTTATCAAAAAGGCAAAACAAATAAATCTATATTATCGTTACATTCAGTTGGCATATGGAGGGCTGAGGTCACAGATGAGATACCTAGGGCCTGATTTGAAACGACTGAAAATATCACAGCGTTTCAGATTCAGGTGAATGTAGTTACAGGAAAACTGTACATCTGATCGTATAGGCTCAGGTCGGATTTAAAAATAGTTCTTTCAGCGACAGCCTGCAGAGAGAAGCGGGCCTTCGCCAACACTGTAGCGAGACGGCCGGTGTGGCTAAGTGCGCGAGCTTTAACGTTTGATACCGTCGCGTATCTTTAAATTATTTAGTTTACGTTAGTATGCACAACAAATACAAATGCGTGTTTTTTCGTGTTACATACCGTTTTAATATCACAGACTGTCGCATCTGAGAGTTTGTAGGATTTTTTAGCTTTTTTTCAGGTTTTCCGGTCAGCAGAATTGTCGTCTTCTTCTCTGGTTCAGGACGGATCGCGAACAGGTGCATTGCGCGTTACCGCCCCCCACTGATCGGGAGGACACGGTGAACAAATGACGAGGATAATAATGCTCTATATCCCTGTGTTACCAAAACATCTACTGTACTAAAACTATTTATACTACAGCTTAATATACAATTGTGCAATATTATCTTACACTTCAAGTGTATGCCAAAGGCTGTTACCGTTTATAAACAGTTTAGTTTGAATTGCCCAAACATACTTGCCAAATTAATCTGTGTGTTTACTTTAGAAAGAAAATTAGAAGACACATCCATATCACTTGTATCAAGTATACCATTTATATATACAAATATATAAATATATATATATATATATATATATATAAATATACTGTTTATATACATATAAATATGTATATATATAAATGTGTATATATATATATATATATATATATATATATATTCAGAAACTTTTTAAGCCTGATCAAAATTGAAACAGAAGTTTGAACATTAGACATTCTCAATGATGACTCAAGTGTCAATAAATTAGGGCTGTTAAAATTGTTTAAGTGTCAAGTGTTTCCATTAAAATTTGGAAACAGTCCAAGAAAAAAAAAAAAGAACTTAGAACACAACTATAATTAGTTAAATAGTGAAATAGTTCATTAGAACATGCTTCGATATTCCAAGCCTTTGTTATGTCATAGAATGTTCAGAACATACAAGAGGACTCAGTTCAGATCACTCAGTCATTTATTGTTTCTTTACATTTGGAAACAGTACTTTCGAAGAGACTTCAAGATGGATATCCAGAATTTGTGTCCTTATGGACTGAAGAGCATTGTGGAGTGTATTTCCAGAGCAACACTCCTCTACCAACCTGAGGACGTCCCTGGCTTTATAACGCAGTATTTGTCAGAGATGATCACTTTCAGAAACTCTCACCCTGAAGATGATCCCAAGGTTGTTTGCTTCCGTTACCAAGAGATGTGGGGTAAGTTACTGTTCAAATATATCAAATATAATATTTTAAGTAATAATTTGTGATGTCTCTGGCTAATCTGATCAAGGCCTTTGTAATATGTCAGTCAGGTAATGCTGGTTTGAAGATTGAATGAAAATATATAATAAAATATCAATTAATTTGATCACTACTTGTCATGTTTTAGAAAATATATAGTGTGTACTAATCTTATGTTTTTGTAAATGCCCTTTACAGAGAAGACATTCCTGAGAAGGAGCAAGAGTCCAATCGCCGCCACTGAAACGCCACCACGAGCTCCTTCTCCGGTCGAGTTAGAAGAGGCCCTGAAGACGCTCTACTCAGATTTGGCGTCTTCTGCTGAACAAGATGTGGTCAAACCATCACAGAAGAAGATTCCTGCAACTCCAACCCCACTCCTGCGTGTTGGAAGGAAATTAAGAAAAAATCTACCACCTTTAACCACACCTTTACTTGTGGTTAGAGAGGAAGGAAAGGTGGCACCACTCCCCAGAGATGCCAGCTTGAAATCACATAGAGTGTCCACAGTGAGGGCAGCTGGTCAGCCACAGAGCAAAGCAACCACAGAGAGCGTGAAGAAGACCCCAGGAACATACCTGCCCATACTTCCACTGATTCCAAAGAAATCAACACCTACTGATTCAATTGCAAAATCCAGTGTCACCAGCAAGCCCTCCAAACTGAGTGTACCAGTAGTCACACACAGGCTTGTTCTTCCACCCATTGCACAGAAGAACTGCAGAGCTGAACAAGTACCTACTAAAGACGTGTTCCCGAAATCCAGGAAAGGGCCACCAATGAACAGGGAGTTGGTGCCAGAAAAGACCAGCAGCAGGTCTCCAGCGCGCAGAGCACTGCAGCCAGCAAAATCAAAACGTGAACCAGGCAGTGTACCGAAGCCAGGAAGCACCAAAGAGCCGAGGAAACACGGAACAGACCTCACCAGGACGAGACCTAAAACTCAAAACCTCCAGGAGCTGGAGAAGAATTGGATTCAGCCGACCCAAACACTTGAGAGGAATAGAGGAGGGAGGGTTCCCTGGGCAGACAGAGTCAGAGTAAAGCCTGTAGTCAATAGGGAAGTTGAAGAATTTCATACGAGAGACCTATGCATGACAAAGGTCAGGTGCCCTCACCAAGAGAATATCACTCATGTCGTAATTACAGGCATAATCAGACCAGATCCCCGTTTTTAGACCACAGCAGTCCGTCAGATCATCATTATGTATTTTATTGAGGACTCCTAATAATACTAGTAACTAACCTGACCCTAACCAAAGACTCTAAAACTAACTAACCTGATCCTAATTACATGGTTTGACATGCAGCCCACCAGGTACCCACCAGCCTTGGAAGGGGGTCCCCTCTTGTGTGGTCCTTCTCAAGGTTTCTCCCTTTTTCACCTGTTAAAGGGTTTTGGGAGTTTTTACCTTGCCCACTTGAGGGGGGGACCTGTATAACGTGGGTTCAAATTAACATTCCCTCCAATATTATAAATAAAAGTCAAAATAATTCTAATTGGATATTTCTTTCCATGTTGTTCAGGCCTACTTTGACCATAAAATTAATAAAATGTGAATATATCTTTAAAAACATTTAGAACGTTCACCTAATTTAGTTTAGTTTAGTTTATGGAAATAACACAATCAGGGGTATGTTGATATGTCCAGCAACAATGTTTATCATGCAGCCCACCAGGTACCCACCAGCCTTGGAAGAAAAATAAATACAATAAAATAAATCACTCGTTTGGGAAATGATGTCATTCATTTTGAAATGTTTAAATGTTAACACTATATAGCCGTTTGGGGCCAAGTATAATAACTTCAGTTTTGTCTGTGTTTAACATCAAAAAGTTGCAGGACAGCCACTTTTTTTTATGTCCTTAAGGCATGCTTAAAGTTTAGCTAATTGATTGGTTTCATCTGGTTTGATTGATAGATATCATTGGGTATCGTCACATACAAACTGAGATCGCTCAGATAAATAGGACTTAAACCTGCTCCAGTGCGGTCACCTACGATAATTACTCTCTGTTTTAAGGAGTAAACTCGATAGAAATTCAGATAGAAATTCAGATAGAAATTCAGAATATGGACCAGGAGGGCGGTACACTATAACAAATTAAATTGGCTTTATTGTTTTCCATGTTGGGTTTGAAAGCGTAAAAACAAGATTCAAAAGGTGCAGAAGTATAATAATATAACATATTTTAATGATTTTGGGAAAAGCAGTGGTAAAAATAAATAAATAACTTACTTAATGTACTGTATAATTTGATGCTATACGTTGGTACTTTTACTTAAGTAAGTCAAGATTCAAGAGATTTAAGAGATTTTATTTGTCACATATACATACAAGTATGTACAGTGAAATGCTGTTGCGTCAAACTCCCAGGCAATATACATTACAAGTACAAGAAATGATAAATAGCCAAGTAAACAAAATACCAGTTAAAAAATATAACCAGGATGAGCAATATATACAAATTGTAAACAATTTTTAAAAAATTGTAAACATTCACAAGATAATAAACATGATTAAAGTTAAAAGTAAAAATAAAAAGCGCAGTGACCAGTGCAGATAAAGGGGCAAGCTGTGAAGAAACTCTTCACTTACTCTACTTTAACTATTTACACATTTAGCAGAGACACTGTGATATTGCAAATCTTACTGAAGTACTGGAGTACTTCTTCCACCACTAGTGCTGTTCGCCCTGCACTGCCATGGACCTCAGGCTGTCACTCTTGGGACATCCTTGGCAGAGGGACACTGGCTGGTCCGGGCAGACACTCCCCCCCATCACCGCGGGGTGGCGCTGCAGTCCCAGTGAGATGCGGATCAACTGCAGAAGCAGAAATCTGCTCTCATCCCTGGATCCAACACCACAGCGCGATGGCCGCAGCAGTGGATGTGAACTGTTAAATATTGTTTAATTTATTGAACTACCTCACATATATAGCGTATGATTCGCGTCTCTCTCAGCTGGGAAAAAACACTGCAAGTGGTCTCCGCTGCGTTTAGAAGACTCGCCTGCTCCCACCGACTGTGACCCCGGGCATCAGGAAGAAGGTAGCCGGCTGGCTAACGTTAATATTAGCGGACCAATAGTATAACAATAACAACCAACTGTGTTAATCGGCGGTGGTTTCATACGTTATTGCTGCTGTTTTATTTTATTTTTAAACAGATCGTTTCTACTTTGTAAAGTGGAGCTGTGATTAGGTAGTTTAATGTGTACAACGTTTGCTGGCTAGCTAGCTTAATGGGCTGACAGCGTCCCTCTGTGGCTACGATGCTCGGACGTAGCTTGCTATATCTTCTCAGTAATTTCGCAACATATCAACTAGAAAGGCATCACACTAGGTTAGCGTTACCTCACTGTTTGAGACGAACGAAAGCTGTGTTCCCCGTGCCTGCTATGTACTGAAAGTGTTTCTCTTACGCTCGCCCTGCTGTGTCTTTGATTCTTCAGTTAAGCTAGCAGGCTGTATGGCTGAGCCGGAGCTTCTGCTGGACTCCAATATTCGACTTTGGGTGGTGTTACCCATTGTCTTCATCACCTTTCTTGTCGGGGTGATTCGGCATTATGTATCCATTCTTCTTCAAAGTGACAAGAAGCTGACGTTAGAACAGGTTTCTGACAGGTATGTAATGTTCACATGGTGAAGCAGAGATCGGACAGTGTCTGACGGTGTGTCGCTATGGTTCAGCGGCTTATGCTGATCACTGGTCTGCTGCTGGAATATACCGTCTGCTAACGGCAGGTGCCGCTTGAAAGTGGTATGTGACTGTCAGACTGTCATACCAGTCACTTCCCCTGAGACACATTTCTCATCAATGATTATTGTATTTAATTTATTGACAATGTTGCGCAACATAGCGCCGTAAATAAAAAAGTGTATAATGTTTAGTTTCTCTCGTCTGACACCAGTCTGACTAATCGATAACAGAAATATATAGCCAAATAACTAAACAATACTTGTATTATGTTGCCATGTTTAAAAGTAGAATGCGATCATATACATAAACGTCGGAGAACATTACCAGGCAGACGTGTGACATATTATTTATTATTCACCATACTTTGAATGAGCAGGGCTACCTTTTGCTATCATTGTGGCATTAGCTGTTTTATGTACCACTACAGATCCAGCGGCATTCACCTTTTTTGTTTTTTTTATACTAGTTATCAGGTGTAATCAATACATACACACTTGTCATATCAGACTATCCGAAGATAGATCATAGTGAGAAATGTCCCCATCTATCATATCTACGCCTGTAGAAAATGGCTAATGCCACAATAGCAATAAGTACTCATTCAAAGTATTTATGGTGAATAATTAAGATGCCATGCGTATGCCTAGGTATTGTTACGCGACGTGGAGTTGTATATAATGTGTGATCGCTTTTTATTGTTCAACATGCTAAAAGTAATACAAGTATTAATTCAGTTGGCTCTAAATGTCTGTTATTGATTAGTCTGGTTACAGTGGCGAGGCTCACATCGACCATATTAGACTAGAGAAACTGCGCTATGTTGAACAACATTGTCAATTAAAACCGACCAGAATACATTTACGGGAAATGTGTATCAGTGGACGTTACTGGTGTGACAGTCTGACTGTGACATACCACTTTCAAGCGGCACCTGCCGTTAGTAGACGGTATATTCCGGGGGAACACCAGCAGCAGACTCTCCAGGTGTACACCGCTGAACCATACCATACCATACCATACCATCAGCCACTTTTTGATCTCGGTGTCACTTCAATTGTGGGGTGGATCATATTAAAACGAAATTGAAAGTCATGTTGATGAATAAACAAATTTTTTTTCCATCTCCAAATCCAGCCAAGTTCTTATTCGGAGCAGAATCCTCAGGGAAAATGGAAAATACATTCCCAAACAGGTGGGGAATGTCATCATCCATTTCCAACTCATGCACAACTTCTTGTCTGACATATACAAACTGCACACTGGTCTTCGCATTTATTTGTCACTACTAGTAGAGGACAATGTTACTAAAAAATATCTCTTTGCTTTAGTCTTTTTTGATGAGGAAGTTCTACTTCAATAATCAAGAAGATGGATTTTTCAAGAAGACCAAAAGAAAGGTTGTTCCACCCTCTCCAATGACAGGTAATCATTTAAAGTATTTACCAGTGTACAGGATATGATGATAGTGATTCTTCAGTGTTATAATTCACAGTGGCCCTTGATAAAGGAGCCCTTTTAATTTAAAAATGTTCATCATTAAAACAATAAAGTTCTCAGGATTGTTGTGCTTTAAGTCTGCAGTTACCAAAAAATACTGTTCGAGTTACATATTTGCATTTTTATATAGCAGCACAGTCGGGGCACAGTAGTTATCACTTATATAAAAAACAGTCCTTACATTGAGTGCGTTTTGTTGCACGCTGTATTTCTTCACAGATCCCAGTATGCTGACAGATATGATGAAAGGAAATGTCACCAACGTGCTTCCCATGATCCTCATTGGAGGCTGGATCAACTGGACTTTTTCAGGATTTGTTACAAGTAATTATCTCATTCTCTCTCAGATCTTGCAGCTTGTTGTGCAGAATGTGACATGAACAAAACAATTACTTTTAATGTATCTTGCTACCAGATAAGATACTGTTTATATGGAAATACTACATTGAGTTCTTTCTGTACTCTATTTCACACAGCTAAGGTTCCCTTCCCTCTGACTTTGCGCTTCAAGCCCATGCTGCAGCAAGGAGTAGAGCTGCTCTCACTGGATGCCTCCTGGTAAACTAATAAACAACATCTCTGTAGAGATGCAGTGTATTAGTCCATCTCAAAATGCTTAAGATAGTGTGTGACCTTGATATTTTTGTTCTGTCTGTGTGTGCGTTCATCATCTAGGGTGAGCTCGGCGTCATGGTATTTCCTGAACGTGTTTGGACTACGAAGCATGTACTCTTTAATTCTTGGCCAAGATAATGGTAATTGCAGCTCATTTAAATATCATTTTGAGTGTTTTATCGCGTCAGATTGTTTGAAGGTAATAGCAACTCTGTCATACTACAAGTAGTTGTTTGATTCACAGGAATGTGAACATGATAACAATATTTCATTTCAATACACACAATCTCATTTTAAGCTTTAGCTCCATTTCCATTTATAAACCAATTCAGCCTTTTGAGTAAAACCTGTGAATTTTGTAATGCCTTATCTATGTTGAAACAGCTTTGGATTCAGATAATTATTTTTCATTCCCAGACGATGATTGTTTTGGCTATGCGATGCAATCTCCACAGGTGCAGATCAGTCGAGGATCATGCAGGAGCAGATGAGTGGTGCCGCCATGGCCATGCCTGCAGATACAAATAAAGCTTTCAAGGTATATACTGTAGTTTTAGCAAAATGAATTAATGTGGTTGGACTTTGCTCGTTATTAATGTGAAGTCTGTCCTTGATTTCAGGCGGAGTGGGAGGCACTGGAACTTACGGACCATCAGTGGGCGCTGGAGAGTGTAGAGGAGGATCTGATGAGCAGAGAGTTGGACTTTGATGGCATGTTTAGCAAGGAGCTGCCAAGTGGTATCTTCTGATGGCCTGGTCACTTCTACCTGGAGCCTTCAATTTGAATTTTGATCATTGCAGGGATTTGTTTTTGGTTAAAGCCACAGAGATGGGACAAATCCCTTCATGTTATGCAACGTTTACATTCACTTATTTGTGGTCCTTGTCTTTTCACATGTATTATTACCTTACCATTCTTGTCCATAGAATATCTGAAATCACTAAATAATACACTGGTTCTGCTGCTGTCTCATCTCTTTTGAGACACGGAGATGTTTGGGAGAAATTAGTTGGCTTTTTGCTTATTGGAATGCATTATTATTAGCTTGTAACTGTATGCCATCATGCCATTAGGTAATAGAATGTGAACTACCTAGTGCTTATGTTTTCTTATGTCATGCACAGCTAGACTAGCTGTCTTAATTTTCATATGTATCATGTTTAAACAATAGAACACAATACCATTTAACATGTCTGAATGATGTTTATTTAACTATACTTTAACAATCTTTAATGACTCCTTTGTTAGGTCATAGATCAATCAGCTGTTCCATGTGAGCTGCCTAAAGTTGGAAGTAGAACCATAACTGATAAGCTGTAGGCAGAGAATGTTTGAGTGATTGAAATGTTGTGTTTTTGAATTATGTAGATGGTTTATTTTGTAATGTAACTCCTCTGTGTTTTGTACAGCATAAAGCCTGTTTTGACAAAATATATTGTTTTCTTTGTTGCAATGCACCCCAACACATTTAAAAAATACCATTGAGATGCAAACGAGTAATTTGATTATGTCAGTCAACCATCAGGCTATCAATTTTCAAAGGTGAAGTCAGTGCTGAGGTTTGTTGATGCCACAAAAGATGCTTTGAGGTCATAACAATACACGGATGTTTTTGTAAAGTGGCCCTTATGGTACACTGCTGGTCTAATACTCGTTGCCATTTAGCATCTGACAATCCTGTGACTGCCTAACTTCTGTGGCGTTGGTGATGGCAGATCAGTCACACCGGAGTACTACAGCTCTAACGTGTACTGACCGTAGAGGAAGAACGTTTCCCATGAGCTCTGCTCTGAAGCTCGCCCAAGTGCGCCTCTACCATCCGCGCGTTCACGATACCGGCACACTCACTGCATGATGGCCGAGGGAGGCGGACCCGATCCGGGCGGCGCGGCAGACTCCGACTCGGAGCCGGTAGCAGCACAAATGCCAACCCCATCAACCGAAAATCAAAAACAGACTATTGGGTCACTTTTGAAAACAACTCTAAGAAAGGGCGACGAATGGTAAGAATCGTCAACAACCAACGTTACCTAGTGTTTCAGTTAGCGTTAGCTAGCTAACGTTAGCTAGTGAGAAACAGGAAACGCTAACATGCTAAAGCTAGCAAGCTAACGGCACCAATGGTTTCAAGTCTGAAATCGAAAGCTGCTGTGCTACCGATATTTTGTCCAGCTAATGTTTAACAAGTTAGCACGCTAACTGCTAGCAAGCCCGACTTTACAATTTATCTGTTGAGAGTGGTTCCTGTTGTAACAACTTTTAACGTTGGCCGTAAACAACCAAACTAACATTGCTGGCTACGTGGCTCATTGCTGTAGTACTTAGACATTAATGTCTGTTGTGTGACAAGTTAAGTGACGTTGGCTGATGTGGTGGCTAGTCGGCTGGTAGAACAGGCCCAGGATTCAGATGGTGGGTCCTCCTGCCTGTTAGACCGGCTCGTTGCTAGACAAGTAACGTTAGTAATCAGGAAATAGGCCCGTTGGCAAGAATATTTTTGCGATGTCGTTAGCTGTCTGTAGTGACATGCCAGTTAAAGTTGCCTGAAATGTATCTTAACTGGCCAGCTGCTTGTGTTAGCTAACATTGTTTCATATCATTAAGACCATCCAGGCCTGGGCATGGGTAGATACGTGTATTAAAGAGGCTTTACCTCTGCGATTTTACAGTATAGAAATGTCAGATAAGCAAGCATTTAAATTGCCTTCTTTGTTTGTAGAGATTGGTACCAAGGGAAGAACATGCCACATGTATTATGTACTAGCTACTCCGTGAACATGTTCATATAGTTGTTGAAATCAGTCAGTTACTGCCTATAGATAGTGTTCCATGATACTGGAACACAGTCAACAATGAACTACTATCCCATGGTGTTAAAGCTGAAATGTATGATTTTACTTAAAGCATGTTAACACTCTTGCATAGCTTGGGGAAATTAACCTCAGGTTAAAGGGCACACACCCTACACCTTCCTTTGACTGAGACACCTGCTATTTGAAGCTGTTGCATTCATTCTGACAGTGGTAGAATGAAACATAGTTCCATGACCCCAACGTCCTACTATGTGAATGCTTTCTAACAAGCCTATTAACTAAAGGAGATTCTCGCTTGGGAGGAGATTAAGTCAAACTAGCTTGCTGTTACTATATCTGCAAATGCAGTTTGGTGTTGCATAATGTTCTGGGTAGGCAAAAGACTGAGTACAAAGTCTGTCAAACTCCATGCATTGTATCATCTTTTGACCCTTTTCTGTCCTTGCTTGATATCATACGCATGAAGTATAAGTCTTAAAGGTTCAGAACAAACAATGAAGTGTCTTTCAAAGTGTGATGTGTTTGTCATTAATTGTTACCGACCTATTTGTTTTAGGTATCTAATAGACAGCCGGTGGTTCAAACAATGGAAGAAGTATGTCGGGTTTGACAGCTGGGACATGTACAATGTTGGAGAACGTAGCCTCTATCCAGGACCAATTGATAACTCTGGGCTGTTCTCAGGTAAAACTTTAATCTTTAAACATCTATTGGGTGTTAATTTGCTTGTTCTTGAAAACGGCCCAAATCCCACATAGAGACATAAAGAGCGGTTTTTCAGCCTTTACTCATCATTTTGTTTTTGTTTCCTTAAAGACCAGGAGACTCAGGCCCTGAAAGAGCACCTTATAGATGAGCTGGACTATGTCCTTGTACCCACTGAAGCATGGAATAAGCTTGTGAGTTGGTACGGCTGCCTTGAGGGCCAGAAACCCATCGTCAGGAAGGTAAAACGGTTGTAATATTATATTTAATAATTAATTTTACTTTGACCAATCACTTATGGATTGGGCTCCTAAATGTCTTCTTTCTTCTCCAGGTTGTTGAACATGGAATGTTTGTCAAGCACTGTAAGGTGGAGGTCTATTTGCTGGAGTTGAACTTGTGTGAGAATGACAACATGGACAATGTTGTTACGCGTCATTTCAGTAAAGCTGATACTATAGGTGAGGGTCTACATGGTTCCATGGATTCAACTTTGCATTGAAAATAACGTGATAGGTGGCTGCCTACACACTGGAAATATCATACATTGTTAGTCTTTAAATGTGTTTTTATAGAAAAATAAAAAAAGATAATAAGCAAGCCTTGCAAATCCCCTTTTCCCAGATACTATAGAGAAGGACATGAGGGCGCTGTTCAATATCCCATCGGAGAAGGAGACACGGCTCTGGAACAAATACATGAGCAACACCTACGAGCAGCTGAATAAGCCAGACAGCACTGTACAGGATGCTGGTCTCTTCCAGGGGCAGGTAGTGTAAAGCTGTGTTATTCAAGTAACCTTCAGATCACTGATAAACTCTGTTCCTCATCTCTTTTGAAGAACACCACGGCCCAGTAACGTACTGGTACTCACTGAGCATACATAATTCATTTACTGGCATTTTACAGAATAACCGGAACCCTGAGAGTTTATTGCAATACCATACATTAGCCCGGCAATCAGATGTATATCGGAGAGAGCTCAGGTTATGGTTCAGCTATATGGTCATTTTTAATGCTGAAGTTTGTGATGGTGTTGTATTACAAGGGTAATGTAAGGTATAACTAATATTTTGTGTTACCTTTTTATATAAATCGGGGAATGGCTCGGTGTAGGAAAGAGAATGACATCTTTCACATAGCACAATCCAATTCAACAACACCACAAACTATGGCCTTGAATGTGACTAGAGTTGAGCTAATAGCTCTGTCACCACCACATCAAAAAATTATCTTTCAAAGTTTTACTCACATGTTCATGCTATTGCATCCATACTCATGTAATTTATAGTCACAAGTTGCGATTTGAAAAGCATGAGACAAAGTTTCAATTTATTACAGCAGCTATTGTCTTAAAACTGCAAAATGAAGGTCAATAACAGACTAGTCACACATCGAAGTAAGTGCAGTTGATAGACCTACCTGCAGCTGCTAACGCTCGGCAGCACTTGGCACACGTTTAACTGTTAGTATTAAATTCAAGCATGAGACATGATAGCTCGGACATGAAGGTCAGTTGTGTCATCTTGGCTCTCATTCAGCTTGTTTTCCCACAGGTGCTTGTGATTGAGCGGAAGAATGAGGATGGCACGTGGCCCAGACAAGCTTCCCATCCCAAGTAATTAAATACCTTGTTTTTGTTGTTGTTGTTGTTGTTGTTGTTGTTTTGTGTCAGTCAGTAAAGTTAGTTAAATTGTATCCTAGTATACACTTTTAGAACATTTAGTATATACACAATTGATCAAGTTTACATAACATTGGAAGTTTGAAGTATTTTATAAATGTGCTTCTCTAAAACATGGTTTTGCTCTTGCTCACCAGATCTAGTACAACCCCATCCAGGAATTTCACTACCTCCCCAAAACTGTCCTCCAACTCAACAGCCAGTATCTCCTCAACAGTAACCAATGGAGACAGCAGCTGTAGCCCTGGCTACACTCTTAACAACAGCACCTCCTCTGGCAACAGGCAAGAGTTATTTTCTGATTTATCCCCCTTCACTCTTTACCCAATGCACAGGGTAGCGACCTTTTACCTCTCCTGGGCATTTACTGTGTGCTTTATGAGACTTAGGCAGGACTTTTCGGTTATGATCACATGGGTTCGACTCAAACGCATAGCAACCAGCAATTATCCTAATTTAAGTTCACACCTAAAGGTCCAGTTCCTCAATCGAAACCAATGGGA
This sequence comes from Bovichtus variegatus, assembly GCA_943593645.1. Taxonomy (NCBI): domain Eukaryota; kingdom Metazoa; phylum Chordata; class Actinopteri; order Perciformes; family Bovichtidae; genus Bovichtus; species Bovichtus variegatus. Next base: position 4,224,659 of record CALSCE010010723.1, on the reverse strand, counting down.
GGATGACGCATTATTTTAAAAGGGGGGTAAACGCTCCAGGGTTCAGTTCAACCTGACTAAACAAGGCTGATGTGAACACGCCCTTAATGTTCTTGTGTACCGGTTATTTTCTCAGCTCCTGTGGTTTTCAGTTGTAGGTTAAGATGATATCCAATATTTAGCATGCCAGTGTGTCGTAGACGAGATTAAAAGGAGATTCTCGCACATTACTCTTGTATTAAAGACATTTATTGAATCAGTACATCAGACTAACTGTTCAGCCCCCCGCAGACCTTCATCAGAGCATGAGGTTTTTGTTGAAAGAACAAAAGAAATAACAGTTAACTAATTTCCTGTTACACAAATATGTGCTTTTCTTCTGCCCATTATGTCATTGTTGTCTTTTATAATACTTCTGCTTTTCATGGTTTTAATTAGTTTGTCAGTTTGTCCATTGTAAATTTGTTTTGTATTGGGTGTGTTTTTTTTCTTCTTTCAAATGCAACACCGATTGTCACCCAGAAAAGCAGTGCATGTTTGAAAGCCGGCTGGTATCAATTACGTACATGCACTACAGTGCTGTATCAGTATAGTTTCAATCATATTGCATGGTGGGAACAATGCAATGAATGAAACAACGCACTGTAACTGTACTGTTGCAGCATGGCTCCTTTATAGGGTTTACTGGAAAAAGCATTATGGCCTTCTGGTGCTTGCATTAGCTCTTTCTGAAGTTCACTGCTACATGGAGCTTACTAGGATTAATTAAGAGTTGATTTACTATTTTGTTAAATTGAATGGTAAAACGCAGTTTGATTAGATAAGTATATACACAGAGTTACCAGTTTATTTGGTAGGTGTAGCTGCATCCAACGCCTTAAAGTTGATCCAACTCCGCTCCCTTTCGGAGAATGTAGACTGATCACGTCACATCGAAACGGGTATAAATATATAGAATGTTTTGTCCACCCCTATTATGTAAAAAAAAAAAAACATAGTGTAGTTCATAAATGTAGGATTTATTGCAGGGCTGTTGTATTGGATAGCGTTAGATGTAGCGAATAAACTGGCATCTCGGTTGCCACAGCTCACTCCAGAACAAAACATCATTGTCAAATAAGTCTGTATGAAGAATAGTTTTTAAGACGGTGCACAGTATTCTTGGACATAATAGATAATGTAGTATACAAAGAAAGATGTTTGCACACATTTTAGAGCAGGATAAGATGTGTCACACTACTAGTATATCCAGGGACAGGACATTTAGTTCTAAAGGGAAATGAGACATAACTGCAGTAATGACATCTGAATTCAGTTCTGACTAGGTGAAATGGCTGCCCTTTATTCAAAAGGCTTTGTTGTTCTTTTGATAGTCCTAACCACGTCAGGAAGTACTTTGACACTTTGACACAGCAGTAGTATTTACAATTTGCTTTTAACTGCAGTCTAAGTAGAAAAGTACCATAATTGGTTTTCTGCAGAATACCTGTGTGCGTGTGTGTGCTAGAGACACAACTTGATATCGAACGCAAAATAAAAGATGAACATTTTGACCGCATTGAATTAGTTAAATGTTACATGAACTGCCCTGGGCTCCTGTGATCATGACTTTTTGGGCAAATATTTGTCCAGGACTTGCAAGCCTGAGTGTGGTAGCTTAGGCATATTGCTTATTGACAATTCCTAGAGGTACGCATGGTAAGTGGTTAACGTGTTCTCTTGAAGGGGTATTTTGACAATCTGATATTTTATCGACGTACCATATTTGAGTGTCATGTTTAAACATATATGGCTTCATCCCAGCGCAGTATCTTTAAGGACACCCACAGTAACGGATCTGCTCTTTCAACAGATTGGGAGGCTACAATTCCTACAGCTCCTCCTACAACTACAGAGAGTCACAATCACAGCCTGGCTTGTGTGGTCTCAGTAATTTGGGCAACACATGCTTCATGAACTCTGCCCTCCAGGTAAAATACAAACAAACAACTAATGCTAGTTACAACATCTATTCACAGAAAGTAATTTGCCATGCTTTTTTGTTTAGTTTTTTTTCTCCCCTTGCATAATCTACTTTTAATTCCTCTTCTTCCAGTGCCTGAGCAATGCATCTCCACTCACAGAGTACTTCCTCAATGACCAGTATGAGGCAGAGATTAACCGAGAGAATCCCCTGGGAATGAGGGGCGAGATTGCAGAGGCCTACGCAGATCTAGTAAAGCAGATGTGGATGAGTCGCAGCAGCTATGTGGCCCCACGTACCTTCAAAGTGAGTTGTGTCGAACAATTTCATCTGAAGTGAACGTGTACAGATTGCAAGTTATCCGTCCATAATCTTTGAAACAAAGTCGATCAAATCTATCTTTTTGTTTCCAGACCCAGGTTGGACGTTTTGCCCCTCAGTTTTCAGGCTACCAGCAGCAGGACTCGCAGGAGCTGTTGGCCTTCCTGCTCGACGGGCTTCATGAAGATCTGAACCGAGTCAAGAAGAAGCCTTACCTGGCCCTGAGGGACGCAGAGGGACGTCCAGACGAGGTAGATGGAGAGATAGATAGATAGATACTTTATTGATCCCGAGGGAAATTTAGGAATACGTAGGTATAGTGCATACATAAAAACGGTGTTGTACGGGACATTATGTGTATTTTTTCAGGAGCATTTTATTTCTCAAAAAGGGAAACTAAAAAGGCTTAGTCTGACGCAATACAATGCCGCTTAAATATTTACAGTATATTAACAGCACTCACGGCTTTGTTGTATTTTGATTTATGAAATTGTCCTTAAAATTTTAACGCGATTTGACTGAGCTGCAAGACATAGCATAGGCTTTTGTTTTGAAGCTGCACATAGTGTGCTTTGGTCTACACTGTTTTATTAGAACAGAAGAACAAAACGCTTCAATTAATTCACTTTACTATATCAAGTTGCACTCTTTTTTTTCTCTCCGAGGTTTTAAAATGGTATCTAATGAAAGTTTTTCTCTATTGGTTGTGGAATTACAGATTGTTGCAAAGGAAGCCTGGACGAACCACCGCTTGCGCAATGACTCCATAATAGTTGATATTTTCCACGGCCTCTTCAAATCCACTTTGGTGTGCCCAGAGTGTTCCAAGGTGTCGGTGACCTTTGACCCATTCTGCTACCTCACACTGCCTCTGCCCATGAAGAAGGACCGTACTATGGAGGTTTTCCTGGTGCGATCAGACCCTCAGTCGAGACCCACACAGGTGAGGTGGAATTAAGCTTGAGACTTAAACAACTAGAAATAAACTAATGCTTATGAATACCAACTTACTAATACTAGCATTCCAGTTTGTATAAACAGAGTTGGCTTTGTACTTGAAGTTGATGTTTCTGAAAGCTGAAGCATTTAACTAGTCTTCACTAATATCTCTTTTTCTTCTTTGTCCGACAGTATCGAGTGGTGGTCCCAAAGCTGGGTGCCGTGACGGACCTGTGCAGCGCCTTGTCCAAACTCTGTGGATTCCCCCCTGAAAATGTAAGAACTTTTTCCTTTTTTATACTTCAAGCTTTACGTTTTCTTTGTCTTGGGTTGAAATGGAAACAGTATGTGCTTTCAATTCTCTCTCTAGATGGTGGTGGCGGACGTTTACAATCATAGGTTCCATAAAATTTACAGACGGGATGATGGCCTCAACCAAATCATGGAAAAAGATGACATCTTTGTGTAAGTCTTGTTGTTGACTAGAAGATGAGATGTCTTCTGTGGTTGCTGTGTGTGTGTAATGTGTGTGTTTGTGTTGTTGCTCTTTGCAGGTATGAGGTACAGGAAGAGGACAGTGAGAAGATGAACCTGCCTGTATATTTCAGGGAGCGCCACTCCAAACATGCAGGAAGTTCCACAAGCACCATGCTGTTTGGCCAGCCTTTACTCATCACCGTGCCCAGACACAACCTCATAGCAGACGTTCTTTACGACAAGATCCTTGAGAGGATTGGGTAAGGACCTACTGTGTGGATAGTGAGGAAGGAAACCGCACGCAGTGTGACGGCTAATAAAAACCGAGTTCTGAGTGTGTTTTCTGGTTAACTAATCTCCTCTGTTCCCTGTTGCAGGCGCTATGTCAAACAATCCCAGAGCCCTAACGGTGAAAGCAGGGCCTCAGCTTCAGCGACCTTTGCCAGCTGCAGCCAGGCTCCTGAATGTTCCACATCGTCTAGCATCAATGCCAGCCTGGGTGGCTGTGGCAGCCCCCTGTCGGACGGGGCCTCGTGCAGTGCCAGCTCCAGTAACGGCAGCAACCACTCAGGGACCTGCAATGAAACGAATGGGCTATATGATGGTAAACAGCCAACATTATCTATCACCATATTTAAATGAAGGTAAAGGAAACATTGATCAGCCGTGCAAAAAAAAAAAACAACTCCAAAGTGATGAGATTTCATTGGTGTCTGTTCAGGTGAAGAGGAGGCCATGGACCACCAGGTGAGTCCGGAGCCAGAGAATGGCCACTCCGAAGAGGAGGAAGAGGAAACCTCTGACTTGGAAAATGGGTCTAAAGGAGAAGGAGCCAAGCCGTGCTCTTCGCCAGCCAAGCTCTTCACTTTCAGCATAGTCAACTCTTACGGAACAGCTAACATCAGCCCGCTGCCCTGTGATGGAAATGTCCTCAAACTTAATCGTCAGTGCTAATCTTTTGAACTTGTTGCATTGATAGTTTTATATTTAAAAGTCACTTTGTGTTGACACAGCCTCTCACAACTCCTCCTCTCTGCAGCACATTCCACAGTGGCAATCGACTGGGACACGGAGTCAAAGAAACTGTGTTATGATGAGCAGGAAGCAGAGGTCAGTAGTTTGATATTCATCTGAAAAAATCCTTTGACAATATAAGCAAACAGTGTATTTATATCTGTGTGAATATTGTGTGCAGGCCTATGAGAAGCACGAGAGCATGCTCCAGCCCCAAAAGAAGAAAGCCACTGTGGCTCTGAGGGAATGCATCGAGCTCTTTACAACCATGGAGACACTTGGAGAACACGATCCATGGTAAGGGTTCACAACAACTACAGCCTAGTTCAGTGTCAAACCACCACTTTGTCTCTCTCTTTGTCATATCTCTATATATATGTGATCTTTTTTTTAATGCAGGTATTGTCCAACATGTAAGAAACACCAACAGGCCACAAAAAAGTTTGACTTGTGGTCACTGCCTCGCATTCTGGTAGTTCATCTAAAGCGGTTCTCCTACAACCGGTGCTGGAGGGACAAGCTGGACACAGTGGTGGACTTTCCCATCAGGTATGCTTGTTAACATTATAGTGAATAAGTTTAGGAACAATCCTTTAGTCTGATGAAGAGAAAGGGGACTGTTGTGTCTTTTTAGTAGTTCCACATTTCCTGAGAAAAGGTCACCTCTGGAGGTGGACAGTCTGTGTCTAGGGTCTTTAAATCTTTAGATTGAATAAATCATAAGGTTCACATGATATCAGTTCTTGACATTATGACAATATCTGAAAGTTCTTAAAAGTTTTTTTTTCTTTTTTAGTTAATTATTACCACAAGTTATGCAATTCTTTACAAAAGCAGCGTTATAGATTTTGGCCACCAAGTCTTACTCAATGCAAAATTGTGCTGATTTTATTCTTTGTAAAATCGTATGGGAAATACAGATCATGTTGTGATGAAATCAGCTGTGGGTGCACTTTATTTCACTCAATTTGATGAATATTGTTTGTCATTTGAAGACTGCCTGAGAAACACTGCAGTATCAGTGGCACTTGTTTTACACTAGGGGGAGCTGTAGTCTGACATTCACAACAAGGTGACCTGAGGTCTGAATAAGGAAATGCTAAATGTATTGTACTTTCAAGAAATGGAACCTAGCCTCAGGGAACTGGCATCATACTCCAAAGAACAATTGCAACTGTGTTTTTACTGTCCCTGTCTGTTTTAGTTGTGTAACTAATGTAGCCTTTCACCTGTACATGAGTCATTAACCTGTTTTCAGTTGACACAGTACAAATATTCCTGTGCATTTTTATAAGAGAGAAGTTCCGTCTACCTGTCTAGAACCACTAGAAACCAGGAGGCAGAGAAGACATTACTGAAATCCTACTTTTAAAAAAATGCTGACTCATGCTCACTAAGGTTGGCTTAAAATGACACTATGCTGTGTTTTATGTTAAGAGAGACTCTTAAGAGGATTTGTTTTTTATTTCTTGGTTGTTGTAAGTTTAATAACTTGGGTTCAGTGTGGTGGCAATGTCATTTTATCTTCCTGCAACTGATGATATTTTCTTTGTCAGGGATCTGAATATGTCGGAGTTTGTGTGCGACCCTAAGGCCGGCCCCTACATCTATGACCTCATTGCCGTGTCAAACCACTATGGAGGAATGGGAGGGGGTCACTGTAAGTCACTGTTGACTTTTTCTTATTTTCTTTGTCATTTTAATCTCCTAAATAACAGTTTGCCTTCTTCTGGAATGGCCAATATCACTCCATATCTACATACTATTTAAAAGCTGTTACTAGCTTATTTTAACATTAAGCTGTTTTATTTTCTGCTGGTAACAAATCCACTCTCTAGTTCTTGTGCCAACACAGTCGGTTTGCTAGTATTCAAACATGCACACACACACAATACGTGTCAACATATGGTCTGCTGAACGACCACTGAGCCTCTATGGACAGTAATCAGTTACATTTTAATTTGGCAAAGTTCCTCACACATCTTTGTGGACTCATTGTGTTGTCTTTTTTTGTGTTTGCTTTGTCCATTCATAATGAACTGGTGTGAGTTGTTTTTTTGTTTTGTTTTTTTCTTCCTGGATAAACAAATGATATGATAATGAATAGCTGTTTTGTTTAACACTTCTTTCCCTCTAACAGACACAGCTTATGGCAAGAATAAAGTGGATGGAAAGTGGTATTACTTTGATGACAGCAGTGTCTCCTCTGCCTCAGAGGACCAGATTGTGGTGAGTTTTTAATGTGACTCTTTAATGTTAATAAATCTTGGTATCCTGTACTTGAAAACCCCTTAGAGATGCAGTATTTGGTGATCCTTGTGTGTGTTTTATCAGTAACAGATGTTTGATAAAGTTACGTAAGCCTTCTGCCTTGGCTTTCTGTCCTTGGTGTCGAGTGTCCCTGTTTTTGTATGGTAATCGTATCCGTGTCGCCCCTTGCAGACTAAAGCAGCCTATGTGCTGTTCTATCAGCGCAGAGACGAGGAAGCCCCCTCCAAACCTCAGCCCTCGGCCTCGCTGGGTGGAGCCCCGGAAGCAGCCGATGACCACATGGACACAAACTGAGGAGCCCTGACGCGAAGGGACACGCACTGAAACACATACGGCAAATAGAGACACTCGGACGCACACACAAAGCTACTTTAGTGACAGAGGACTCCACAGACTTAACATTATTAACCCTACCTTCCCCGTATTTTATTTTATTTCTGTCTCGTATGTTGTCAACTAGAGCCAACAGCCTTGTCAGAAGAGTGACCTGAGAGACTTCCGCCCTGCGGCGGGTGGCCAACTGATTTCTGAGCATAGTTTACTAGTCTGGAACTTAAGAGGAGTATAAATGGATATAGGTCCTCTCACTGGATGAACAGAATGTTAGAAGTGCCCTCAAATGCGTAGATAAACAAATGTTTCTGTTGCCCACAACAACAGTCAGAAATCTAAAAAAAAAAAAAAAAAAAGCCAAATGCACATGTTGTTTCAACCAAAGCGTTCCAAGGTTTTTATGATGAAATGTACCAACTGTTAAGACATTAGCAACATACTGGCATTGTGCCTAGATTTATCTCTGATAATCTTGCTGTGCTGAAGTAAATGCAAACTTTAACAGTGTGATGTGCACACAGAACAATACATGCCATGCTTGTTGAAAGAATTCTGTGACCTTATTCCACCTGTGTAGAGAAGATCACTGATGGGAGATCTTGCTGCTGCAGACTAACTGGCAGTTGTGCTACCGGCCTGCCGGCTCTGTGTTGCAATCCAAACCACAGAGGGGAAGTGTTGTTACAAGGTTTTAAGATCTGCGTCTTGACATGAGTTGTGGCAAAAGCAGTTTTATCGGCCTTGCTCTTGTTCAGCCATCTTTTTTTTTTTTTTTTTGTTGACGCACAGAATGGGCTCTGCTGTCTCTCGGACCCTAAACTTATGAGAGGAGTCTTATCCTGCTACCAATTTTTATTTTCCTTTTTTTCTTTTTATCACAATGCAAAAGCGGCCTTTTGATTCCTGCAGCCTGACTAAAAAGGGGGCACTTTGAATTCTCCATGAGTACATTATCTACCTGCTTCTGGTGTATTTAGACATGACAGAATTGTATGATTTGGCCTTAGCATTAAGGGTTATGGTCTGTCATACACTTCCACATCATTTTAATGTGTCTTATCAGAATATTTTGATTGCTGCCTGATTGGACCCCTAGCTCACCTGCAATGGCTTGTCCTTATTAGTCTTGTACATTAATGCAGCTCTGTATGGAAATGGCTATGTTATTTGATATCTTCAAAGCACACTGAGTGAAGCAAAATAAACTAGTATAAAAGTGGTGCTTTTATTCATGAAACTTGAACTTGCTCCATGTCATTAGAAACACTCTACATGTGTCATCAGGACGGCATTCCCCTAACAGCATTCCCACTGAGTGCAGGCATGTGGAGCCAATTGTTTTCCTTCCAGTGATCATGGTAATAAGGCTGTCTCTGTTGGTAGCATAAGAGAAGAATCCCCCCCCTTTTTTTTTTTTTCTTCCTTTTTTTCTTTTTTCTTTTTCTTTACAGACACACAATTATCCCAGGAAGCAAGTTACAACAGGTGTCTTGTATGAGTGTGACCGAGTATAAAATACATTTACTTTTACTCCGTCTCAAGGCTCCTCTAGTGAAACCAGATGGCTGTTAGTACTTAATGGATCAATTCCCTTAAGTCTTGTTCTGTGGCATAAATTCTGCACTTTGTTGCATCACAGCATGTTGATATGAAGGGCCTCCAAGTGCCCTTTTTGCTGGTTGGTCCTGCCCATTATGTCATTCAGAGATAACTACCTAAATATAATCATTTAAGCCTATGCCTAGAAAAGCTTTACATCATATTTGTAATCCTAGATACTTTGAAAACAAAATCCAGCTGCCAAATGCGGAAAATCTTGTTTTCCCCCTAAATCACGACAGCAATTCAAACTCAAAAATAACCGAAGAGATGTAAATAATCACACTATTGAAAATAGGTGTATAAATTATTGTCTTCATATTTATCTTATTGCCGATATCTACAGTATTTGTTTTAAATGAGAAATATTTGAATTCAAAGTACAATAAAGACTGGAAGCCTCAACAGGGTGGTTTGTTTGGAATAATTACACGCACAAAAAAGTCGCCCACACCAACGCTTGAACTCCAACAAAGCTGGCTTAACGTCAGTGGTAGTTGTGTAATAATTGTATTGCAGGTGATGCAACCTTAATTACATGCCATTCATACTGACTGGTTGCAAAATGAACTATGATCTGTTCTCTCTCCGAGTACAACTACTCGGATAGATAAGAAACTTTTCATACTGCTGTGCAAGACAACAATACAAAGAAGTTACTGTGTCACTCCCTCATTAAAATACAATACAATACAATACAAAAGAAGGTCAAACTATACTTGTAGACACTGGGACAGGTAGTTATCACACTATTACTTGCATGTAAGAAAAAGAGAATTTCCATATGGGACCTTCATACGTACAAGATCACATTTCTAAAAATGCTGTCTAAATTTGGCCTTTACCATGGAATTTGAATAAAAAAATATTAAGTTAATCTAAATTGTTGGGGTCTAAAATGTTACCATAATTTCACAAAGAGGCAAATCAGGAAATGTTTGAAAATATACATTTATTGGTCCTGTCAAAACATAACACAACTTTGCTTTACATGCACACATTGCAGCTGAGAACATTCAGACTTTTACATTTCATCAGATACCCCCCTCACAACTAGCTGGTTTCAGAGGATGCCTTCATGTAGTAAAAGAACAGAATACAGCTATCATCGTATACAAGAGAGCACAGGTGGTCTGGAATAGTGTTGTACACCATCTACAGAAGCTATGGAGGGAAAAACAATGAGCTCAAAGGTGAACTGAAAGTTACACACATTGTGCTGAAAAGCTGGTGCAAGTGGAAGCCGCAGGGTGTACAACACTTTGGAGGACAGCTTCTTTACTTCGCCTGGCTGAGGAGCTTCTTGATGTCTCCCTCGATGTCGCTGGTGAGGAACCTCCTGCTGTAGCGCTTGAACGGCACTCCATCCGACCCGATGAGGAACTTCTCGAAGTTCCAGGCCACGTCGTTCCTGCAGACCGGGCTCCACGTGATTAACTTGGGGTCAGTCATCAGGGCGACTGGGTCGTCGCTGGGGAATGAGAGATTTTCCCTCAGGAACACAAACAGGGGATGGGCATCTTTCCCGTTCACGTCAACTTTCTCCAGGAGCTGAATCTTACACTCGAAACCATTTCCAGGACGGATATACTTCAGAGACAGGAGGATTTCCTCATTCCTACAGTTCTCCTGCATGGGTTAATCAGAAGAGTGTGTGTCATTATGTGATGAAGCAGATGGGTTCAATATAAGGAGTGACCTTGAACAAGTCTAACATGGGATTATGTCTCTATAGACATTTATTACAGGGAAGTGATCAGCATACTGTCATGGAACAATAAAGGTTTCAAATTAGAACAAGTGGAGTGGAAAACCACCAACATTACAAGTTCAATGCCAGTTGGTATTAACCCATACAAGGTTTTTAATTGTTGAGAAAAAGTGTATTGATGGCTAATAAAGTATTTGATGCTTTACAGATTAGCATTTTATCAGGAAACTATTCTAAGGCGATACTATCTTTTGGCATACCAGGTTGTGACACCACAGTTTGACTCAAGGACTTCTGTCAACAGTTTGCTTCATCTTGTTTACTGGGTTTACCGACAGAGAGCCCCTCCCCCCTGGACTGTTCAACTTCCTGCTTATTATTTGAACCCTCATGTATGTGACCGTCTATTAATAAGTTACTTATACCGATGCCACAAACACTGAGTTAATAAATTACATATGTCTTATTGTGTGCATTGTAGTGGTGAAGCAACATACATTGCATGCATTACGTTACAAGGAAGAATTTAAAAACTAGTAAACCTTTTGGTAGGTGTTTGGTCTGCCACAATTTCCTATTCCTAAATAATCCCCGATTGCTGAAGCTGCCTACAGTAACTGAATTACTCAACATAATATATGTATCCTTGAGTTATAACAATGTAGCTAATAATGTACTTGGATTACTGTCACTGTGGCAGTTACAAACTGACTAAATATAAGAGTAAAGCTCAAACAAGCTAAGTAAACTTGTAAAGCAAGTCTAAAACAGGAACAAAACTCCTTCCTTCATAATTTACAATAGTTCCATTACATTGTATAATTATTGTTTTTATAATGTAACCTTTAAAGTCTAAAAGCAAGTGTGCTATTTCGGGGTGAATGCAATTAGTAGAAAAGTTAAAGAAATAAAAATACAAAAGACCCCAGTGTGTCTGAAGGTCGGTAAGAGAGCAGACCTGGCGGATATAACGTGCATTTCCTCACCTGATGACCGAACTGGTTGCAGGGAACTCCCAGGATCACGAGCCCCTTGCCGGCGTACCGCTCGTGGAGCTCGTTCATCTGGGTGTAATCCCTGGTGGTCGTACCTCAGAGAGACGCGACATTCTCAACGAGGACAACTTTGCCCTGAAGGGAGGCGAAATTTAACGTTTCTCCCGTCAATAGTTTGGCCGAGAGGTCATAAAACTTCGCAGCCATTTTTGCCATTCTTGATAGCTATCAGTTTGTTAAGAGTCTCACTGTTCCCTTTTTATTTCTGAGTCACTCTGACCGCTTCAGTTTCTTAAGCAGCCTCCGAAATATGGTCAGAGATCTTGTATTTCGTTGTCAAGATAGTTCACACCCTGCAGCCTGTGGGACGGCCGAGTTGAACGTTCACAGTACCGTCATATTCATATGAAAAGCCAGGACTGATAAAATAATAAATGTACTCATAGTAGTATGACAAAATGTATTACATTATATACATAACTAAAGAGGCAGGCAGATAATCAATGCACTATATTGAGGTACACTTGAGTTGGAAGTCACACTTATATCAAGACTGTGTTGTTCACTTAACAATTTTACTTGACAGGTGCAGGTTATTCATTCAGCTGCAAGATAGCTGCTCCGGCACTTTAGCTTGTAAAGAGCCTGCTCTCGTTTGAAAACAAAACTGCTCGTTAAATTCATGAATCCAAACGTCACTGGGATAAAAATGCTATTAGCAAACCATGCGAGGCGAAGAAGGAGGAAGGTAGCAGTGAAGCCTCTCAATCAACTGAACACTCTTCGATGTGATTGCGCAGTTACAGCGCTCTGGGGTTGTGCGTGTTTCTTAATACGGCGTATCCCGGAAAAATCTTCGCGAATAAACAAATAGACAGAATTCTAACCCCGCCCAACAACGCACACATGGTTTAATACAGAGGTCTTCAACAGGGGGTCCGCGAAATTTTTTGTTGGAATTAGACATTTATATATATATATATATATATATATATATAAAAAGTAAAATGTAAACCAAATGTTTTCTCACAAATGTATATGAATATATGAACCTGTATATTACTTGAATAGCTTAGTATGGAATATACATGGCACTAGCCCCAGTTTAATATAAAACACAATTTTATACAATATAGTAGGGGGTCCCTGCTCCATCTCTCCATCAGTGTGTGTGTGTGTGTGTGTGACTAAAGTTTAAAAAAATTCTTCAACTTTCAAGAAAATGTTTGATTTTCAAAAAATGACCACCATTTTCATAAAAACCTTTGATTATCGAAAAATTACCTCAATATTCAAAAAATCTTTCGACTTTTAAAAAATGTACCTAATTTTCAAAAAAAAAACCTTTGATTTTTGAAAAAATTACCTTAACTTTCAAAAAAAACTTCCATTTTGAAAACATTTAGCTCAATTTTCTAAAAAACTTAAATTCTGAAAAAAATTACTTTAATTTTATAAAGATGACCTATTGACTAAAATGACCTATTTTCAAAAAAATATCTAAATTTAAAAAAATATCTTTCGATTTTGTAAAAATGACCTCAACTTTCAAAAAACCTTCCATTTGGAAAAAAAATCCTAAATCATCAAAAAAAAAAAAATCTTACATTTTAAGAAAATAAACAACATTTTCAATTTGGAAAAATTACCTTAACTTTCAAAAAAATCCTTCGATTTTCTTCAACCAATTTTTTTCCCCACACATCGACATGAACCTGTCTATTAATTGAATAGCTTAGTATTGAATGCACGATAACAGGATAGCTATGTTTCCACATGGCACTAGGCCCAGTTTAATATAAAACACAATGTTATACAATATAAACAGTAGGGGGTCCCTGCTCCATCTCTCCATCAGTCTGGGGGCCCTCAGGTTTAACATACACATGCAGCCCAATGCCAGACCATTAGAGACCGTCTACAACACGTTGTAGTCATCGCAGCGTTGACCACTTTTAGTTGCACAACATATATTTCCGGCAACAGACTAACTTATGAAGGAGCTCTATATTAACTGTACAGTTGCTTTATTTGATTATTCTCGGACGTATTATGTATTTATGTGTATCTGTGGCCCCCTGTTAAACTACACTCCACGAGGACGATCCCTAACTGTGGCGGATGACGCGCAAAGCACATTGGCGCGGAAGTTTGTTTTTGTAACTGCTATGTGCGGGCTCGTAATATCGTCGTCTGTGGGTTCGTCTGTCTAATACACGTATGTTTCACTTTTATCATTCTGCAGCACAGACAACAACATCACCTCGATGTCACGTCACATACTTGAAAGTGTTCTACTTATTGAATCCCTGCACTAGCTAACGCCCTAGCCACGGTATAGTGTGCTGCTGTGTCGGTCCCCAGTGAAGTCAACCTATAACAACACGTTAGCTGGTTTGCGACTGTGGATGCCTGCCTCGTGCAGCTGTTAAAAACCTTCTGTCCTTTGTATTTCTTCAGATGATGCGTAAAAAGCGACGCTCCGCTGCGGATAACGCAGAGGAAGCTACCACGACCACCAGTAAGTTCACCTCTATGTGTCAGTGCAGGGTTTCCAGGTGAAGTTCACCATCTTGCCCACTGATCCATATTCCCAGATCCATATCACACTGTAACGTTACCTATATGTCTTTTTTTTTTTTTACATTGAGAGCAAAGTATCACATAAGTATGAGATAATCCGACAGGACACACTGATGTGATTACACCAGCCAACATACAAGGAGAACACCATGTCCTGTCCCCCTCAGTGACTGATGGCACCACCTGAAACATTGTGCTGGGGAGCCCAGTGATGCTGTTAAATGAAGGGTTGTTGTCCTCTCTCTATAGAAGCAAAGAAGAGTCGCAACACTGGTCGCCAAACAAAGGCCCCTGCTCCAGAAGAGACGAATGAAAGTGTGTTCACCGTCTTTCTTCGAGAGGCGGGTGTCATCTTGAAACAAGCTGGCACATCCAATGAGATTGGTAAACGCACTCAATCCAGGTTTCAAAACATACAAGGGCAGGACATTCTATCAATTTTTGCACTTCTGATTTTTTCTGATCTTTATCTTTTCCCCTCCAGTTGTCGACCAGGTAGTTTTCCAAAAAAGGATACAGAAACAACTGCAGAAGAGTCCCAGGTATCCTGGGGTAAGTAGATACACTCAGGCTGGGCATGGGCAAGGGTTACAACATAGTATATTGGGATATATTGCGATACTGTAAGCAAGGTGATATAATACGTTTCTTTAGGAAAACTGTCATAGTTTAAAGAACACACACACGCCTTATGCATAAAATCTGAGTAAAACAAAGTTGACTCTTTTTATGCAATCAAAAAAGTGGGATCTGAATTTGCATTTATCACAGTCCCTTTAAAATCCAGCATCATAGCACTACTTATATTTACAAATGTAATAAAGTATTATTGACTGAGTTAATCTTTGCATGTAAACTGTTAATTAAAAATCAATAGTGTTTTTGAGAATTGATACACTATCACAAAACATTATATCCCAATACGATACTGTATCAATGTATTCTTACACACATACACCACCATCCCAATACACAATCGAGGCATTTAGCATCAGACAGTGATGTTTCACGGCCTTTTCTTTGCTCAGATTGTACAGGAATTCACCACCGGATTGGAGTCTCATATTGAGGACCCTGAGCGCTTTAGGAACTGCCTTCTTCCATGTGTCCCAAGATTGTCTGAAGGAGACTCCAGGTGCCGATTATTTTTTCTAGATTAACCGGTTGGTATAAAAAGTCAGGAAAAAGTGAAACATATCCAAGGTGCTGTCTCTAAATGTCTTGTTTTTCCAAAACCCCAAGATATTTAGGATAATTGGGTCTAAAACAGGGAAAAGCAGGAAATCTCCATATTTGAGAAGCATTTTCTGCCATGTTTGCATGAAACATTACTTTAACGATTAATTGATTACAAGGTCTGAAATGAAGTTTTTTCCTCACCTGCCACTCTGGCTTTTTCCTGCCACTTCTGAAATCTATGCAGAATGTTTTAGAATTGTAAGTATGGAATATATCATGTAACCTTAATCCCTGAGTATTTTTAATTAAGGAATTGCTTTTAAAATATATTTATTTTCTAATATAAGTAAAAACCTTTTGTCATGGTGGCAGGTGAACTGACACATTTTGACCTGCTACAGCCAACATTAACCCTGTATTTGGCACGTGCTCATTTCATTCTCTGATCGATTTATCAAAATAGTTGGCGCTTATTTTTTGCTGTCAATCGACTAACCATTTCAGCTCCAGCAACGACCTGGACCAAGCTTGTGTCAGCGTTCTGAATATGGTGTGACATACTGACATGTTTTCTTATGTGTTGCAGTTGTGTCAGCTCATTCCAGGAAAGTCTGCTACGCATGCTGTTGGGGATTGAGATGCTGCAGGTCAGATTTTCTGCAAAGATTCTGTCAAAGACGACTGCACCACCCTTTCACACACGACGTCTCACAGACAAACGCATTCAAAAGACCTTTTCTGCCATGAGGCATGCAAATGCAAAAATGTATTGTGCAAAGCGTACATGTACAACGCATCCTCCACAATCTTAACTTCATCCACTTGTCTCTTTCATGCAGACCTTCATCGTTAACACATTGCTCGAGAAACTCCCTGAGTTTATGCTTGATGGGTCAGTATTTCACTTTATGACAGTTTAACCATTTGTAGACACTTTTTGTCTTATTTTTCTGAATGTCATCTTGTTCTGTCCTTCACAGTGCTGGAGATGGAGGGCTCAGTATTCCTCACACAATAATCAACCAGTTTAAATGGCTCGACAGAGTTGTGGACAGCAAGGTAGTCATTTCTTTGATGATGGGTTGCATGTACAGTAGTCACAGCCATTACAGGCATTACACGTTTTAATTTTTTGCTGATCTGTACCGTTAGACCTGTAATCATGTATTTCTTCATATCAGCCATCGCAAATGTCGAGATGGTGATGGGTTTATTTCTGAACCTCCTGTCATTTGCAGGAGTTGGCAACAAAGCTCATGGAGCTGGTGTCAGTAGCACCTGTGGAGGTTCAGCGCGACATCATCACCAGTCTGCCAGAGATACTGGAAGACTCCCAGCACAATGATATAGCCAGAGAGCTCAAGTATGTACAGTCAATCTCTACTACAGAGCTGCGGCTGTTGTTCAGAGATGCTGCTTATCCTTACTGCTGCCTCCATCCCTCTTCTCTGCAGCACTTTACTCCAGGAGAACACTCAGTTGACTGTTCCCATCCTGGATGCCCTCTCTAGTCTGAACCTTAGCTCCTCGTTACTTACTGAGGTAGCACACACACACACACACACACACACACACCAGTGTTATCACGACACTGGAATTTCTAACTTTGATACCATGCGTTGAGTAAACGCAGCTAGTTTACAGAGAGTGCGGGAAATAAGTATGGAAACCTTTATATTCAGAATCAATTTGTATTTAAAAAAAAATAGACGCACACACACCCTGTTTTACTAACTTATTTTTGGTTGGAGGCCAAATGAATGTCACTGAGTTGTTACTGTGCCCTCTCAGGTCCGTGAAGCCGTCATGGCCACTTTGGCTGCTGTGCAACTGGAGGACCTGCCTGTGGTGGTCAAGTTCATCCTGCACTCTGTCTCAGCCTCTGATGCATATGAGGTCAGAGCTCAGAGTCACATCCACAGCATTTAAAAAAAAAAAAAAAAAAACACAACATAGTAATTGTCCTCTGGTTGTTAAAGTGCGTATATTTTGAAATGAAGAATGTGGTATGTGTTTTCACTGTGTGTAGGTGGTGTGTAATCTTCGTAAAAAGCTGGAGTTGGAGCAGTGTGTTCTCCCTCCTGCACTGCAGGCTTCCCAGAGCCGCATGACGAGCAAAGGATCAGCAGCGTAAGACAACAGAGATTCTCACTCACAATATACGTACATCTGTATATTTAGTCAGGAACCTGTTTTGAATTCCTGAAGATTTAATCTGATAGTTCTGGTTTTGGGAACAGGTCCGCTTCCACAGCAGCAGCTGGCAGCAGCCAGGACAGCGTTGCATTGATATTGGACGGCATCAAGTCAGCAGTGCGATTCCAGAAAATGATATCTGAGGCTTGGCTCAAGGTGGGAAATCAATTAGTATTTAAGCCCCCTTGCTTAAATAAATGCTGATGCTTTTGAATAGGTCTTCTCAATTTCAGTGATGCTTAATTATCCTTTTTACTTTGTTGTTTTTCATTAGGCAATGGAGTCTGTGGATGAAGAGGAGAACCATAAGGTGAGTGTCATCTCCTCAGTTCAGGGTCTCCCCTGGTGAACTGGTTAGTGTAAACGGAGGGTTTAGATCCCATTCTGGACTGATGTGTTCACACAAGTCTATAAAATTAAGCAACATTGTAAAAAAAAAAGAAAAGGAATTTGTTAAATTTTGTCAACAGTTTATGTTGAAGTCTGGAAAAATTTATAGAAAAATGACATTATTATTATTATTATTATTAGCATATATCATACTGTACATTAACTATCATATTCAAAACCAGTCACAAAGTTTGGATGTGGACGAAATAGACATTTTGAAATCAAAGACATGTAGCACCCTAATTTTATGTGTCATATTTACAGTACGTGTGTCTTTTGGAGGATGTGAATCTATGTGTCTCTCCCTTTTTTAAAAAGTGCTCTTCCGTGTCAGGTAATAGATCTGCTGGTGCTGTTCATCCTCCACTCCACTAATGCCAACCAGAGCCGGCGGGGGGCGGAGAGGGTGCTGAAGGTGAAGGTGAGGACTGGACTGATCCAGGAGGCTCTGCTCCAGAGGACCTTCAGGGACTATGCTCAGGTCAGTCAGTCTGCAGACGCACGCACTTCATCTTTTATACTGTCGTAGTAATTCATTATTATTTGGATAACATGCTGTAATTATTGATTCATGATGATACTCTAGGTCATGCGAGGGTACTTCCCTTCCATCCTGGCTCTTGCTCAGAGTTCGTTGCGCTCCCCTGACCCCTGTGTGGTGCCTTTTGGAGGACACATGTACCGACACTCATTCACTGCTTTTGACTCTTACTGCCAACAGGTGGGTTTGGGATTATTTAAAAAAATAAATAAATAAAATAGAAAACTGTGCATCAGTGTGTTCATCAAGTTAGTTTTTGCCGAGTTATTTTAATTCTGTCCTGTGTTATGTTTTTTAGGAGGTGGTGGGCTCTTTGGTGACCCATGTGTGCAGTGGTGTGGGTGGGGAGGTGGACATGGCTCTGGAGCTGCTCTGTGGCCTCGTTACAGAAAAGCCCTCAGAAATGTCCCTGTATGCTGTTTTTGTCAAGGTAAGGAGGCGATCCATAGGTCTGCTAACGAAACCACACTGAAAAAACATATATAAATGAAATTTGAGCAGAATAGCTGTATGTACCAACAGCTTGTAGCTAGCAAACAGTCTCCTGATACACGTTTTTTGTCTTTTACCATTGTGTTTGGTTTAGTTTGTAACTGAGTACGATATTTGATACAGGGAATCTTGGACTACATGGACAACCTCACACCCCAGCAGATCCGCAGGCTCTTCCACCTTCTGAGCAGACTGGCCTTTGGACAACAGCAGCAGGGATCTCACATCCAGGTGCACAATCACAAGATCATTCAGTCTTTTCATTATTTTTCTGCCTCTTCTTGTTATCCTCACACCAGGGTTGTTATAGTAAACAAAAAAGTTTTGTCGTGAACTGAAACAAAAAAAAATCCTTTAAGAAACGCGAAAACTAAACTTTAATGATATTGCCTGGTTAAAAAAACAAATAAAAACGAAATAAAAATGAACATAAATTCATTTCAATTTTTTGTTTTTTTCGCTATAATATGTCACCACAGAAAAAAGGAGACGCCATACATTTCCTTCAACATTAAACCACAGAAATTTGACTGACTTGACATTTTAGGAGATGGTGCTCTGACTCAATTGCTTCACAATTAATACCTATTGTTTTTTACATGCAGTGTAGTCCTGTAGAATTAAACAAGAACATGATTTCAATATTGTATTAGATCAAATGCCATTTAACCAAGCTGTGAAAGAACTCAAGTTGATTCCCAGTCGATTGTGTGTGTGTGTGTGTGTGTGTATATATATATATATATATATATATATATATATATATATATATAAATAAAAAATTCCAAACTATTATATCCTTGACTCTCACCGGCTGACCTAGCGCTCTCATTCTGTTTCTCCCCTTTAGGATGACATGCACATAGTGATCCGCAAACAGCTCTCCAGCACTGTGCCCAAGTACAAGCGTATTGGCATCATTGGTGCTGTTATGATTGTAGGCAGCATGGGGGCCTCCAGGTAGGGGGTTTTATTACTCGCAGGCGTAAGCAGTATTTTTCTTGTTCATTCTGTCTCTTTATCTCTACACTATGTCTTGATCACACTTTCTGCCCCCCCCAGGCTTAAAGTGAAGGAGTCACAGAATGGGTCGTTACCCCAGGAGACGCTCAGACAGGTACATATTAGGCATTAAAAACATCTCAATATTTTGTTAATTTCTGTTAATACTTGTGGCTTACAGTTAGTTAATAGCTACAATACATAACTTCTGGTACATACAGACAACAGTAAAGGTTTTTATGTACTTCAGTACTACATTTAGTGTTTTATAGGGGGTGAGGCGGTATCTCATGAATGTAGATCGTGTAAAACAATAATTATTTAATTTAATTTAATAATTTATTTATCATTTGTGTTGATTAAAGCCTGTGGCTACCATTCTTATTTTGCATTTCATTTGGCTTTCTACATTGATAAGATGGCTTCGATTCACATTTGTGTTTGTCATTTTTTGCCATCTTGTTTATTTTATTTAATCAGGCAGTGGTGTTTTATCAACTGGGATTTGTTTATAACTTTCATAATATTCTTTGTATCATTTACATTTGCTACCAAATGTGGGTTAGGTATGGCCAGCTCTACCTTAGAGCAGTATATAGAGCAAATAAATAACACTTTATTTGGTTGCTGTGGTCTTGTATTCAGTTTTATCTTGATTTAGACACTGCACACCAGCTACAGGTTTGCTCTTTAGTAACTAAACACCTGCTGTCACCTCCCTGTGGAAGAGGTCAAGCAAAAACATTATAATAGTTATCATTTATCCTGCAAAAAAACTATAAAAAGACACATTATTATTACTAGCCGAGGAGTATTCTCTCCACTCTTGTTACACCTGCCAGCAGAGCACAGAGTGGCTGTAACTGAAGGTGTCTGGTGTGTAGGCATCCTCGTGTACGTATGTGTCTCTCGTTGCAGGTGACAGCCCTGTTGGAGCTGGTGAAGTCCAGCAGTGAAAGTTCACCTGAGGCTGCAGCTCTGTACTATGATGAACTGGCCAACCTGATCCTGAGCTCTACCCTGGACCCCCAGGTGCAGGTGTGTCTCAAACAAACATTTAACATACCTCCTATCTTAATAGCTCCTCTTATTTCTTATAGGGATTTTTTTATGTGAATGTCCAATCAGAGTTGATGTTAAATTTTGTTGATTTAAAGTAATACATTCCTCAGTGCGTGCTATATGGACCGAGAAAGCTGAGTTCGCAGCTGCAAAATCTGTTCTTCCTGCACCCAGCGGCGTCATTGGACGTGACAGTGACGTAGTTGGATGCAAGGAAGAACTACAGGCTATTTCAGCTTGGATTTCTAGTCTCTGACTATGGGCAGCCAGGGGATGAGCATGCTCTAAATGGCTTTTAAAAACAGAACTTCCCTTTTCTCTTCGCTTCTATTGCAAACTAGCTACGTTTTCAACAGCAAAAATGGCATCCTAAAACACGAGTGCAGAGGATGTAATGGCCGAGGATACATTACAGCACATGTACAGCATGCACTGAGGAATGTATTGCTTCGATTGACGACATTTACCATCAACACTGATTGTACATCCACGTGAAAGGC
Source organism: Bovichtus variegatus (assembly GCA_943593645.1). NCBI lineage: Eukaryota > Metazoa > Chordata > Actinopteri > Perciformes > Bovichtidae > Bovichtus > Bovichtus variegatus. The sequence continues at coordinate 4,203,112 of CALSCE010010723.1, read as the reverse complement.
GGCCTTTAATTTATAAAATTTTTGACATGCACCCAACGTAAGAGGCAACTAGGGCATGACTAAGCATTCTGGTTAGCATTATTTTCCTCCTACCAACAGGAAAAGATTGGAAAGAGTGTCCTCGATGACTTCCAGGATGACTTTGTGGTGGATCTAGGGCCAGAAATATCGGGGTGAGCGATGGACAGCTGGCCGCAGAAGAAATGACTCGCTTTAATATACTTAAACATTTCTTCCTATTACTCCTGTCATTAATCCCTCCACCCTGTGTGTCTCAGTTCCTTTCCCTTGACCCCCCGTGTGATATACAACCTTGATGATGAGGAGAGTCAGGGAGGCATCGCCATCAACTTGCTGCCTCTACTGGCCAAAGACATCCAGAGCAAAGGAGAGCAGCAGAGTCAAACCCAGAAGGCACACAAGTCAGTCACCCCACCACCTCTAACCAGTTCTGATGAATCTATGATGTATTTCACTTGCAGCCGAGTCAGATGTACAATTTTAGTTTATTTTCTAATATCTTACAAACAGGCACGTAATCAAGATGTTGGTTTCTTTTTGTGTTTCGTGGGAGCAGGCGAGTGTCTCCTCTCTGTCTGTCTCCATTTTTTCGCCTCCTGAGACTCTGTGAGGAGAAACAGCACCAGGGAGACCTGGAGGAGATTGACGCCCTGCTAGGTGAGGAAGTGGAAGTCACACATTTCTCCTTGAACCGGTTTGTTGTCATTTCTATAGCCTGTAAAATAATTTGTGAACGTGTGTTTCTAAATGTGCTGGAACACAGGCTGTCCTCTGATCCTAGCTGACATGGATGTATTAGAGAAAATGGAGAGCTTGTCAAAAGCTGAGCGGGAGTTCCTCTGTACTTTGCTGTTTCACACCATCAACTGGTTCAGAGAGGTAACTGCATGTGATGGATTTGTACAACACTTTTCTTAAAAGCAGGAGATATGTGACTAAAGCCGTGTTTTGTGATAGGTCATAAATGCATTCTGTGGACAAAAAGAAACGGAGATGAAGATGAAAGTGATGACCCGTCTGCAGAACATCACCTACCTTCAGACGCTGTTGGAGAGGGCTTTGGCAGGTGAGGTTTTGATCCATCTGGCCTGTATGCGCATCATACTAGCCAACCTTATTTGTATTTATTATTTAGGCTTTTTTTATTATTATTATTTTTTGTTTTTACTCTCATTGTTATCCTTTTTATTTGTATCCCTGTCATTATTTTCTTTATTTTTATTTTCAACTTTACTATTATTATAATATATTTTTTCTTTTCAATCTAAAAATCTAAAACATACAATTATGAAATCAAATGTGTATTTATGTTAGCTCTTACAATAAAGTATAAAAAAAATAAAAAATACTGGGCATCTCAAAATCTGCCCATTATGCCATGTGATGTCAATTCTTCTAAAGATTTTGAAATAATGTACTTTTTCTTTATTGTGTGTTTCAGGAACACCTGGTTATGTTCCACCTGTTGCCAACTTTGACGGAGAAAGCACAGATGTGGTTATACTCAGTTCTGCTGCTCCGGTGAAGACAAAGAAAGGTAACAACAGAAGATGTTTCACTTTGTGTTAATGAAACCAAATACTCAGAACAAGGGAATAAATACTGACGTAATTGTCTAACTCACATTTGTTGTGTAGATGGCGCAGGAAAGAAGAGAAAAGCTCCTGGTAAGAATTCCTCCGACAGCGGCTCTCAGCTTGAGGAGACTGAAGCAGACAAAACTCAGCAGGTAAACCATGACTTCTCCGATTAATCTCTTTTTTTTAATGTTACCAAGCTTTTTTATGTAATCAAGCTAAACAATGTAAATCTGCTTGTGCTGAAGGAGCAACCGGAAAAGGAGAAAGAAAAGGAGAAAGACAAGGAGATCCGGCAAGGTGTCAGTCTGGTGTCCTACAGACAGTTTTTCAGGGAGCTGGACATGGAGGTGCTCAGTGTGCTGCAGTGTGGCTTGCTGTCCCGCTCACTGCTGGACTCTGAGCTCCACACCAAGGTCAGGAAATAGATTCACATTAGGCCTTTTATATGTTTTCCTGACAAAAGTATTGATTTTGTAATTTTCTTAATAATTAAAAAAAATAAAGCTTTCAAACTTAAGGTTAGGTTAAAAGAGAGGCCGTCTACATCCTTGTAAGAAAATGAAATAATTATGATTAGAGGAGGCATTAGAGGGAAAAAAAGGCGCTGGCAAGGTTATGATAAAATAAAGTAGAACTTTATTAAACCTTGAAGGAGATTCTTGTGCCAGATATGGCTCAAAAGTTACAATAACCTAAGAGCAAAAAACACAATAGAGTAATAAATATAAAGTGTATGAGAAGTAATACTAACACCAGTGCTAAATAGAATAGCAATAAGAGTAAAGATACATTTAGTAAAATAAGTAAACTAAAATAGAAAATGAATATTGCGCATGATATTTAAAGTAATATTGCACATTTAAAGATTTAAAGAGAGGCTGTAGTGTTAGTCAGGGTACATCACTTGCATGTATACTGTGTATCCAGACCATGGGACATTACTACCCAACCATGCTTTGACATTGAGATCATTTTTTGGAAGCAAGGGGTTTCATTTTGGATTGTAATGAAAACAATGTCTTTTATGCAGTTGTAATCTACTGCACACACTTATGCACCACATACATGAATACACAGGTTTTTAGTAACACAGCTCTTCTAATATTCGCTCATGATTAAGGTGCAAGAGGAGGTTCTGCTGGGTCCCGCTGAGCTGGTGTTCCTGCTGGAGGACATGCTTCGCAAACTGGAGTTCAGTCTTACAGCTGCCCCTGCCAAGAGAAACCCTTTCTTCAAGGTACAGAAAATGTGCAGAAGGTGACGAATGCAAATCGGAACGAAAGCTCTCGTGATGTGAGAATGTGCAGGTCTTTGAAATGTTAGACAACGTCTGGTGGAACAACTGTTTGCTTTAGTCATTATGGTTTTCTGAGGAAGGCCTGGAGAAAGTACAATTCCTGAGTCTGTCCTTACTCAGGAAGCTTTGAGTGTCGAGGACGTTTAGTAACAACTGTATAAAACTAATACGCAGGTTTATCTGACACTAAACTTAATGACATATTTTCTTGTGCAGGCGAGGACGGATAAGAGCGTGGGCTTCTCTCATCTACAACAGAGGAGCTCCAAGGATATTGCTTCCTGCTGCGTCCAGCTGCTGCCCACCCTCTGCTCACACCTGGAGAACTGCCACAACCATTTTCAGGTACAAACGCGAGCAATCTGTAGATATTAGTGAAGACCTTATCTCGTTCTTCTAGTTGTCTTTAGAAATAAAAAAAAAAGAAATGTAGTCAGAGGTTGTTTCCATTTGTGCATTTTGTCTCAGACACTGCTGTCTGAGAACAACGGCGTTGTGGACGGACCTGCCACAGATGTTCAGGAGCACCAGCTGATGTCCTCAGGCTATCAGCTGCTCCTGCAGATCCTCAACACCACCTTCAGCTGGTCAGCACCACTGACTTTAATCTTTGAACTCTATAAAATGTCAGAGCAGTTTGCCTGCCTTTGGAAGAGTCAGTCTGCCTGGCTTCTGTTTAGCTTTGTCTCTGAAATGTATTTGTGTGTTTGTATTTGTCAGGTCTGGATTCAGCCAGCCGGCTCAGCGGGGCTTACTGAAGAAGGCTCTGGGAGTTTTGGCTGAACGACTAAAAGAGGGAGGTGCTGAGTTGAACCTGGAGCAGCTTGTAAAGTGAGTGATAAAGCTTGAGACTTTATATGATCTATGTAGTAAATACAGTATCCTTTTTGCTCTGAAACAAAATGTACAAAATACAATAAACAGCACAATTCTCCAAATAACTGAATAAAGAGCCACTTTTTACACTACAATTTATAATACATGTATTATTTAATATCCATGGGCCCAATTTGCTCTAAAAGGAACTCATAATATCAGAATTGTCTAATTGTCAAGTGCAATGATTATAGTTGTGTTTTTGACTAAATCAAATGCATCGTTGTCCCTTTTTTGCTTTGTTTAGACACAGCTTTAAGTACCTGATGAACTTCTACAGCACAATGCCAAGTCTCAGCACAGCCCTGTGTCTCTCCAGGCTTCTGTCCACTGTGTCAGAGAAAGGAGGGAACCCTGCTGCCTACAGAGAGCAGACCGGTCAGTCACGACGTGTTGCCTCACTTAATTCAACTCATCTGCTATCCAATGGGCTGTGATGATAAATGCCCGATTTTTTTCCCTTCTAGCTTCCCTGGCAAAGCGAGTCCTGAGCCAAGTCTGGGTGACAGCCAGCGGAGAGAGGGAGCGAGGGAACAAATTCAATGAAGCACTTCACACTCTCCTAAAGTGGGTCTGCATGTCAGAAACGGACATCTTGCACACTACAAAGTTGCTTGCAAAAAATTATAGAAAGCAACCAAGATGCCTGCGTTAGAGACTGATACATTAGGAATGGATGTTAGTTTATCACACGTACTGTATATTGGTATTGGTATATATGATCGGCAAAATGTGACAAGAAGTTGAAGTACAGAAATGCCTTCGGGTAGTTTGTGGTTATTTAGAAATCATGTTTTCTAAATGTAAATGTTTCGAAAAAAAACTGATCAGTCGATTTATATCGTTAACAGATTTTTTTAGGGTCTCAAATACCTAAATTTACAATAAGGTTACAATTATTGGCCTTAAAATTCCAGTATTGGTTGGGCTCTAGCTTGTGTGAATTATTCACACTCAGTCAAAAAAAAAAAAGTGAATGTTATTTATTAAAGGATATAATTGATTTGTATACGGGGCATCATCTCTAAAGAACCTTCAAAAACATTGTGTTATTATAACGTGTTATTCGCAATGCAAACCAGTGCAGCGCTGTAAGCGAACAAACACACGTCCACACAAGTCATTTTGTGTATTTGTAGTAACACTATTACACTCTGACGGCCGCAACACATTAATGTTAAAGCGCCTAATGTTAGCACATTTATAAAGTGCATTGTTTCTAGTTAACCCCTTTTTATTATCATATATGGTATTGTTATACTTGTGAACAAGCTTCTACATGTTTTTAATTACTATCCTCTCTCTGCAGAATTTACCTGGAGCATGTGGACGATGTTCTGAAGGCAGTGGAGGAAATAGCTGGAGAAGGAATCACTGAGCTCATCAACGCGTCAAAAGATGAGAGCTCTGCGTCATGGCCCACTCTCAACAGGTAGACCCTCCTCACCCTCAATTCACTGCTTCGGTATCTCAGAGCAAAATGGAAGGTCTGTGGGTTAGTGATTTTACAAAAGTGGCTCAGATTGCAGTTATATTGATCCATGTGCTCGTGGGTAGCTGTGATAACATTGAAGCAACAAAAAAAAATCCCAGTAAACAGCATATGTATCCATATTGTTATTGTTTTTGTTGTTCATTTTGCCATTATGTTCTTCTCCTTCAGGCAGACTTTTCTGGTGTTTTACAAAGTGTTAATGTCAGAGCTGGAAAAGGCCATCCGGAAGATTCCTGCTGGCAAAGTCAGTGACAACACTGAGGTCAGCCACCAGGTGTCGCACTGCACAATGTGTAAACCTCAGAGCTCAATATAATCAGAGGCACAAAACGCTACTACACATCTTCTAAAAAGTGACAGTTCAACATTTATACTTAATTATTCACACAAGTGAGACCATACTTTGTTTCTGCGTGTGTGTGTTTTAGCTATGAAAGCATGTAACCCGTGTTCTCCTTTCAAGGCTCAGCGTGAGAAGCTGCTGACATGGAACCTGGCTGTCAGAGATTTTCATATGCTGGTCAACCTAGTTAAGGTCTGTTGGCATAATGTTTGCACTGACTTTGACATTTGTCCTCATCTATTTCAAGCACTGGCTCGTATTTTCCCCGTTATGGCATTCAACTAGTTTTCGGTAATTCGTACTACAGGTTAAATTAGATGTGCAATTTGATAATATTTTTTATGTAATCTCATCACTTTCATCCCATCTAATCTTTTATTCAGTTAGGTTCATCTGCTCACGTATATTTCCTCTTATCTCTTCTTACAGGTGTTTGATTCTAGGCCGGTGCTCATTGTGTGCCTAAAGGTGAGTTGGCTGTACGTGCTTGAAACAGATTTCACATTCAGGTGAAACTGCTAAGACTTTTTGTTAACTGATTATAATGTTGTTATTGATAGTATGGCCGCCTCTTCCTGGAGTCTTTCCTGAAGTTGGGAATGCCACTTCTGGATAACAGCTTCAAAAGGCACATGGTATGAATGAAATCTTTGTCACCTAATACTAGTATATACTAGTATATGCCTTATTAAGCTGAGCGTCAACGTTTGACCTTGACACACAACTACAGGACACTTTACTCAGGGGAATTTGCCCTTAGCCTTATTTAATATAAGCAAAATCTTTTAAAATACACACCTGGACTTTCAGAAAATATTGTATTAAAACACAAAAATAAGGCACAAAAGCAGTAAAAGAAAATGTCATCGTACTTGCATAAGATTTCCGAGTTTATCCCTGAACAAGTTGATTCATATCTTGCTTTGTATATAAGTGCATGTTTTCTTCTTATGTTTCATTCAAACAAGAGCTGCAACGATTAGTTGACTAATCGATTAGTTGATCGTCAGAAAAATAATCTTTTTAATAATGGATAAACCGTGTAGTAATTTTTCCTGCAGAAATATCTGAAAATGCTGTTTTTAGCCTCGCAAATATGGAGATTTCCTGCTTTTCTGTTTTTATATAACAAACTCAATATCTTTGGGTATCATCAGCTCACCTTGGAGAAACTGGGATGGATATATATATATATTTATTTTTTCTGACCCTTTTATAAACCAAACAACTAATTGAGTAAAAGATTCTGCAGATTAATCGATAATGGAAACAATTGTTACTGCCTTAATTCAAACATGGGTTGACACTAGAGCATGTCTAAGCGCAGAAGAACATTCTGTGTTGTGTAAAAAAAAATGCCAAATGAAGTTGCTGCCAGTGAGGCGACTACGTGTGATGCATTTCTTTCTTTTTAAGGAGGATGTCCAGAGCCTGCTAAAAACCTTCCAGCTCAGCACCCGGCAGCTGCATCACATGTGTGGACATTCTAAGGTAGCTACAGATCACACCATTTTCTGGCTCATTCACTTCAAATGTCTTTAGTTGGGGACATCACTCTGTATGCACTGATGCCACATCTAACAACCCGGGAGAACAAAATATTCCTGTTAAATTAGAAGAAAAGACAGCTAGTGCATTTGTTAATCCTCTGGTGTTCTACACGTAAGTAGCCTTATCATAATGTGTTGCTGCTCAGATGCACCAGGATACAAGCCTGACCAACCACGTACCAGCTCTAAAGAAGAGCCTCGAGCTGTTTGTTTACAGAGTGAAGGCCATGCTGACGCTCAACAACTGTCAGGAGGCATTTTGGATTGGCAACCTGAAGAATCGCAACCTGAAGGTACACCATTACTGCATTTGAATGCGTCTCTGTTCATCATATTTGAGTCCATTGCCTAAAGGAACGATATATATGCTGCAGGGTGAAGAGATTCTTTCTCAGAGGTCACAAGGAAGTGAAGAGGAGGAGGAGGAGCAGCGTTCACAGCTGCCTCAGGAACAGTCGGAGGATGAGGTACCTGCCATTTCCAGTCATTATGTTCACATCTGATACAGGAATAGGATTGGCTCCCAGCAATTCCAATTTAGACATTTCACTGTTTGTGTTTTTCAGGTATGGTAGATAGATTATTATTATGAGTTATTTTTATAGATGAATGTTGACATTGAAAATAAAACATTTGACTTCTGTACAATTTTGGGACAGTATGACCTAGAGTTTACTACAGTCAGCAGTGACTTGACCAATAATTAGTTGACAAAACGTATTAAAATTGTGTTAAAACTACACAGAGGTAAACCACAGAGCAAATTTTTTTTTGCCAACGTGTACACTAATTATACTGTAATAAGTGTGAACTGTGGTGCGTTTCAAGACAACCTGGGAGGAATTTTGGAGATTCTGCGTCATACAGCTGAATCAGGGAGTGTACCTTGTAAACAAAGGGAAAAAAGAGAGAGGGGGGAAAACTGAACAATGGATGTGAATAAATACCAAGGCAGAGTAATGTGTAAGTATGCGTAAGTGGCTGAAAAGATTAGCTGGAGTGGGGACCACAACACAGGTTTTATTTGAAGGGATAAGCAGCACACAGGAATAATACAGTCAGTTATATAAGCCAGCCAAACAACGTGCGTCCACTGCTGCTGAGTCGGTCATTACGTTGTGAAACCATCCAGGTCGGTTAATAGGCAGTTGAAACTTTACAGGGAAGAGGGCTGATAAGATAACTGTTGGAGCTCTCCTGCAAGCTAATGATTAGTGGCGGACAGTTAACAATCAAAACATGTGATGTGAAGTCAGTTCCCAGACCCCGTGTTATGTTGTTTTCTCTTAAGTTTACCTAATGCTGCTTTGTGCGAGCAGGTTCACAGCCTTATTGTTTAGCACTAGTGCAGTGCCCCTTCAGGGCCTGTCCGTTCAGAACAGGCGGATTGCTCAGCTCCTGGTTTTCCTGCTGGCAGCGTGGTTTGGGGGCATTTCGAGAAATGTGAAACACACACACACACGCACACGCACACACACACACACACTTAGATGTTTGGCCAATGTTTCTCATGTGCTTTCCATCAGGCCCAGGAGACTGACTCTGAGGAAAGTACGAAGGTCAACAGAAAGGAAGATGTGGATCAAGATGATATTACAGATGACTCAGACTAACAGAACAATAAACTATTGGTTTTTATTTTAAACTTTGCATTTGGGTCAACGCCCATTTATGGATCATCTTTTGAAGTTTCAAAGGCCAGTTGTAGTGCCTTTTTTACATTAACACCTTCTAAATGTATTGAATACTGTTATTCAATGGGCAATGTGCGGGTATAGGATCAATAATATCAATATAGTTATAATTATTGTACTCTTACATGTGTGGCAATAACACTTTAAGTACAAAAAAAACAAATGAGATGCATTTATCTACTTCTACAGGTTTTCTTTTCTGTTCAAGATAAAACATGCCTAATAATTAGGTGTTTTCACATTAGATAGGGTTCTGTGTTATGTTTGAATCTTTTTGTTTGCCAACTAAATAAAAAGTATAGATTGTTGAGAGATTTTCTTCTGTCTGATTTGTCATTCAGTATTAAATATATTTCAAATGCAAAACATGAATTATTTTATTATTTTCTAATCTAGAATCCATTGTCTACCATTGTGTGTTTATAATGTGTAATTTTTTTCTTTTCTAGCAACCTCTCCTTTGCTCACTGTTTTTTCTCCCATAACCACACTTTTACAATGGGGAAAAAAATAATTCCAACGTTTGATATGAAGTGTATACTTTGTGGTCTGTAAGAAGGCTTCCTCCACTCACTTAACTGACATTGTTCCTGGAAAAATCATGGACGGCACTGATAAGCTTAGGTTTTAAATGAAGGCGAGCTATCGTTTTAATACTAAGAGGTCATGGAAACTCATTTGCGAACATGTTCAAGCAGGATTTGAAAGATGATTTAAACTCTTTGTACAAAAATGTCAGGATTAAAAAATAAAAAAAATGTTCTTGGTATATTATAAAATTCAGAAAAAATATATAATCTTAATATATATTAATATAAAAATGCTTTTATAATCCTAAATGCAGCCAATAAATCATACTGGCAGCCACAAATGTTGAAGTGTTGAATGAAAAATCCACCATAAAACAGCATGGCAAAAGAGCATAAATTCAATTTGGGAGTGGACTTTTCCTTTAAGCAGGTACAGTATGGTGCTTTCTGATGGTTGGCATTCAAATATTTTCAGCATTCATGTTTCACTGAGCACACATGTTGGATTTGTAGGGATCAAGTAGAAGAAGAATGTCATCCTCCAATTTTATTATTGCCAAAACTATTGTGGGCGCGTAAAACAATTTAAACTAATCTGTGTCATGTGGATGCACAGATTTGTGAGTGCACGTAGTTCAAAAGGTGCTCTCACCATTTTCTCCAGCTGTTCTGGTAGATTCTAAGAACTTGAGAAATGAAGAGGATGCTCGCTTGCATCACATCGTTTGACGTGACATACCTATATCTGGCTGTTGGGGTGTACAGCATACTTGTCACAATTTAAGTATTAGAAATTGTATAATGGAGGTCTTCAGGGATCCAAAACAGCCCACCGTAACCCCTAAAAAAAACAACAAAAAAAAAAACAGGCCAATTAAGCAGCTGTGGTTGAAAAGGAGTCCTGCAAGTTACAGTCCATATTCTCTGTCTTGCATCAAATATCACATTTCTCTTACGTGATGATTATAACGCACCACATGATCTTATTGTGTCGTAGCTGATAGCAGAGCTCCAACAAAATTAAACAAAAAATTATTTAGACACTGCCGAACTCAGATCATTGGTCAGGGCTTGGATCCCAGGCAGGAGCCGGGTGCACCAGTGAGGCCCTTTACTGTATTAGCCAGTGATATTCTTACAGGTGCGTATCCATCAGCTTGTTTTGGTAGTTTTCTGCCCACTAGTGGTCAAAAAAGTATTGATTTGGCTTTAATTTTGTCAGGGATATAAACTGCCAAAATGAACAGTACACAGCTTCGAGCCGATGCAGCGAGAACTGTACTTATTTGCTTTTAAACACCTATCACACCACTGATTGTGGCCTCACGTTTACAAAACTGGGTTTACAAATCTCACCACGCAAACACTGGATTCTACAAAAAAAAAAATAAATAAATAAATTGTATTTCTCTTCATATTTTGTCCTTAATGAATTTCCATAGTTTGGTGAAATTGATGTCAGCAGGACTTTACAATGCTGGTTGAACAAAACATGCATTGTTTGACTCTACAGTCCCTTAAAGTAGCACGGAAAATCTCTGTTAGCACCGACATCCTTAAGAGAAGTCCCTCACACCATTTACAGAGCACAGGAATCAGTGAAAGACAACATATTTTAATAAAAACACAGAACATCTCCTTTTTTGTTACAGCGCTCAAGCATCTGTCTGCACAGTTCTTGCGTTGAACCATGGTAATAAAAAGAGGGGGTATTTTTTTGTCATGAATGTGTGTGCTATGGTCACTAACTAAGTTTATATCGATCAAGAAAAGTAATGTTTAATTATTTCATGTATATTACGCAATTTCAATATATTTAGAAGTATGATTAATCTGTAAAAAAGAATTGTTTAACAAAAGAAAGTGACACCACCCCCCTCTGTCGACAGAGAATGGTCTATCCAGGAAGCATGTTCAGTGTTTGGGGAAATACCGTAAACAAACTGTCTTTCCTGTCAACTTGAACGCATGAACCCCTTTCGTTTCAGGTTATTGTGACTGTGAAAACCCAATTTGACACCGTCTCTTGAATAGCCGCGCTTTTTGTGTTATCCTTTGAAGCCGCTGGACCACATTCTCGGTGTTAGTAACCGGGAGGAGAAGATTTTCTTGCTAATTGTCCCGCTGCAGCTGTACCGCTTTGAGAAGAAACGATGTCTGATTTAATCCTGGTTCTCCTGTTGGTCGTGCTTCTGGTGTGTTTGGTTGTGACAGTGGGTGGCTTCCTGCTGTACTCGGGTCTGCTGAGTGACGTGATTATAAAGACAGGGCGACCTCCTGTCAGAAATGTCACCATTGCTTATAAGTTCAAAGAGGGATCATACAAGGACTGCGGTGCAGCCTACACAGAGAGCTGCAGCATTGGGCCAAAGCTGAGCACCGTCGGGGTCTTCTACGATGACCCCAAGCAGGTGAGACACCAGGACTCAGCCCCAGTTAGTCTAACTACACAGCCCTTGATCTGTATTTACACTTGACCTCATGACATAACCACAAAACCCAATGTAGTTTGTTTCCTGATAAGATGTTACAGTTGGTGAGATATGCTTTGTTTGACCTGGCCAAAGTCTTAAAGGTCACAGAAAGGAGTTGATAATATGTATTTAAAACTTAGCTTTTCACCATTTATGTGGGTATCTAATGAGTTGTGATTGCTTATGTAGTGTACTCAGGAACAGTCCTATCTTAAAGTCTTGGAGATATGAAAGTGTAATGTAAATAGGGCTTTTAAAATATGCACATTTTTACCCAGGGGCCAAGTTGGCATCTTTAAACGATAGTCCGAAACCAAAATGTATTTCGCATTCTGTCATATATGACAAAGAAAAGCACCAAATTGTCACATTTGAGAAGGTCAAACCGGCAGATGTTTTGCATGTTTGCCTTAAATTGGACTAAACTGACTATCAAAATGGTTGCTCTTTAACTTTCTGTCCACCGACTAATCGATTAAGCTCTAAAAAGTTGTATAAGGTTGTGCAATCTTCTTGGAACTGGTCCTGTCTGAAGGTCTTGGAGATTTGACATGGAAGCATAATGCGAAGTATAACTAAATGTAATTTACTGTAATTCAGCATGTATGGCTCAAGGGGTTAAATGTACAAGCAGCCTTTTGAAGGTACTGAGCCTGGATGATGAAACCAGTCAGCTGTTCAATGCCACGTTGCAATGTTGATACTTTTTCCCTTCTCATCTGTGGCTCCAGGGTGCTTCAGCGTTTGTCTGCTTCTGACTCAAAGATGGCAACCAGACTCCAAACACAACCTCTTCACGTGTTTCTGAAGAGAGCTGATATGTCTGTTTGTACACTTTTAGGTCTAGTCTGAATTGTTATGAAGTTACAGTCACAATCCAGATACAAAAAGCTATAAATCTCCCTTTGTCATCCTGGTCTTGCTCCTAATCCAAAACCAAATTTGTATGAATGGGTATTTTTCACAGCTGAGATCTGTGGTTGTGTCTTTCGCATCTGGCATTTATCACGAGTTGTGTTTTTAGTAAACAAGATATGTCTGCATAACAGCTGCTTGTTAGACGGAAGTGTTTATTGAGTTCCCGGCTGATGCGGGAAGAGTACACACAAGATAACATTTCACAATGGCCTTTCTATATAAATCCATGACACGGTTTGCTCTTACATTAGCTCTTAGTTTAGCTTGTATTGTCCGTTCTGCTGATATTTCAGGGCTGAGTTTGTTGTGGTCTGGTGAGTTAAGCCATCTCACAAATAGTATGGCACAATAGAGGCTGTTGGCACATCAGCCAAACACACACACAGGAACTCTGTGTGAGTAGTTGACAAGGGGCATAGACTAGGTAAATGAGTATTATTAATTAAATTGGGTTATATGGTTTCTGCTTCCTTCTTATTATTTGTGGATTCAAGAATGTAGCACACTGGCATCACTTTGTGTTTGTCTTTCTGCTTCCCCTGCCAGCTTCTCTGTAGCCGGCTGTCCTTTTTTAAGTAAAGGCTTTTAGTGGAAACCCTGACTGTGAGTCGTACCAGTGGAAAGTTCTGGCAGGAGGCTTTAAACTTTTCTGCTGGTGTCTGAGTTTGTGGAGAGTCTGGATCATAAGGGACCATTATAGGATGTTCAAAAGTCTCTGCAGGAGAGAGAGAGACTTCTATACGGATCTGATGACTCTGTGTCCTGCGGTCTCAGTCTATTTCGAGATAATCTGAAGATGTATGGACTTCCTTGTGGAGATAGATTAGACATCACAGAAATGAATTGGGCATGAACAACATTGTCATTAACTGAACTGATTCAATGTTTAGGAGCCCAAACTCCAAATGTTAAATCAGCCTTTGACTTCAAGAACTTGGAGTCTGTCTACTGATACAGAGAACAAGACCTCAGACAGTCTCATAATCAAACATTTCTACAGTAAACTTTAAATTCTTGACTGGCCCTTTTTCACTGAACCTGCAAATCATGTTTGTTGTTTTCAATGTTTGTGTTGTGACATGGGAATGTGTGGACCGTCTTTGTTTACCAAGGCCAAGAGTATGATTACTCACTACCAGCCACCTGAGTAAACTCATATTGTGAGAGAGGCCATTTGACTTGTTTTTATGTGTCTTAGTCCCAAAATCTAATGCAGTAATTAAAGAAAACAACTGAGAATTTTTAAGTGGTTTAGGAGGTCAACTCTCCTTAGCAGGATTTAAAACGGACTTTGCAACTCGCTGTGTTTAGGCTTGACCTCAATACTTAAGGTGGCCTCTGCATCCGATATAAACAGCAATCAACTCACTAAAATCACTTTGCTACTGTGCCTTTAACTCTTTAAAAGTGTTCAGTAATGCATGTAATAATGGACACACCAGTCAAATCACCAGGTACGAATGGGGGGAAACAATTCTAATAGTTCTTGTCAGGATTTCTTTAAGGAAAAAGTAACACTAGTGATTACGTGTGTAGATGGCATCTGTGTGTGTGTTTGTGTGCGTGCGTGTGTGTGTGTGTGTGTGTCCACAGTTGTTCTAGCAGAGCTGACTGTTAGTGTAAATTATTGCGTAATTAATGCCATCTTACATGTATGGTGGAGGCCACAGGCTGGTTTGAATTCTGTATAAATGGAATAAACAGTGTCTCTATTGTCTGCAGCACAGGGATGCAGTCATAGCCAGAATCAACGTCCTTCAAGTGGTTACCATGCAGATGGGGGTTTTATTTAATTTAGAAAGTACTGGGAAGTATTACTAACTACTGAAACTGACTTCATTCTCTATTAAGCCAACAGAGCAGAGTTTTTAGCTACATCTAAATTGGTTGCATTTGAGTATTTATTCCGAAAATCCTCCACCCTGTACTGAACATTATAAGCCTGTTTGAGTACTGCACACTACAACCACTAGATGGCAGTGTTGGTATTGAAATTGAGTTGTGTGAGAGGTAGGCACATTCTCAAAACCACATTGATCTTTATACTTAATTTATTACCATGGCATAAGTAATGTGACTCAGCCTCTCTAATTAATTCAGTTATTCAGTCACTTGCTGGTTTTGAACACATTGCGGTCATTTGCATTCACCTTGCATTCGAGTTGTAATATGATCCCTGTTTAATGACTACAATGAAAGCACCAGCATTCAAAACTAACTACAACAACGGATCACATTAATCACTGGATGTGAAAGGAGCAGCCTCTGTTATAGTGGCTGAATCTATGTAATAATCTATCTGCTAAAGGCGGACGGTTGACATCACCTCGCTCAGTTGAGGCGTTTGAGGCAACACGAATTACCACTAAATCTAGTTGCTCTTATGTCCATTCATGCGTGTATGAATGCATGTACGCTTATAATTGCTAAAACTTATTATCACAAAGGCCTGAGGAATTGTAGAGTTTAGCAGTTTGGCTCTCAGGGGTCAGTCAGCCGGACAGTGAATCACAACGCCGGGGGTTACACTTTAAACTTACCTAACCATTCAAGACAGAGTTGCCCTCAGGCTCTACTGTAATAGGGCTTTAAAACAAGTATTGAACAAATCCCAGTCTGGATAAAGGACCGGCTAAATCATTGAATTTCCTGGGTTGTAGCCCTTTTGTTATGTTCTAGAAAGGCAAAGAGTAAAAAATCCACAGGCAGGCTCCCTGTCTGCAAGGACTCTCCTGAGCAAAATTCAATAATAAGACTGGACAGAGAAGAATGCTCAGATGCCAGTGTGTCGATCATGAACCATAAGCTACCAGAGAGTAAGGAATAGAATTAGCAGGTAGTACACACATATATGGATGGACCATTTATTTAATCATTAATGCTGCCAGTAGTGGATATGTTGTTGCGTGGTAGAACTGCACAGCAAATGCAGCTGATAAAATGTTGTGTTTGCATGGAGGCTAAATTAGAGCTGCTCTTTGGTTCATCCTCTGATCTACTGATTTCCCACTTTGTTTTAGCTTCTGAAGCAAACCCACAAGTGGCTCCCCATGACGAGCAGGAGAAAATGAAATGTCATGTGTAGACGTATATGGGAGTGGCAGTGAGAGATGAGGCGAGGTGTGGAACTGCCTTGGAAGTGGGGTATAAATTGGTTGGAGTTTGACTCACCTTGAGAGCCTCGCAGTGCTCCAATTCATCAATCGGAATTTCAGATCAGAGCTCCGAGCATCGCTGCACTCCCACTCGAATTTATTAGCATTTTACTGCTGCTTGTCTGTCTGTGGACAGCAACAACATGAAAGCCAGGGGGGGGGGGGGTGCTTCTGGCAAGGAGTTGCCGCTTTTAAAGGTGGATATAAAATGAGAAATAATACGCTGATACTCTAAAGTCTGGTCCCACAGGTCTTCAAGTCCATATTATGCAACATTGTGGACATGCCGGCTCTTCCTATAGTAAAGCACCCCATTAATGTTTATGGACATCTCTACACTGAGTGAGATTCTGCGAAACGAGAAGGCAGACATCCGGACAGGAATCTATTAAATGGGGGAGCTGCTTTTTAAAAAAAAAAAAAAAATCCCAGAACACAACTGTTGAGTGAATCTTTAGGATGCCATTTTGATCCATTTTCACAAACTGTGTAGAAAGGAAGACATTACTCTGGAATCTGACATGTTACAATTAGTCAGTGAAACAAGATGGTGAAGAATGCCTTTAAATCCTCTGCGCCATCAATCCTGTGACATGTATTGGCTTTTCACCCCGCGTTATGATGCGCAGGATATTGGATTACACAGGCGAATATTTATCAGAGACGCTTACAGAGAGCAAGGAGGTGGAGAAAAGGAGTAGAACATTTGTAGAGAAGGAAGTAAGCCTTTGCAGAGGAGGGAGGATATAATTCATATCTCCTATTAGAGAAGATTATCTCCCTGCTCTGTGACATCTGGCTGGAGGAGTGCCACACTATGTCCAGCTGGCCAAGGAGTGGTGAACCAACTCAACGACTGTGGCGAAGGAAAACTGAGTCCTGCCTCCAGCAGGCTGCTTATCCACGCCAGTAATTATACATGCCAGAACTCCCAGGATGCCATGTGTAATTACCAGCTAAGTCTGAGCACAGCCTAAAGGCAGAGAGCTGCATTTGGTAAAAGAGAGAGGGACCAAAAAAAGAAATAAAGAAAAGTCCACTGGCTCCTGACTCAAGGGGCCCACGTCTCATCACCGCAGATGCATAATCTGGTTTGGGTGCTTGAGCCCCCCCCCCCCACTTCCAAAGGAGGACATATTGATGTTTTAATTAAGTCTTCATTTTATTTTCACAATAATAACAAGTGGTGACACATTCAAGGGGCTTAATATTATATCAGTCAGTGTGATGGTTGGTTTTTCTTTGTACCCAAAAGGACCCTCACTGTTCCCCTTGCTAAGTCAGTTCGCTTTAACGGCATTTGTTTGGGTAAGCATACTTGCTTTACTGCAATCGTGGCTCCATTAATTCAGCTACAAACAGCCCATCACAGCATACCTGCGCTCCCAGTGCTGTGCATCCCTATTAGTTTCAATTTCCTTCCCGGTGACTTTGTCTCCGCCGCCTCGTCTGCCTGTAGGGGGGCAAACGGCTTCCAATCGGCTGAGACAGGTTATCGCTCTGACACACTGAGGAGAAAGAGCGATCTTGTTGAGAGATTGCACGTCCCGTAGTCTTCTGTTCTTCTTGATCCACGTGTGTGAAGTTCTTTGCTTGTTCACGGAAGTGCCCCAAACACCATCTGGCTCGGTGCTCCAGATATAGAAAGAAAATGATACTGTGTACTGCTGAACATGATGGAGAGAGCTCCACAGTAAAGGCAGTGAAGTGTATTGTTTGTGCGATACATTCGTCAGATTCATTTGGACTGGAAGACATTTTTTTTTTGGGTCATTATGTGCTCTTCACAAACTTGATGTGTTCTTTGTGAATGCTGCATTTGCTGCTTGTCATGCTTCACTGCAGACGCTGATGTGAAGAATGTGTAGAAGGCCTGAGAGGCTCCAAATTTGCAGATTTATTGACTGCAGTACAGTGAAGGACCCTTGTACAATCGCAGCCTCTTAACTCCATTCTGGCATAATGCTAAACCCAGTTTGCCAACAAGAGCATGAAGGGCAAATGTGATGTTTTGCTCACATTTCTTTTAATTGCAATGACTCTTATTAGATGTTGAATTGCATTCTACAAGACAGCCTGTAAAAAGTAAACTAAGAAAATCGTATTTATTCATTCAAAGTTCTTGTTTCCTGCCTCACAGCAGAGTCACAGAGTTTATGTGTTTAAAGAGGGAGCTGATGTTTTGCTCTTTCAATTTTAAGCGCGGCGATGGGCCTCGCCTCGGTCAGGCGGAGTATGTCATGCTCATTATGGTCCTGTCTTTACAGTAAGTGCACAGTATTGGCTGCTTGCCTTGTTTGTCCCTGTTCTCCCCAACCTGCTAACACTCACCATTTGTAAAAGGAACCAGCAGTCCAACTCCAACCAATGCATCCCAAGTGGTGACAGTCAGGAAACAAAGACATGCAGGGCCAAGAGGAGGAAAGATTAAGCGCGTAAATCCTCATTACGTGTCTGCTAATAAAGAATTACCTCTGTCAGCCATACCTTTTTATTGTTGAAGTGCCCTCATCCATCAAAAAAAAAGGCCCTTGTAGCCTCAAGCAAAGAATTGCTTTTGAAATTACTTTCTTTCCCAGGAGGTCCTTGGAGACCTGGCTTAGGGGAATCTGGTAGAGATGGGAATGGCACCATTTGTAAGGGGAAGCTTTCTTAAAGTCCCGTGGGCAATGAGCTCTACAAAAGTTGGCTGTATATGTCTTTATTTCTCCCGATTTAATGAGCTTGCTTAGCATAGGGAAATATAAGAAAAGAATGTTTGGCGTACATGAAATCAGCAGAGACCTATTCAGATGGAATTAAACATTTGTGTAAATCTTGCTGATGGCCTCAATGCACTTCAGTGGAGTTTACAAGACACTGTTAACTGAATAGTTTTTTCTGCAGCTTGGTACAGAAACCTAATATGTCAGTGTTCAGTTATGGAGGTAAAACCTCCACAGTCTTCCCGTTATCCCACTTTCTGCTTCTCACCCAGGTCAATAAAAAGCCACAGTCTGCTCTCCTCAGCTACCTGCGAGAAATGGAATCACACGCTGTCTTCCAAAACGCAGCTTGGGCAGCAGCTGACTTTTAAAGTGCCGCTGCCCAGCTTAGACATTGACAGAGAATTTCTACCTTTTTGTGGTGGTAGATTTTCCCGACACAAACAAAACAACTCTGGTTGGGAAGACATGACAAGTCAAGTACATGGAGTTGTGTTCCTCTCGTTCCTAATTGCCTGTAGTCTCTGGGGTGTGTTATCTGGAGGGAAGCAGAGATGAGATGCAGTCAGGGCTGCTGTTTGTTCTTGCCACTGTGTGGGATGTGAATGATAGCTGGAGCCCTGAATTATATCATTAGTGAACTACTGGTTTGGCTAACACACTCTAGTCTATCAGTACGGAGAGCATGAGAGATGGTGATATGGTAAGATACTGAAGCAAGACCGTGGGAGGACAGTTGTTATCCCTTCTGTGTTTGAAGGTTATTGTTGCGTCTTATCATAGACCACCAGTGTTGACAAGGAGTAGCTCTGTACAGGAGGCTGGTTGACAGCCCATACTTTTAATGTGTTTATGTAGGAAAGAGGGCGATGCAGACCAACCCCTGCTCATAAATCCGTGCGTGCGTGCGTGCGAGCGTGGCTTTGAGCTCATTTGACATACGGTACATTGATGAATATAGATGTCAGAACAAGAATAAGAGGGATTTGTCAGACTGTACTTAAAACACAGCAGTACTTTGAGCTAAATGCTAATGTCTACATGCTAACATGTGTAATGTTGACAATGTCCACCATCTTTTTGACCACAGTGCTAGAAAATTCCATCCCAATAGTTCCTGGGACATTGCAAAGTAGCATATTGGTGCTGACCCTTGGGCAGGTACTTTTTAGGGGCAATAAACTACATAACTCACTTTAGACCCTAGTTCCCGAGGTCCTAAAAAGGTTCTTTAAAAAGTTCCTTTGGAAGAAACCGGCTGGTAGCTCTTAATGTTTATTATTATATGGAAAGTTAACATTCCGTCCCTAAAAGCTAAGTTATTAATAATTATTTAGACAAAATAGAAATGTCATCTTTCTCGAAATGTTAACTCCACTATTATGTTTTTAAAAATGTAATTTTCTACAATATATTTTTACGAGGACGTGACGATGAAGACGTATCCATTATACGTCTTCATCGTCACATGGCTGTAATGACTTACTCCGACAATGCGAACACTGCCATTGTGGCTGTCTGCATTTGCAGTGACTCACTGTTTCATTGTAAATAGATGTAGTGTATCTCATGCTGCCTTGAATGAATAATTCCCTGTCAAAAGCAGGTGATCTGTGTTCTCTGACTCACTGTTCAACATGGTGGCAAGGGTCTCCGTCAGGTGACAGTAAAGATGATCTGCTCATGCTCAGCAGCCACTGTCAGTCAACATTATTACCCACATGATGCAGACATTAAGAGACACTGAGGTTTGGGGTGGGGTGATCAAAGAGATTTATCTCTGCCGAGAGTCTCGGAAGCATCCAGCAACGCTGACTTACGGCACAAAAGCTGTTGTATGTACAAAGAAGAACAGTGGGAAGAGTGCAGTGTAGCAGCAGCACAATGCAGCCAAAAAGAACCCCGAATGTGAGAAATGAGATGGAAGAGAAGGTTGTGATAATTGTGCGACGACGCCGGGGTGCTGCTGACTCCCATCTGTGACCCCCTTAGTGCCACCCCTTCACAGACGGCCACTGTCACAGAGCAGAAAGACCATGCCAGGGTGCTTGTATGTTTCTATCCCATGAAGTGCACATCACATGTACTGTATTTACCATAAAGGCTGTAAATCCTGCCTTTCAGTCCACCACTGGTTCCCAATTCTGAGAGAATTTTCATACGTTATAGAAATTAAACCAGGGTTTTCTGAGGCCTATATTATTATTATTATTATTGTTATTATTATTATTATTGTTATTATTATTATTATTATTATTATTATATTACTTTCCTTCATATAATCTGTGTATAATTTCTTGCAGCATCATTATTAGCAGTTCTCATGTCTAAATGAATGACTAGCCTACACTTTATTTTACCTATGCCTGCAAGGAAGTTAGGAAACACATCCTTCGACATCCTTGACGCAAAATACTGTGGCAAGATGTAGAAAATGGTAAGTAAAAAAAAAAAAAAAATGTATAGTGTACCTATGCGAGTTTTAGTAAATTGACAAAAAACCTGCTCAAAAAACGGAGTATGGTCCTTTAACAGCAGCTCCCACTCCCCACCTGAACCCCACAGACTGACAAACTGTCTGCAAACATATGTGAGGGGGAGAATCGCTGTCAGATCATCTTCTGACTGACAATTCGCTCAGTGGTTGTGATTCTGTCTCTCTCACATCTGCATACAGACACGTGGGCACACTAAGAGACATTGTGGAGGCAGAGACGCCTTGTAGTGAAGGAAACCAAACCTCCATGTCAGCTTGTATCTGCTCTCCTCAGGCAAAACAAACAATCCTCGCCACCAGAGATTCTCACACAATTGTTTGAATTCTTGGATCTGCAATTCATCAATATTTCCTCACTTTCATAATATTAGTGGGCAAGAGAACAATTATGTGCGGTTGGATGGGACCACTTTATCCATTGATATCTACGAATCTTTTTGATGTAAAATACAATTGACTTTGGTAAAATGCAACATTTTTATAGTAGTCTTGCATGTAGCATGTTGTAGCAATGAGTTACTATTTATAGCACACCTGACTCTGCAGCACAGGTGCAATTTGATCTGCCACATATGTGACCTGGCTGTTGGATATATGGAGTGGGATGTTTACCAGAGCTGGCAGCCCTCTATCCAGTGACGCTTACTGTAAAAGTAGGTGAGGGAACAACGTCCCCACAAGTTTAAATCAAACAACTTCTATTTTAACTTCCACACAGGTGCAGTTTTGTTGCTGATACGGCATTAACCGCAGTGACACACCGGTAACATCCTCCCGAGCGCTCCCTTTCTCTGCCTATTGTTATGAATGATTATGTGTTCTAAAAGAATGGGTAAGAACAAATTGGTGGTATGTGCACGCTTCATTAATCAAAGGCAGGATTCAGTTATTCTTCTATAGCAATTTTTGTTTATTTTTTGGCAAAACATTTTCGAGATAGAAAATACTCGAATGTTCAGCTCACTGTAAAGTCTTTTACAGACAATTAGGAAAAGGCAACATCGATCTATGTCGCAATGGTACAATAGCCAACTTCCCAGACGATAGCAAGCCTCATGTCATAATATCAGTATTAAATTGATATTACTATTATTACACCAGTGTTTGTCTGACTCACACGGCCTTCTCCTCCCCTTCTGCTATCTTTGCTACATGTTTTGCAACAGCAACGTCGCTGCATCTAGGGCTTAGCACCGCCCAAGACAATTATGATTGGTTTAAAGACTTACAAACAAGCCACGAGCTCTGATCGCTGTTGGGGACAGCCTTTCTCGAGTTTTGACACAGCGCTGTGGAGATAGGTCTGGCTGTGTGAGGCTGTAACAGTGTTATGTCAATCAGCTCTGCTCAGCTCTGCTATTATATAATCGGCTTCATGACATTACCGCAGCTGTGTTGCTTTTCCAAAACAATCCAAAGAGTTCACTGTATTTTTACCCCACTGTCTACTTAATGGACCGCTATTGTGAAAATATTGTTGGTTCAAAAGTGCAGCAGAGACTTTGATTGGCTTATTTACAGTGTTTGAAATGTGGCCTACTTAACAAATTGCATTATAATCTTATAAATTGTGGTGTATATGTTACAGATGAGTATGCATCTGTCTTGAGTCCAACAGATATGTGCTACAGTATAATACAACAAAACTACATAAAACCTGTCACAAAGTTCCTCCAACAGAGGGCGTTACCTTGCCGTGTGCTCCGTGATTGTAAATAAGTACGAGTTTCTGCTGGTGTGATGTGACTCACTGACGGGTTTTAAGTGGATTTGTAGATGTTTAACATATATCCTCTCTCTGTCCCCTCAGAGGCCAGCAGAGAAATGTCGCTACGTGGTGGGCAGTGTCCTGTGTGAGGGGGAAGAGAAGCCAGATGAAGAACTGCAGAAGATGTATGAGAAGTTTGGCTTCAAGGTCTTTTCTCTGCCTGAAGTCAGCCATGCGGTGACCACCAGCTTCCCCTGCTCCACCCCTCTGTCTCACGTGCTGGGACCTTACAGGGTCTACCCCAGGCTCTCTTCCTACATCGAGGTACAGACAGTATGAGAATATGTTAGCACAATGTGGATATACCTTTAATTTGCTTGACTTACCATGAGTATTTTATAGCCATGAGTAAAAGCAGCCTTTAGTGAGTCAGGATTTATCGCTGCTCTTATCAAAAAAGGGATCCCTGAGAAATCCAAGTGTAAAGGTTTAAACTGTGTGCTTGTCTCCTGTGTTTACAAGCTGTCTCCAATTTTTAGTAGACTGTTTCATTTCTAATCATTTATTTCGTAACGTTCTTCCTCATAAAGTGTATGCCATCATATGAAAAAGTAAGACTGGAGTTTTCTTCTTTTCTCCTCCTTTGTCCTCATCCAGTGGATGGCAATCATCTTCTGAACATATCTGTCCTCTTTTCTGCTTCCTGCTTGTCAAAAGACCCCCACTCATGTGCTGTTTAATTCATCACATGAGCAGATGAGGTCTTTAAAGTAGATTAAGAATAGATGAAGTAGT
Organism: Bovichtus variegatus; assembly: GCA_943593645.1. Taxonomy (NCBI): domain Eukaryota; kingdom Metazoa; phylum Chordata; class Actinopteri; order Perciformes; family Bovichtidae; genus Bovichtus; species Bovichtus variegatus. The sequence goes on along the minus strand of CALSCE010010723.1, from coordinate 4,179,474 downwards.
AGGAAATGAAGGTAGGTCTGGGTCCCGCGGCCCATATGCTGGGCTCCATGTCCTCAGGACAGGCCTCAAAAAGCTATTGACATTTACTGATGACATTTACACACATGGATTCATTTGGGGGCATCCCACTGCATGAATAATGCTCCATGTGTGCTTCTGTGTGTATGCATGTGCGTGCTCGCTCATCTGTCCATCTGTTTATTTAGGCTTCTGTCTGTTCACACGAGGTAAAAAGGATCCACTTCCTAGTCAGGAAATGTACCATTATGTCAAAAAAAAATATGCAGAATTTGTTTTCTCTCACATTCACCTTTTGTGAGTGGAACTTTTGTTTCTCATTTTCATGATGGCCGCAGACACGGTGTTCATACAAAACTGTTCGATGGCAATTTGGGTGTCATTTTAGTTCTGAAAATCCTTGGTATTCCTCTCTAATTCTTTGAACCTTTTTTGTATTTTATCAGCAATCTGCAGTGTTTGAATTGCCTCCACAAACCCAATGAGTCATCAGCATGTGATGGTGCCATTATGGCATAGGTGTGGAGTTCTCCATCTGTTGTTGTTTTGTCTCGAGCACAGGAAGTAAAGGGGCAAGGATACCGCTTATGCCCTTGTTCATTGGCTGTATGCAGCTCTGTCATCAGCAAATCAAAGCCATACTAAAGATGGCCTGTGTGTAGTCTAATGTGTTCATTTGTTAAAAAAAGAGATACTATCTATACAAAATATACAGTGGGATGAGCTCGAAAATGAATTGGCTAACTCTCCATATACAACATGTTTCACCAGCTGCATCTTTTCAACTGCGCTGGTTTAGGTTTAAGTTTATTTTCACAATTTCAAATACACAAACATAACAAAGACACCAAATGATATACAGTGTGGAAGGCGAGCCAGAAAACACACTGGACTTATTTGAAGCCTCCACCTAAATAATGTTAAAATTTCACAATGTTATAGAGGAAATAATATTAATATGTGGTAACACCCTGGGGGACGAGGGAGTTGCTAGTGCACGAACAAGGAACTCCTCCCCCACCGGCTTCCCACCCAGCAAACACTAACAACTGTTTTTGTTGCTATCACTAAAGGCATTACACAGTTCGAGCTGCTCTGGCGAGGATAACTGGGATGCTTTATGCATTTAGTTTTCCATACATTTTTCTTTCTTTTTTTACACATTCATGTTGCAGGAGTGATATCAGTCCTGATCTACACATTCTAAGACCCACTGTCTGGTCAGCTTATCATTATTTACTAGCTATCTCGTCCTTTTTGCAGTTTGGCGTTTGCGGCGCTATGCACACTGTAACACCCGACATCAGAGGGCAGGACAAACTCTAACATGTGCACTGACACAGACTAAACGTTCTGAAGGCATAGCAATAGCATCCCTCAGTGTTAAAATGTAGTAGTATTCCCTTTCAGGCGCCAGTGCTGTTACATCATTTTTGCCCGTGTCTGTGTGCATCTTTTTGCGAGCATGCAGCTCTGTCTGTCAAGCTACATGATGTCCCTGTAGGGAAAGCATCAGTTTTTGCTCCCTCACACTTGCCATCAGGCAAAAGTGCTTGTCGCAGTCCATCAGTTGACCTGAGTGCTATGACAGGTCGTTAAGGAGCTACTCCTGTACAGTTGATGGGCTATTAACACACTAACATCCAGTTTGAGTTGTGGCGTGGCGAGTGCACTATGCATACCAGCTACAGCGAATCTCATGAATAATGAAGCACGGTTAAGAGAAGCTTGGTTAGACGGTGGTATGGGAATGTGCTAGAAATGTGTGCCTGTATACTGTATGTATGATTAATTGAATAGGTTTGTAGCTTTAGGGACTTTGAAAGCAGGGAGACACTCGTGACGTAGCTTTGTACTCGTTGTCTTCTTTAGGTCCAGTAGATCTGAATGGCTTTATATAATGCATTCAGAGCATTATTAAAGCAGCAAACAATAATGTTTGGACACTGCCTCTGTGTGTGTTGTAATCTGAGATTTTCTGCGCTTTGTTTTGGTAGCCGGGCCGACCGTGCGTGCATGTGAGTCCCTGTGTGTGTGTGTGCACGCCCCACTGGCTAGCCAACCACTGCCGCTCTGCACATGCCCTCACGAAAATGCCCAGTCTACTCTGATTGGCTTGCGAGAAAGATTGCGAAGGTAATTCTAATGCCGCTGTGTGGCGATGGGGGGGGCGGTATATTCTAATGAGACCAGCTGCCCACTGCTCCTAATACTAGGATGGGTTAACTGCAGAGTCTAAACTTCACTGTGTGTGTTGTGCTGTGTACTACATGTGTGACGATAAATACATTCCTCCACTTTCCATTCATTTTCCATTCCACCGCATAAAGTAGATGTGGCTAATTCAGCAGATACTATGTTGCTCTGCTTTGGGCTTCATCAACCGCTGAGGGGAATATCCTGCTGCTACATACTCCGCCATGTTCACCAGCTAGTTGCTAACTTTGCATACAGTGGGTTCATCAGAGCTTTTGAACTGCTGCGGCCGAAAACAAGGGTGACGAGAAGGTTGAGACTGAACCAAAACAGTAAAGTTGTGGGTGGACCAGAAATATTTGGCTAATTGTCACTACAACATTGTTCACTAAGTCATTTGACCGATGGTTCAAAAGTATTGATTATGGGGACCTTGCCGACTAGTGCTGCGACCAAGACCGAGGAGGCCCAGACCGGTGAGATGGGCTTACTGTCTGGCTCCGTGCCCAGCTTTTAGAGCTCAATTTTCTCCGCCTGGTATACCTCCTGGCCTCCTATAGCGCTTCAGTTATCAGACAGCACAACTGCCCTTTTTTCACTCGAACGCTTTCTCTCCGGTCCAACAGCATCATCTCCACACCAGCCTATCTTGCCTTATCTCTTCCGTGCAAAACACATAAGTTAATACACACAACACATAAGCTTATACACACACACACACACACACACACACACACACACGCAGAGGTATACTTGTAGCTTAAAAGATCTGAAGCAGGCAATAGGTGTGTTTAATCCTGATTTCTTTTTTTTTTTTTATGTGCTCTTAATAATCAGAGGGTATCAATGAATTTGTTGGATAAGTAGGAAGTCTGAGATCTAATTTGTGTTCAGCAGCTGTGTATTCATGTCAGTCTAAATGAAAGCAGTGTGTGAGTGTGTGAGTGAGTGGGTCTGAGCACAGGATGCTTGGGATTGTATCATCTCCCAGTTAAAAAGCCCGATGGTGAAAGAAGAAAAAATGAACGGATAGAGAAGTAGCTTTCACGCTATATTAAAGGATTTGGGCAAGCCCTGTTTGATCTTTGTGAAAGCACCTTTTCAGGACCTGAAGAATGAAAGCGAACAATCGTTGTGGGTGTTATTTTGGTGGCTGCGTCAGACAAAACTCCCAATACCCCCTTGTGAGCAGAAACAAGATGAGAAACTGATAGCTCCCGTCCATTTAGTAATCCATTTATCTGAATCGAGCTTAAAGCATCATGAAAGCATTATTATTTCCCGCCTCATTTCACTCTATACTGTGTCATGCCACAGTTTTGTTTGCCTTGCAGGTCCCACAGCAATTAAAATGTAGATCTACAAACCCCCAAGAATGTCTTGGGTCTGAATCATCTGGGGTATTCCACAATTGCACGATTTGGAAGTATTATATTGTAATTGTATCTGTATCTATTGATGCTCTGTATGGTTGCTCCCATTGTATTTATAGAAGAAATATGTTATTTCATAAGCAGTGCTGGAAGAAAATGGTCAAAGTTTGAGCTCACAAATGCTAAATTGGAAAAACATCATTTATCTATCAGCATTTAAGCACAATTTTTCAGTTAAGTCTTTGGAAAGCATAGTATCCAAGCAATCTACCACTGTCACAATGATAAACAACAAGCTTAGTGGAATTATTCATGTCGCCAATGTTCACTGTTTGGGTTTGTTTCTTTGACAATTGTGCAGCAGGTGAAGCTGATCACTTGACAGTTGCCTCTGTGACTGCGTGTCACAGTGAGGATGAGTCTGACTTACGTGCTACAGCAATTTGGAGCCTTCTTGGAGTCTCTGGATGGGGTCTTTTAGAGAGGGCGCCGCCTGGAGACCCCATGGTTCTGCTTGAGGGACTACAGTGCTCGCATGGGTAACGAGTAGAAACCTGGAGTGCAGTTATTAGGATAAACAGCCTGACTCATTGGACATCTCTGCGAGAGCTGTCCATAACCCACACCTTCAAATATACCATACTCTAACTGTAAAGACCCGCTAAGCAGGACCTGATGTGGAGTTTGCCTCTATCCATGTTGTGAATTGCTTCCCAAGCACTTGAGCGATTCTACGCAACACCGGACTGACGAGCGACGGGAAAAAAGGGAAGTGTCAAACATAAAAATGTTTTAATATAATGAGGGTGAAATTTGCGCGGTGTTTCTGACGTTATTTACTTAAGTATGTACAGTGTTTGCTAATGGGAAAGCTCCTTGTTAGCTTGTGAGCATTGATACAGTGACAATCAAGAAATGGCGGATGTGATCAGGGTCCAGAATTAACACCAGCCAACCACAGAATGCGATTATTATTATTTTTTTATTATTATGTTATCGAGTAAATCTCAGAAGGCTATCTGCCACACTGGCGGGTAAATGTTTGTACCAAATCAGTCATGACATGACAACTTTGAGATCAAGTCTTTTTGAGTTGTATTCAGCCTTGAATTTATTAACCGTTGATCAATAAAATAGAAATAATTCAGCTTCAATCTTTGCTCTTGCCTCATCTTTAAGTTTCCATTGAAATGCACTGAAAAGAATGTATATGTGACACAAAAAGGAAATGTATTATTTAGGCATATTATTTATTATTATTTTATTATTATTATTTATTTATTAATTAAAAATGGGGCTTGGTAGGTGGGTTTTTTCATCTACCAGTACCTTTTGGCTGGTGAGTCGAAAAGTTAATTTCCACTGAACGTGATAGTCGGTATTCATTTAACTGCTCAGACGTTAACCTTATACCCGGGCACCTTTGGCCAAAGACCGATGATCGATCAGATGATTTCCTCATCTGTAAAAAGAAAATCTTTGTTAATACTGGCGTCTATCTCCCTCTGCGATTTCAGGTTGAGCTTTGATATTATTTGCTGACAAAATGGAGGCGACTCGTGTCTGTTTTCACCATTTTAATTAGTGGCACCTTCATGCTTTACCACTGTGTTGGATTCTCACCTCCACTCTGTTCATGGTTTATTCACCGGCCACTCTTCTCCAACTTCTTTGATGTTATTATTTGTTGAATTAAATATAGAAATGTAGTTTTGCTTGTCCACAGCATCTATATTTCATGCAATAGCCTGATTAAGAGTTAGCCTGTGGAACTGCGCCGATTTAAGGTGTGAGATGCCCTTCGATCTGGTTCTGAAATTAATTCAGAACTGTGGAGTTATTATGTTTGCATTCTACTTTACAGTCATTGGGGTTTACTGTCGGCAAATCTCAATAGTCTTGGCTTCTAGAAAACTCTAGAATTGTTTGTATATCGCATCTTCTCTGTCTGTCTTTATGCCAGTCTTTGTGTCGTGTGTGTGTGCAGCTGATAAACTATATGTCAGTCAACCAGCACAGCTCCGTCCCACACACATACATTTCAGACCATTTATTAATAATTAACCTAAATTGTTTTACATGGTTTTGAAGCCAATTATTTCCCTTTCAAAGTAAGGCGACGGATTCTGCACACTCACTGTCTCACATCCCAGCATTCCTGAACATCATTTCCCGTATTACACCTCTCTTTCTGTCATACAGCTGTCAGAGCTACATTCGGGTTCAAGTTTGAGGAAACTTTTTTTGGCTTTGTTCTATAGTATTTTGACACCCACCCACAGAAGCCTCTGGGTTCATAGATAATATAGATATACAAGGGCAACTAATTATCCTTCCAGGATTATTTTTAGGCATTGTTCAGATATTGGGTTTTATTCCTTTTTTGTCCTGCCTATGCCACCTGCCTCTCTCATTGTACAAAGTGATGAGTTGAGTTTTCCAAGGTCTTGCAGTACAGTATTTTGGAGGAATAATTTTAGACAAACCTACAGATTCTTTGTTAGAATCTCTGCATGTCGTTTTAAGCTTACCTTAGCTCTCTTTAAGGAAATCTTTTAGAATCAGAGATGAGATCTTCAGCATATGGTGCCATCAAAAGCAGGCGTTTGTCTCACCTGGGAAAAATAGGAAATAAAGAGGGCAGGCGTGGCAGGATTCTACATCTTTAATGCCTCCTGGTCTCAGGGCGCAGGCTCCTTTTAACTGCTCTCTGTTCACTGATTTCTGCGTGGGATGGTGTGGAATGGCAGGGATTGTGGCTGCGATGACATCAAAGCGCAGAAAGCAACATTTGAGAGTCAATAAGTAAAGTGTGAGTTTGTGAGCGAGTGTGTGTCTGTGGCTGATTGCTTGGGAGCTTTTTGAGTGAGACGAGGCACAAGCCTGTCTGCTCTTTGTGTGTTTGTGTCTGTAAAATGCAGGTTGTGGTGAGAGCGAGATAAGTCGCCTTCATTATTAATGCTTTCATTCCATAGCATTGTTCCCTCCATTACGTTTTTTTTTTATTGGTTCACACTTCTTGTTTTTGAGGGCTTTCAAAAATAATAACCTTAACATAACAAGAAGAAACAGTCCAGAAGTGGAGGCACCTCTGACATGCAATTCTTCATATCGTGTGTTTACAATTAATATGCCTTGTTATACCTTCACTCTGCCATTTGACAGTCTGTGGAGGAAACACTTGGCTGTAGATGCACAAAGCTATATTTAGACACCAATGAAGCGCATGACAGTTTCATCACTTTTTTTTTTTCTACCACGAAGTGGGCTATGATGTGCAGAAGCCCTGTGTACACACTGGGCTCTTCCCAAAATTTCATAAAATGACTGCTGTTTGCTGTGCCAGACTTTCTGAGAATAGCTGCAGTTCTTATATTCAGTTATTATCAGTTTTCCATCCAGAGCCTTGTCCTTGGTTACATCCAAACCTCACCTTTTACTTAACCTCTGTCTTCCTAAGTAAAATTGTTGCATCCTTTTTAAGGCTTCAATAATTGTGAATCAGTTGGCTGAATGTCATGTTTTGTTATGCATTTGATGAGGAAAGCGTAATATGGTATTTTCCAGCGGTAGAAAGTAAGAAAGTATATTTACTCAAGTACCATACGTAAGTACAATTCAGCGGTACTTTACTTCAGAAGAGGGACCAAGTGTGCACAAATCCAGGCCATAATACTTAGTAATCAACTCAAATCACTCTCACTGCAGTTAAGTATTGTTGTGCTGCACCTGCTTCTACAAGACATTCATGGGAGTACAATTACTTTGATATTGAAGTACATTTTTGCTGCTAATAAAATGCAGCATTTTTTAAAAATTTGCATATATAATTTTACATTGTGGTATTACTACTTTTACTTAATAAAAGGATCTGAAAACTTCAAACCACTTGCTTTTCTAATCTTGGTCACTAATATGCGTATTTGTATATAATATTAAAATAATTAATAATAATAATAATAATAACATGAAGAGTTTCCATCAAAATATAATCGTCTATGTTACGTGGCAGTCTATTAAAGGGACAGTTTGACTTTTTGGGAACAACTCTCAATTTTCTTTCTCGATACATTGCTGTTCTACTTGCATTGTGCTCATTAGTAGTTTAGAGGTGCTGTGAGGCAGAGCCAGACGAGCTGTTCCCCGTTTCCTCCAGTTTTACGGCTAAGATAATCGGCAGCTGGCTGTGGCCTCATGTTTAGCATACAGACATGAGAGTGATATCGATGTTCTCCTCTGATTCTCGACAAGAAATCAAATAAGCATAATTCCCAAAATGCCGAGTTGTTCTTTTAAGTATTTGATTTACTTGCACCTTTCAAGACCATGTAAACATCTAAGCAATCCTGGGCTCTAATCATTCTGCTGGTCTTGTAACGTCGGTCTTAAGGCTCTCTTAGTGATGCAGTAAGTGAGGTTGATAGCAGACCGAAGCGCTTGTGGTGTTCTTATTGATTCCCGCTTCCCTTCTGGCTCTGGGATACTCTTTCCTCTGAAACTCGAGCTGGGCCTCACAAAACATTTTGCCAATTAGTCTCAGTCTTGTGAGCACACTCTGACAGGTAGTGTTTTGTCGTATTTGTGACCTGAGTGTATTTCCGTCCACCTCCTCTGCTGTGGGTGCACGCTGTTCCTGTTCGGCTGCCTCATAAATCGGCCACTCACATTTTTTTCTGACCTCATCAGCCTCGCCTATTGATATGTGGATAATGGTTGCCATGGCAATAATGTCACTAAGGCACGATATATTTGTGTTTTTGATAGAAAACCGCAAATTCCTCATACAGGCAATTTGAGGATATGAGTGCATGTGAAGGTTTTAAGGTGCTCTCGAAATTCTGCTAACTTTAAAATGTGCTCTTGTGACGAACACGTATGCCTAACACATTATGGTTTGTTGATATTCAGTACTATCCTTTTCTGTCTGGTGGTGCTCTAAACAGGCAACTAATAACTGTCTATTTGAATGTGTGGACCTGTCCTCTTTCACCTGTATGCAGAATGGCAGCTTGATGTGAGACCAAGAAAGAAAAGTGACTAGGTTAGATGACAGAGGCTTTGTGCATCCACACGATGGATAAGCACTACGACCCTCTCTGCACACACGTCTTCTCGCAAAATCGTGTTTGTGTGTGTGTGTCAAGTAGCTCGTTCATCGGATAACGCAGTTTGGTGCATCGACTTGATTTCAGTGTGTTGCATCCAGCTAAGTCGGCAAGGACATCTTGGCCTTTTAAACAGAAGTTCACAGCCTTTAAGAAGCAATTCTCCGTAGGAACTTTGGGCTCAGTCTAAATCTGCCCGTTTGAAGTAGCAGACAGTGGAAGTGTGAAGATTAGGCTTATCTTTGCATCATCAGCCTAACAGGAGGCAGTACACTCAGTTTGGGCAGGCTGCTCTGTGGACATCTCGAAGAGCAGAGTGAGGAGGCTTTTTTTTTTCACCATTGACTAACGTTAGAAATAATTTTGGTACAAGGTTAATGTATTGTCATTCTGCAACACAGGGTTGCACAATGAAATGCAAATGATACTCTTTATTATGCTACACAAAACAAAACAATTTCTTTTAAGGTGGAATACAGAGGATTGAAGAAGCTGATCTGCAGTCTTGTGTTGCTACAGTGGTGCAGGAAGGTATTTTAGATGGTGCGTGTGAAAGTCAGCACATGATGTTCAAAAGAGATTGTCAGGTTACAAAATCAAGATGTTGAATTTCCACCCTAATGTCCTATTTCTAAACCGTTAGCATAATATCTTCCAGAACCCAATTTGCCCGGCCCTCTGCCATATGGTTTGTACCAGATGGAGCATTTTCCTTCATCGTTCTTCATTTATTTGTACATAGTGTTGTTCTTTTGTATAAAGTACTCGACATTGATCTCTATTTTGGTTTATTTTGATTCATCACGTTGGTGGAAAAAGCATTTCAGGCTGGGCTCTAATTTAAAGATGAACCTGGGCCTGGGTCACAGCTGGACCGGTTCTGTTCTCTCTAGGCTTTAAGTTTAAGTTTTGAGCCTGATACAAACTCTACCCTCAATTACACAGCTGCTCTCTTATAAGAGCAGAGACAAAAGGTTGGTAGCAAGTTGACTTTGAATTCAGGTCTCTCTCTGGGGTTGTGACTATGCACATTTAATCCGATAAATATAATGCAACGCTTTGACACAGCAGCACAATACGTCTCTACTGCTTTAGAACAATAATTCTACAGTATGTTCATAGATATTGATGAACCGTTCCTAAAAACCTGTCCTGAACAAGCAATTACTGTACGTTCAGCATCAATTTAACTTCGAAAACAAAAACTTTAAAGTATTTAAGATGGGCAACCATAGTGGACTCATGTGCCGGGAAGAAATGCAAATCTTGTTCGTGGGATTTCAGGTTGGAACATAACATGATATACATCAGATGGAGAAAAGAAAAAGGCCATACGAGGTCTGTTGTCTGCTTTAGTGTACAATATACTGGTGACAGAACTCTTAAATAAAAAAAAATAAAAAAAGTCTAACTTTTAATTGTTGTTTGCATCAAAAGCTATGATTGGCCTTGCCTTTTTTTTTGACACTGGAATAATCGAAACAAATGTGAGAGTGTCTATGTCAGTCTTTGTGTCTGAATTGACATTTGTACGTTGACCGTGGCATCAGATAATGGTTTGGAAGAGATTTACAAAATGAAAGAGGCCATGTTTTGAATGGTTGTCAGATAGTATCTGTTTGCTGTGTGTCATCCCAGGTTAAGCACCCGTGCCTGCTTTACAAAAAGGTTGTAGACGATCCAGCCGTGTCGTCCCAGAATAACCGAGCATGTCGGTGTGATGGTGAGGAGAGTATCGCTGTATTTTCAATTCTCTCCAAGTCTGCTCCACAGCCGCAGTTCTCACTTCAATCAAAGGTCTCTATATTTCCCACAATTGATGGTCAAACCTTGATCTCCATCTCACACGTAGTCCTGACCTCCAGGTCAGAGGCATATTGTCCTATGGACCACATGAATCCTGTCCCCTCTTTCACTAACTCTCCCTCTCTGGCTGTCCCGCAGTGAAAAGGCCACACTGCCTTATCACTGTGGGTGAGCAAATATTAAATAGATGCCAGATTACTGAGAAAGACCCCTCTGGGTGGAACATACGCCAGCTAATCCACAACCCCCCCGGCTGTGGAGACACAGGAGAAGTGCAGGGGCAGAGGTGTCAAAACAGATCAGCTGTTGACATTTCCTTAAATGTGTGTTACATGTATTGCTTTTTCTGTCTCTTGATTTTATAGCTGCAGACCTCTTTCTCTGTGTGTTTGTTTGTTTTACAGTGGATGCATACTAAGATGCTGGGCTTATGTAAAGTAGCCACACAGACACGCACTAGCCTTTGGGCACTTCCGTACCAACAGCAGGGGAAAGGAGTAATATTATGTGGGGAGACGGGGCGTGCTGCGTTTATGTTGCAAAAGTGGTAATATACTAGTGAGACTATGCAGGTTGCTGTGTAAATGCAGTTTGTTCTACAATGATACTGTGGCCCTTTGTTTGCATTTATTTTCTGTCCGTTGAACATTTTCTTTACTTGAGAAGTTATGACCGTAATTATACTATGTATACAGCATGTATGACGCTACGGGTGTTTGCTATGTCTAGTGTGGCAAAGTTGTACGAACCCCATCTCACAAAAACAAACCGAGTAGCCAAGGTTAAGAAAATGTTTTGTGCTTCAGGCCCATTGAGAAGTACTTTATTTAAAGGTATAGATTTTTAATAAGCAAACCGCTGATGCGCCAACACAGATGTTATTTCAGAGACAGACCAATAACAGGGGTGTCAAAGAAGCCCTCCTCTCATCAGGGCTCTGTGGTTGACGGGGAGGTCACAACCTCTCCTCCTCACATGGCAGTTTAATAGGAAAATACGTCCTTGTTATATCAGGGAACCATTGTTATACAAAAAATAACCTTACATTATTTTTGACTCTATTGTCTGTGAAAGATATATATATATATATAAAACTGTAGCACCATGCTCTCTGAAGGTGAACCTCCAGCTCTAATAAACAGAGAAGGGATAATAATGGCGGCGCGAGACAGACAGCGCCCACACTGTGAACAATCCTGCTGTGATCTCTCGTCGCAGCAAGCGTTATCGACGTCATGGTCGATGCTTTCTTACAGTCACCAATAAGAATAAACTCTTAAAGATAACTCATTTAACCGGCAAACTCATTGGTATTGCTACGCCCCCTCCCCAATTGATCTGATTGTGTCACCTCAACCCTGATCGCCAAAGCACTCAATCCCACATGACCCAGATCATGCAGAACTTTACCTCCACTTCCCTCTAGACGCCGCTACAGATTCCCCATGTGCAGAAAAGCCCGTTTTAGCGAGAGCTTTGTACCTACAGTCATACAAGCTTTAAATAAGTGATCCCCGCTTAGATTATAAATAATCCAGTCTGTTGTATGTGTAGTGTTAATCCATGTTTTTGTCTCTTTGTAGGCTATAATTGTGTGTGTGTTTCTTGTCTGTGCTACGTATGCACCTACTGTGGAATAGAATTTCCTCCTTGAGAACAAATAAACTATCGATCGTGTGGAAATGTCTCATGCTGTCCAGGTCTGAAGACATGTCATCACATCTGCATCCAGTATTGAATCGTGTGAGGCGGATTACTTTATTGTCTTGACGTAGCATGTTAAGATAAAACACCTGAGAGTTCATCTCTTTTGTCCTCGTCAGTGCTGTCCTGTGGTCACTTCCTCGGTGCTTGCTACTGTTGCTACTTGCTGCTCTGGCCTGTGAGGGGGAATCAAAGAGTTTCAAAGAGGGAAAAGTCTTACAGTAGATGCTGTGTTGTCTCATGTGAAAGTAATTGTCAAATACCATTTCTGCCACTGTGTCCGCTCCGTCTCGGTCCCATGCGACTTCATAACCCATGTTTCCTTTGAACCTGTGGTTCACTCTTGTAGCCTTCATGAGAAAGGAAATGTCATCGTGCTTTTAATGGGATTAACAGAAGCCCTCAGGGAAACTATTCTAAGCCTTTTCCATGTGTTAGCAGTGTTGCCACTCTCTAACCAGATGTTTTACATCATATAAACAACATACAGTACATAAGATTATAAGATAAGAACTATATTGAGCCCCCACATGGGATATTTACTTGTTACTGCAGCTCAAAAGTCAAGAAAGCAAAGATAAGAAAAAAAAGAAGTTATAAATACATAACAATAACATAGCTTTATATATACTGTATATATATAGATATACACACTTTATACACCTTTAACTTATACAGATTAATCATAAAAGTGGACACTTTTCAGCTAATGTGACACCAGGGGACAGATCTTCTTTTTTTACTTTACTCTTAATAGTGTTTGTTGAATTTTGTGACCCGATTTGTGGTTCTGGTTTGTTGGTCCCATCTCTGACAGACTGTTTTCCAAAACTGTAGCCCTGCTGCAACCACGCCTGACCTGAAGAAAACATCTATCTATCTAAGTCTTATTGATTATTCAATGATGATTCTCGGGTAGGCAATCCATTGCGCAGTGGTAATTTAAGCCTTTAATGAACTCTGTAGTGGGCCTTCTGTAGGGGAGTCTGTATACTTCAGAGAGCACTTTGTTCAATACCTTTTTAATTAAGCAGGTGTTTACTTAGGACTCACTATATGTGTTTGTGTTGGTGCATGACTTTGTTTATTTGTCTGTGTGTTTATTTGTCATCCCTTCCTCTGTGCAGTTAATTGTACAGTGGGGGTGTCCCGATTCACGATTCTAAATAGAAAATCGATCGAAATGAGCTTTCGATTTCAAACATCCAAATAAAAAGCAGGATCGCTGATTCTCCCAGTATTGTTTTTCTCTCCACCCCTGCCTACGTGCGTCTAAAGAAAAAAAACAAGACTCACAGCGACACGGCGCAATTTACCGAAACCTGCAGCTGAAAGACAACATAGCGCAGTTTACCGGAGCCATATGGCCTAAACGTGGTGTTATAAAAATATGTTTGTTATATCCCACTTGATATCATGCAGCCTATCTTTTTAAAGAATGATTTGAAAATGTTTAAATGACGGTTGGCTGGGCGTAAATCAAATGATCTGTTGATCTTCACGAATCAAGACTTTATAGTCAAACAATGGCATATCCGTCGGAGCCGGACATTTTAATTTTTTATTTGGTCTGCTTGAATTTGCGCGCTGTGAAACCGAACCAGGCTAAATAGAAAACAAACCAAAGGTTTCAATTTCACTCTGATTCTGACAAGCCGAACGGGCTGTGGCTTGTGAAAGCGCCATAAAACACGTCACAGGCACACGTTGGATTACCGGTCTTTGTTTATACCATACATGCTCAAATAAAAGCCAGTATTCAAATAATAATAACTCAAATAATTGGTTTAGAAAAACACATTGACGTGGCTAAAATGACCTGTAGCCTACAAAATTTCTTAACAGAAATAATGTTTTCATACTCATACTAATTAATTTCAGTTTTTTCTTTGCCATGCTCATTGAGTTAGAATTAACAGTAGCTCTACACATCAACATTAGCTCATGGCAGCAAATTAATGGAGCAGAAGAGAAAAATATATGGGGATCCCACTGTGACGATGCTGTGTGAATGACAGCGTGACTGCAGGCAATAGGGATAAATGAGACAATATTATGCAGAAGGGATTGCTGTGGCGCTAAAAATGAAAGTGTGGTTGGCTACCACGAGTGAATGTAGCAGTAACACTAGCTTAGGTGAGAGGCTCAATGCATCACACGCATAGACAAACACATTTACACCAACATTCACGCCTGCAGACAATTTCCAGTTTCCAGTTCACTTAACCTTCACGTCTTAGTACTTTTCGAGAAAACCAGAGCACCTGGAGAAAACTCATGTTGGTGCATGTGAGTCCTTCTGGGTCATGTCACTCGGTTAGAAACCTTCCTAAGCACAACCACGTTAAAGTGGCAGCCATGATGACAGCTGGTTGAATTCCCTAAATGCTAAGGAACTTATTTAGATAGTTTGGAATCCTTACTTGAATTGTACAGCATTGAAGTTTGTCACTGTACTCATTTTATATGTGTTTATAAATAAAGTTGGATTCTCCTTGCATCACGGTTGTCCTTAAGTCCTTAAGAACTCTCATTCACATCGTTTCCTAACCTGTTTCCTTGATCTAATGGCCTCCGCTCCGCACTGCGGTCAGACCCACATCGTTGCCGCAGAAGCTCAATGGCCGCCCTCCAGTTCCCCCTCAGGTAAACACCGTTAGCTCTGTCGCCGTTTATTACACGGTCAACTCTGTTAGCACCGTTAGCTGCTTTCCGCTGGCTCACATGTCTCAATGTTTAGAGCTGCGTGGAGGCTATTCCTTAATCATAGATACAGTATGCTCCGACTTTCATATTTGGCCCCTTTAATGTTTTCAGCCCCTTCTTGCGTTTTTCTGTGGACTGCACACTTACTGCATGTCACATTCTAACTAGCAGCAGCCTGGAGCTTCAGTGGGAACAATCTATGTGTAACAGATGCCTGGTGAGCCATCCCTCATTAAAAGAGATGAGACATCAGTGGTTTGTACTGTGGAGCCTGGAGAAATGCTTCATGGGTGCAAATATTGATTCTGTTTACTCTCTCCCAGTGGGATGGATGTTGTAGATCCATGTGGTTGAATATGTGCTCTGATTAATGATCAAAGACTGAAGTCATTTAGATTTTGCATGTTTACAGTTGTCATAGGGCTCATTCTGTTCATATACATAAAAAAAGTGCATTTATTTGTGTTCATTTTAGGTATTAATTTCTGGGTTCAAATCAAAATGAAAAAATACCCCTTTTAGCGAAAACTGTGTTTATTGTTTGTTTTATTACAAAAAAAAAAAAGGAAGAGACTCGTGGATATTCAGCAGCTCATTTATGCTTTCTCCCATCTTCATTTTTCTGAGCTGTGCTGCTGCAAGATGACAATGTTTACTTGTTTACTACACTGAACTGTGTCTCTTTAATTGCAAGTAGGAAAAACCACAACTTTTGGATGTACATATATAAACAACAAATCTGTGAAAATAGTTTTGAAAACGGAAACAACAACCCTTAAGCATCCATTTACTGATGTTCCGGTTACACCGTGGTTCTTTGAATTCCCATTTATTTGAAGACGTTACTAATATCATTTAGTGTTTAATTCTAAAAGAAAGAAAGAAAGAAAGAAAGAAAGAAAGAAAGAAAGAAAAGAAAGAAAGAAAGGGCGTTGGGATGTAGCTCCTTGTTGTTCACCGAACTTGTTTTTTTATCCGACAATGAGCAGCATAGTGGTGTGTTCAATGCCTGTCCCACTATGGTCCTTCTTTTTGCTTCTCACCTGTTTGTGAAACTGCTGAAGGCATGCTTGTGAGATGAATGGTGTTGATTAAGAGACAGTGCTAACATCATCTTCAGCCTGCTCCCTGCTTGCTTCTCTACATCTTAACCAACTCCTAACAAGAAGGCAGCGAGCTCCTGGGAGAGGCAGGAGGCACATTTGTTTATTGTGGATGAAGTGAACCATGTCCATGAGGACGAGTGTGGATATGAAAAAGGTTTTATGCATGTGCGTGCATGCAGTGGTGTCACTACAAGTGGGCGCGTGTGCCTGTGTGGCCGCGTTTGCCTGTGGGTGCCTGTGGGTGCCTGTGGGTGCTGCGTGTGCGTGTGCGTGTGCGTGCGTGTGCATGTATGTGTGTCACTGCTTAGCTGTGTAGAGCTCATGTTTGCCATGTCCCCAAGTGTATAAGAAAATAAAACGGGGCACAGAGATGCGTGTGAGCTGCTTGATTAGATTAGGATAGCAAATTGATTGTAAGCGTGTAGTTGTCTCCATCGGAAAGTGCCAGTGATTGCGGAGGCGGGTAAGCGTGCTGTTGCCTAATTTGATCACTCAGCAGCTAATGCAATCTGTGTTACGGCAGCTATTGCAGATTGGGATTAATGTGCCAATAGGCTGAGCAGAAATGGAGAGGTGGAGGGAAGTTAGACGGATTGAGATCGCACGCAGCAATGTGATCAATAAAAGTTACAGAAAGACAGAGGCCCAAGCACTATCCATTCACCCCCTTTGGCTTACTGGGCCATATGTTCTCAGAAAACACTTGATAGCTTGACTCCATTTAGGACAATAAGACATTTGTTTGCAAGCTAGAAAGCTGTGCCCTGTTTTGAAAGAAATGAGAAGTATACACAATAAAACAGAAGGGAGAACATAACATTTTATAGTTGGGATCTTAAACATTTTTTTATTTATTCATTACCACTTTTCAAATATGTTTCAATGCTTTCCCTACAGAATAAAACATTTGCAAATGTGTTTGCTGTTTACATCAGCTCGCCGTTTCTCTTCTTCTATTTTAGCGGTGCATTGCTGCCTTTTAATAGCCCCACCAATTGTTGATAAATATCTCACCACATTAGTCGCATGCGGTATGTGCTTGTGTCCGTCTCTGGTCTTAATGCAAACGCAGAAAGAAAATGAAAACAGAGTAAACCGCTTCTCAAAACATTTCTCTGCAAAAACACCACCTTCTTAAAATGTCTACATCCAGGAGTAACTTTCTAAACATTTCTCTATTGCAATGTCCATGCAGTGCTCACATCCCTTCTTTTTTTCCATTGATCACTTCTGCAGAGGCTTATCACATCATAAAGTAAGATGGTCATGTTTGTATTGATTCTGTGGTTGAATTCAGGGTGACCTCATATGAGATGGGTGAGAGAAAGGAAGAGCTGGTTATCACAGTTCTAATAAGGGCCCTGCCTGTCCTCTACCCCCTCCCATGAACTCCTGTCACATTCACTTCTTAACCCAAATGCCACATTAGCATGCCTGAGACCCAGTCCCACAGTGGCATCAAACTGACAGCTCTCATACCTGCGCTGCCTGTAGATCTCCTATTCAGACAGAGCAGCAGCTGCCATCATGGTTTATGCATTTCTTCACTCTTCATGGATCTTTAACAGTATTCAGACAGGCAGTAAATAGCATGCAGTACAAAAATGTGTGCAGTGTAAGAAAGGTCTGTTTAAAGAAAGATCCCCGGGTCTGTTTTGTTCTGCCAGCTTGATTTAAGAAGATGGCAAAGGAAGGGCTGTGTAATACATAAAAAAAATAAATAAAAAAAAATAGACAATGAAGTTTGTAACCACAAAAGCCCAAGGGTGTGCTTTTAGGTTATCTCCAACGGGATTGAGAGATATCTGTGCCACCTAATGCTACCTAATGGCTTGTGTGTGCGTCACGTTTGATGCCGAGTACCATTATAATGTGTCACAATGTGTCACAACTGGCAAAGAAGGCCTTTGTTCCTGAGAGGACAATGAAAGCTGTGCTTCATCCTTCACCTTTCACCGCTACAGCTCCACTATCAAAGCATGTTTCGGTCATGCAGCTGGGGAACGGGCCTTGGCCATAAGGGGTTTAGTGGCTCTATCAAACAGTGTGATACTTGTGCTACCTTTTTCATTTCTTATTTAAAGAGGTTTGGATCCAGAACCTTATATTCACACCGGCTGTGTTTGTTCGGGGCCCACACTGTCAACCATATGCCTTCCTCATCCCTGCTATTATAATAATGTGGAGTATAGCAGCATGGTGTCTGGACATTTTCCAGTCTTTGTTGACTGAGAGGCCGGACACCCCTCTGACTTAACAGCCCAAATTACATGCTGTACAGCTACAGGTGGCTGTGCAAATGTTACTTTTCATTAGGCTTTTCTAGTCAAAACCGAAGCTGACGGCTGCTGTTCAGTGCATACAGTAATGTAACGTCAACTTTACATTATGTTGCAGGTCATTTAGCAGATGCTCTTATCCAGAGCCACTTCCAGTGAACTAACCACAGGGACAGTCCTCCTGGAGCAACTCCGGGTTTACTGCCTTGCTCAGGAGCTCAATGGTGGCAGCCTGGTGTTGAACTCACACATTTCCAGTGTTCTATCTGAAAGCCTGACCACGAGACCACCACCTGTTAATGCAAACCTCCAGCTCATCAGTCAAAGCGGTGCGAGGTGTATTGGCATCCATGCACAAGAGTTTCTCCACCTTCAACAGTTTCCAGTGAAGTTGAATTAAATGGCTCCAAATGTTTGTTTAACCCCTAATTCAGGCAGAACCAATTCACATAAAAAAAATGTTAGAACATAAGACGGCTACGCTTGCTTGATGTTAAGTGACACTATATTGAAAAATGTGTAAATACCAATTTGTTAAAGCTTATTGTATAAGTGTTGTTCATTCGACTCAGTGGGTGTTGAAGCCGTAGTGTGTAGCACTGTTAGGAACGCCTGTTATTTGCCAATGACGACTGAGGAACAACCTTTTTACCAAAGTGTTTTTTGTGTGTTTGTGTATCGATGATTTGTGAGATATTTGCCTTTTTGACATTACATTATTTTGTAGTATTAGTGACGGATGAAGTGAAGTTTCCTTGTCCTGCCTTGAAATCACACTAGTGATAAAGATGATTTCCAGAAAAGCTCACTGGCATTAAGTCTAACATGACAAACTTGTGCAGCTAATTAAACAGTTTTCTTTATATGTAAAATGTATAATGAAAGGTCTCACAATTGTGAGAAGAGAAACCGTAGTTATGAATCCTGAACACTGACTGAAGTACATTTAGCACAATATTTGCTTTTTACAGAAAACCTTGACCTGAAAAATGACCATGAAACACACTGATGGTGTGCTGTGTTACAGTATCTTAAATGTTTTACTTTTTATTGAATATTGCTCATACCCCTGAGATGTCTTTGGTTTAACAGCAAATATAACTGAAGTGATGGCTGGAAAAACATCAAGACAGCCCTGCAACTGGAATTAGCCGAGGGATAACATCCAATTAATATGTAAATATGTGTTCGAAAAAGAAGATACACACTTGTATGTTCCTATAAGTAGCACTCCGCCTTGGCACCGATGTTAAATCATTTAGCTGGGAGAGGGGAGGGCTTTTCATCTGAGGGGCAGATGTGGTATTTTAACATTCAACATGCCACAGGTTATGGATCAGCAGTCGAAGGCTCATCCCTCTCCTCCCCCTCTGCCCTTCACTTTCCTCGTAGAACTTCTCTCATCACTGCAAGCACGGCATGTGTCCTTATTGGCCTGTCTTCCCTTCGCATGCCCCCTCTTGGGCAATTGTGTTGTTCGTCCGCAGGGGCTGGAAAAATTAGGAACAAGAGAAAAGGTTAATGTTACACAGAAAGGATGTCAAACTGTCAGGCTGAGCCAAACAGCCCTGTAAGGCCAGAGAGAGAGACAAATGATTAAAATTGATGTTTTCACATTTGATCCACCACCTATAAAGTAAGATGAGCTCGCCCACACTCATGCATGCATGCACGCACACACACACAAACACAAACACACACACCCACACACGCAGGCCACATGCACTATATGCAGGATGGTGATGAATACAAATGGAAGCGCTTTTAAAGACGTTTGCCAGCACGACCTTTTTAGAAAGGGATGATCGTGCGTATTCTGTGAGATATAGCGAGTGAACTTGCAGAGTTTAGGACATGTTCTCAGAAGCGGTACCAAAGGCGGATCAGGCCTGAATCTGCTCTTGTTGTTCATCATGTCGCTGTAATACAACCCAGGTTATACCAACAGCTAGATAAATACAGACCATTCTCTTACTGACATGTAGCACTATAATGAGAAATGAATGTAGTGTACAGACTTGCGCCAGGCAGTGGGCATTTTGCAGATGATAAAACGCTTGGGACAAACCTGCCCTTCTGACCGGAGGTCTCTCACAAACGCTGACTGAGGGCTTGTTTCTCTGTGTACTGAAGTGAAGACGGCTAACAGGGCGACTCAATTTATTAATGCCATTCAGGAAGCCGTCGCTCAGAGGAATGAGGCAGAGCGGGGCAGGGTGTGAAATACCATAACAATCTTCATGGCACTGAGCAGTTTGCTGAGCAGGATGGCAGGAGGTGACGGGACGCACCCGAGTGCAATGAAGAGTACCGCATGAGCAGAGGAGTGAAGAGCGCTTGTTGCCACGTAAGACCGCTAGTCATCCTCCCCTTCCTCTGGTCTCCTGTGTGTGTGTGTGTGTGTATATTTATGGCTTCTTATATGTATGGATGATGGGATGTAGCTCACCTACTGAGTTCAAGCCTGAAGAAGCAGACACACTTTGCAGCAGGACACCAGTGAGCTGTGCTGCAGATCAGGGGGGCGATGACGGTGAAGGCAGATCTCAAATGAAGTGGAAAAGATACAGATGAGCCCCAGAATATGTGTCACAGGTCAGCTTGGTAAATAATACAGCGATGACTAAAGGATGAATTGTTTTGAAAAATGTTATTGGCAGCTGTAATCATTACGCTTGTCCATAGCCCGGAAAAGATTCCCACCGCGATGTAAGAGATGGGGGACGCAAATTTACGGCCCTTGTTCTGTGTTAAATTAATTCCCTCCAGGCCCCATTTACACGTGGTCTAATCATGTGATTTGTATTCGGATACATTATCTGAATAATGACATCCGATCCACGGGCCTTTGCATTCACACCTGGTGTTAATACGTGTTCTCGCTATCTCCATGCATTGTGATCGTATCTCAATGTGCAAATTAGTTAGCCGAACAAACCGTCAACAAACACGTCGTGTCCCAAGTCTAAGAACTGGATGGGCGTCACTCATTTTTAAATCCAAATTTCAAGGATAGACTGCTATACTGCTGCTACCTGCATCTTTTGCTTGGCTTTCTTAAGCCAACAGGAAGAGGCAGAGTGACGTGACCTTTGGATTTGCCGGGGAGCTCTACAGCGGCTGAAATCCGATAGCGGTCCAATGACAATGCGTTCTGCTTGCATTTACACCCTGCATTAGTATTCATTTTTCCTTGTCCCGAGGTCATTTTGTACTTTTTAAAAGACTACGTCGTGATTTGGCTAACCCACTTTAAGTTAGTTTCAGCTGAACTTCACAATGCATGTTTGCACAAAAAGGCCTGAGAATTCTGTCTCCCCATTTCTGACATTAGAGTCGCGTTGGGAAGAGAAACCCCTGATGGCCAGTATGGAGGGGAGAAACAATTACAGCAGCGCAACTCTTTTTGACATACATACAGCAATTTAATAGACAGACCTTGTAAATGTGGACCTCTTCTTTTAGATGTCCTAGTTTTTATAATTGTACTTTAGTACTGTATATTAAGTGAACTGGACCTGAGTGTTCATTTAGCGGTTCTAGTCTTTTGTATGAAGGCAGTGTGTGTGTTGTCATGTTGATGAATGATGGCCATCAACACGCACATATTTCACACACTATATTATGTAATAAGTCTGTTTGTTTTCCACATATATTAGTGCTTTATGAGCCAGAAACTGGTAAATTGATAATATCAGACATGGAAAGGGCTTGAATTTATACAGTGCGTGGGTGGGTTGCTTTGCTTTTGCACATGTCTGCTAATTGGAGAAACTGCGCTATAAATAGAGTTTTCTTGGAACCTTAACACTTTGAGTGGGAAGTTGAATTTGTTTGAGATGTATTCCTCACGTTGTAACTTGGCATGTGTGCGCGTGCATGCGCGTTGTCTCTCGTCACTTCATCTGACAGTTTTAATCAGGCGATGATCTGCAATCGAGGATGCTCCCTGTTTGCAGTACATTAACATTAGTAGTGACATAACAGCGTCACTCTGCCACTGCTGGGAACAGAACAATCTACTGCGCCTTCATTCATCTCCCTCCTGTCACCAGCACAGCCTCAGCTATGAGGAAGACTCTCCTATGGATCCCCTGTCCCCTGAGACCCGCTGGCAGCTTATTGTTCTCTGTATTCTAATGTCTGGAGAACCTTTTCATATTCAGCTGAAAATGAAGATAAACTGTTTCTCTGTTTTATGTGGAGAGCAGGGACCACATTTACATGTTCTCCTTCCCTGATGAATTTCCATATATGCAAATTGTTTTTGTGTTTCTCTACTCATGGGCAACTGGACTGTATGTCTTGTGTTTACTTTAGTAGATTCAGTAATGATGTAGAGATTTAAATGGGCACTTCTTGCTGATCACTTACACTGAAGTTTCATATGTCACATAACTAGTGTCACTTGGCGATTTAGCATTTACTTTTATTTCCGGTGTCTCCCCAGAATAGTTTGGCATGATGGTACTCTCAATGTCAAGGTTGAGCGTTTTCAACATATGTTTTCTATTTTATGCTAGATATCCAGGAAATAGGAATTGAGAGTTTGATATAATTTCATGACACAGGGTAGGCAGGGGGATTTAATGGAGTTTCTTTTTTGTATTTGGTGTTCTGCATTTTTGATCTCATTTTATTTCATTTGTGGGTGCCAGGCTTGTGAATCATCTCTTAAATGTTTCATCATTTCACTGGTATAATTAACATGATTTTCATCACTGTCACAAATCCTATTAACATGATGAAGTTGACTTTGCTTGACTCAGGGGCAAACCTTTCTTGTTGAGAGACTGAGGATGAAAAGCATTAGCCAAACAAATGATAGTCTTGAAAATTGGTTTTAATAGATAATCTGGAACTAAATGTTTTCCCATTTTTAACAACATCCAATAGAGATGTTTTCTTTGCTAAAGGAACAATTAGACTAAGTTTGAATTTCCGACAAATTCAGACCATGAGCAGATCAACAAACAGTTGTCATTATAACAACCGTAACACTTAGTTCATTGAGTTAAACATTGCTCCTGGCACACAAACATCTTCTCAAAATCACTCATAAACAGAACGCAAAAAAATTCAAATGTTTTTTAGAAAACCTAGGGTATTCATTTCTCTTGCCCACATATTATTTTCATTTCTGAATGACCAAATGTATGGAGAATATTGTTGTGATGGCTGGTTACGACAAGTGCAGATTAATTTTACTTACTTATTTTGTGTTAAAAATCAGAATCTTGCTACAGGCAATAAAAAGCAGGCATGATAGTTTTTTTTTTTTTTTTTTTTAAGTAAAGAAAATCAAACTGTGATTGTGATTATTTTCCCGTTTCTTGAGTGTTTGCTTGAATTAATTTTGTTAGTGGAAAATGCATTGAATATTGTGATAATCATAAATGCAGAAGTGTTCAGCTATAAAACATTGCATCCTTATAAATGATTAAAAACATGATGACATAATCGCCGAGGGTACGTTTTTAATGGAAATAAAACGCCTCTTACAAATGAGCGGGTGACAGAAACGTAGACATCTCAATAACACAAAGTAGCACTGGTGGCATTTCTTCTTCTTTTCTCATTTTGCTCTTTTGAGAGAACTCCTGTGCTTCAAAAGACATTTGGCAGCCACTCCACACTCCCCCCACGTCTTCTGCAATCCCTCAGATTATCAAAGTATCCGGTCTCCATGGAAAACAGAGAGGGGGATCTTTGGCAGAGGCGGTTGCCCTGGCAACAAGCTCAGTTAAATCAGCTGCCCGGAGCAGAGGTAAAACACAACTGACTAAACCACATAACTGGAAGTTGGCAGACAGTTGACAGGTTGGAGTATCTACCTGTCTCAGCCCAGCGAGACAACCGCAGCGAGAATACAGTAAAAAGTCCTGTATCTTAAAATCTGTTTTAAAGGATAGACTGGCTCTGATATATCTTTGTACCTCTCACTGGTTTCCCCAAAATAATTATTCTCTTTTCTTAAAGTTTCCCCTCCTTTGCCTCCTCCTAGAAACGGTATACTGTAGTTCTGTAAAGACTACTTTCTTAATAAAAGTATTGAGATTTCTTCCTACTTGTAACATACAGTACACTAGAACTTTTGACATCTGCTGTCAAACGTACTTTATCAGCGTGTTGTCTTGTCTTGCACATGTCCTTTTGCATTTTGTGAAAGTGTGCTTCCGAGCTGCTGCCATTCACACCATATTGTGTCGGGTGCTGCTGAGCGCTTCAGTTTTCTTCACATTTCTGTGCAGCAGCGTCTTTTAGGGATGACTGTCAGGCTGAAGTTGGTAACATGTGTTTCACACGACATTTCCAGCATCTATGTTTCTGTCAGCTCAAGCAGAAAAATCATTAAAAAGAACTGTACCTGTCAAACTGCAGGTTTGTCTGAAGCTCCAATCCTCTTTCTGATGTGCTACAATAAAACTGACTAATGTTTCAGTATATTTTATTTGAAAGGCTTGTGTGCACTTCACAGCTCAATACATTCTGCCAGGTGGAGACATTATTGATTCTCTCTTGTTTGGAGCATCCATATTCTTGAAGACTAAATAATGCATGTAATTCATGTGGTCTGACAGTACCTCTGGTGTTGACCTGAGCAGACCCTCTCAGGGCTGCTGCTGTTTGATCTTGACTGAAAGCAACTTTGCTGCTGACATATAGACCTGTCTGGTTTCCTGAGGGACCCTACCATCCAATTAGTAATTTGTTGACAAGTTGGAAATGCGAACATGAAACGACCTGAAAGTAAAGGTCCAAGACGAAAATGTCATATAAAATGCAAGAGCGCAGCACTTAATGGACAAACGTCCGTCTCATCAGTGTCACTGTGTCTGGGGTTAGTTCTCCTGGGTGATTGTAAGTCAGAAAACTGCCTCTACATCAGGAAATGCTTCCTTATTATTACATTTTGAAGTACAGGACGGCATGAATACAACTTTGTAGAAAGAGTTTCCCCTTTTTTGACTAAATCGGCAAAACTGTTCAGGGGAAAAAAGAAACTTTAGTAGCAGAGTGCAAAGCAATATCTTTGATGTGTAGCTTTGGTGTCATGAAAGCCAATGGGTATGAAGTTCAAGATGGACAGGCAGCGGAAAGGTTTTGGAAGTTAAAGTTTTACCTCTAGGGACAGCCCATTATATGTACCTATCACAAGTGGAGTGACAGTAGCTGGAGAGACTGAAAGAGTGATGGAAAGCAGTGAAGTAGTCATGCTAATGGAGGATTTTTTCTCTCGCTCTGACACATGGTTTTTCTGATGAGGAATTTCTTAGCTATTTACAAAGTAATTTAGACTCAGTGAGCTGTGGCCAAATTGAATGGAATGGGCTTTATGAAGGCAGATGGGTCAGACTTAAGTGTGCCCTGGAACACGGTGATATGCTCTTTAGAGAAACGAGTTTGAGAAGCACAGGAATTACAGACGGGTGTGAGGTTCTTTGTCATCTACATGTTTTTATATTTCAAACTTAAAGAAAAAAAAAATACTGTATATCAATATGTTATGTTCCCGGCCGCAGTCGGATTAAAATAATGATATATAATGTTTCTCTGTCAACCACTCGGCATAGTCTGCGTCAAATCAACAAATGAAATGTCAAAATAAAAAGTTACAAAATGGATCACACAGACCATATGAAATTATTACCTGTAGTTTTTGACTGATGCTTTCACTGACTTCAGTACCTACAGTGTTAAGTGTCTTCAGAGGTACTATGCCCCGGAGCTTTCAATCATATCATATTTTCTTCATCAGTCACGATCAGACTCTGAGCTTTACTCAACTTTTAAGGAACTAACATACATGACCAAATCTGTATAAGTCATTGTATGTTAGAAATCATGTTTAACACTATTATAAAAAAAAGAAAACGTTTGTCTCTATTATATCACCTTGTAATTCCAAATTTTATTTATATCGCCCAATATCCCAAATCCCAAATTTGCCTTTTAAGGGCTTTACAATCTGTAAAGTAATGGGAAACCCTCTGCACCTAGACCCTTGAGTTGGATGTGGAAAAACTCAGTTTGTCATTGTCAGCTGGATATTTCTAGGAGGCAGAATGTACCAAAGTGAAGTTGGCAGGGGGAGAAAGATGGACTCATGAGATGTGAATTTAAACGCTGCCAGATTCTCATCTGTACTATATGAAGCCAGCCATTCAGCCTAATGAAGGATCAAACAACACGGCATGTTTTTCCCCATGATTTTATATTGCTGTTGCTAGACTCATCACCAGCCCACTGGTCGACCGGCCCACCAGGAAAACTCCCACTCCTCCAGATGGCCTGTCTGCCTCTGAATGCCAATATCCATGCAAGCGTTATTCTGAACAACTAAATAACTGAAGCAGTAGCATTAAAAGGCAAGCAATTTTCATCCTCATTTAGACTTCAACATTTAAAAAATAATCATAACCATGCCATAACAAAACTTATCACAAAAGTACTGGTGGTTTTTTCATGAGAAAATATAATAACTTTGCCTCCCAAAACTGGACAGAAGAAGCAACCGTGCCTCTGCCACAGATTGTGTTTTGTTTGAGTGAGAGGATTGGAGCAAAAAAAAAGTGGAGCGAAAGGAATTGAAACAAACTGGTGTTTATTGCACTTCTTCTCCGCTCTTTGTGGGAGCGCCTGTTCTACGGGCTTTACCTGCTCAAACTACAGCAAACATGATTTTACAGATAAGTGAAAAAATTACTTTTCCAGGCTTCTATGTCTTAAAGCTGGGGTTGGTAATCTTGAGAAAGTAGCAAGAGAACATGGTTATTGTAAGTACTCACAGCTGTCAAGCTAGGAGCTTTTGGAAGACTCCGGGGATGTGCACAGATGCACAGGCAGAGTGCATGCAGGTAGACAGGCAGCCGTTCAATCTTTTCATTTTAACGGTCTTATTACAGTCCTGCGACAGCCACAGATGCCAGATTTTCTTTTTCCTTTTTTTTGTCAGAGCATTTGATTATTTTTCTGATTTATTAATTGCTGTCAGGATGTAAAGATAATTTCAACAAATACATAAAAAAAAAAAAAAACGTTTTTGAAGAAGATTGCCAACCCTAGCTTTAGTGCTTTCATCATGAAGAGTTTTATTTAAATCTGTGTTTGAGTTTATCATGGCAACAAACCTATAAAACTGAATTGGTTGTCAATGTGTTGGTCTCATATTTTTCTTATAATGTAATAGTGCTTTCTTTCAGTCAGGCAATATCTACAGCTTATCATATTACTGCCAACTATCGCTTGACTAAACCCAAGAGTCACGTTCTCTGTTATTTTCTCAAAGCTTTTCTAACTGTTAGATTTATTTTACTGTCTCTGTAAATCTGTTCTTCCTGTGTTCTTTGCATTCCTGCTCCAAATTTGGTTTTGCTTTCACTGCACCCATAAATCACAGTCATTAGAGCAGTATCAGGCTGAGAGGAGCACAGAGGGGGCATTCAGATAGGAACTCTGTCAGCAGAAGGGACTGTTAATTGTTACCATTAGGCTGCCGTTGTGCCATACTGACAGAGCTCTAATAGAGGGTGGTTGGCCTATGGTTTAAACATGGCTCTTGCCCCGTGGACAGCAGCAGGGCTATAACAGCTTTAACCCAGATCCAACAGCTTCTGTCTTGGAACTGACACCGGATCATCCCTCCCTGTGTTTTTCCCTGGTCTTGGGGGATGGAGACGTGAATCTAAAACAAATTGTTGTCTTTGGTACCTCTTAAAAACATGCCATTAGTCGGAAGATAAGTCCCAGTTTCCTGTTTTTCTCTCTGTGTTCCACTCACACTGATTGTGGCCAAGGAAGTGAAGTTTTTTTTCTTTCTTGAACAATGCTCTGTTGTGCAGTTTATCGGGGTTAATTGGAAGACTCAAAGATAATTAAACTCCTATTAGCCACTGTACGGTGCACTAATTAGATATTGGCAATACTATAGCTTTGAGCACTATGTGTTGTGATGGGTGTCACGTTGGCTAATATTCATGACATGTGCAGCAGGAAATTATCAGCAGAATTCTTTAGCTTATCATTCAGGTTTCCGCCTGTTGTTTCAACACACTGTGTTCGTCATGAACGGCCAAACATGCAGAGCAGAGTTTACTTAAAACAAGGTGTTACCCAACATCTCTGGGATTTTAGATTGTAATCTGTTTTTCTTGTGATCTTGTAATTTCTTTCTGCTTCACATCTCCTCTGCACCATAGACTGTATATAAGAAGTTGACATAGTCAGCATAATATAACCCATTGGTTTGTGGAGTACAGTTTTGGAACCTGGAGTTTGACGTTTTAGCTGTTGCCATCTTGTTTTTTTCCCGTCGCCTGCTTGGCTTTTTTACGACCAGTTGAGTCGCCCCCTGCTGGATATTAGAGAGAATGCAGGTTTGCGGCACTTCTGAATTGGCCACACTTTTCAGACCCGTAGGTTGCCGCCTGCTCTGGACAAAGGATGTGTGTTTTTGGATAGAGTCATACTTATGATGAAGTCATATTTGAATCTTTGTGGACTCATTCACATGCATGCTTGTAATTTTTTTTTGCCACGCTAATGGATGGCTCTAAGGGTGGCAATGTCGGCCACGTGGTCAACACGTCTTTCCACCCCTCTGGCCACAGTGATGAATTCAAATTATTTCAGTGATCCGCTGACTTTTGCACTAGTGCCACCATGAGGTTGACCTTTTAGGGTTTTTAGTGAAATGCCTCAACTATTGAATGGCTTGCCATTGAATTTGGTACATTCATGTTCCCTCCCAGGATGAATTGTAACTTTGGTCATCTCTTCATTGGTAATTTTGCGCCATCAAAACTTTGCTTTATGACCAAATCAGAATATTTTGTTTTACTTCTTGGCTTAAAGACAGGAACATGGTTTCCGTACACTATCTGTAAATCAGATTCGCAATCTGTTTCTATTTCGCACTCTCATTACAAATGTTCAAGGCTGTGTGGATATATTTGATGATCAACGTGACCTGGCAGGACTTGTGATATGCTTTAGATTTAGTTCTCCATCCCGGTCCTTAATTCAGCTCTATAGGCTTTCTAGTTAAGGAGATGCCACGTTGAGCTCCAAGACAGGAAAAGGATTTTGAGGTCTTAGTGTTCTGCTCTGGGGCTTTTCAATCACCCACATGCCCAGCAATGGGATGGAGGGGAAGTATTGTAAAAACAGGAAGACGGGGACTTTACTTTCTCAGAAGAAGAGCTGAGACTTGTGACAATTAGTTCTACCAGTTACCAGTCTGTGTGGCAGGGCTTTCAGAAAAGAATGCTGTCTTGTTCAAACCCACAAAACTTTTATTTAAAATTATGCTGAAGGAGACTAGAGCCAAGGTTACCAAAGGTACCAAATATGTCAGTTTGAATCATGGAGAAATGTGTGTGGGCATAAAAGGATGCACAAGACATCTAGAATGTTCTATTTGACCTAATGGCGCTGTTAAAAGAAACATGGCATCAATGAAATATTAAAACAAGTAGATGTTGTAAAATAGTTTTACTTTAATGCAAAAAGAGGAGAAAATTTCAAATTTTTTGTGTTTTTTTGTGTTGTATTCCTGTCAGTTGAGTTTAATCTCATGTGCGCAACATGGCCACATGTGTGCTTTGAGCTGGTGTATGCCTTCTTCCTGTGTGAATGCCAAGGATGGGTAGCCATGGTTTATTCATAGAGAGGTGGTAGAATGCCTGATGGCACATTTCTAAGACTACAAGGACAATAGATGAAGTGAAACCTGGTCAAAAGAATTCTGTTTATCTCTACTGATTATGAATTTTGATGTTTGGAAGGAAATATTTTCATCCCCCATTAAGTCTTTTCTCTTCTGTGCAGGTCTTTTCATTAACTCATAGTTTTCTGTTATAACGCTGATAACGTCTGTCATTTCATTATTTTGCCATTTTTGCAAAATACCAGGCAACTCATTACTGCTACATTAATCACGTATTCTCCTTTCTTTGGACGCAATCCTTTTCTTCTGCTGCTGCCTTTTGCAACTTTTAATTATGTCTCGAGACTCTGGACAAGATGCTCCTATAGAAATTGATTGGCTGCACATGTCTCTCTAAGGATGCCACAGGAACATAGACACAATTCTAATGAATTTTCTTTGTTTTTTTTTTAGATTCATTATACTGTTGAAATTTGCCGTTACACCCTCTTCACTTGACCGGTCAGAAATAATTCAGTAATAATTTATTGGTCCCACTAAATGCCTCCAGGTATGATGGTGCAAAGAAACTGCAGCGGCGTGTTGAGGACTTATTATGTGGAATATATTTGAAGGTGCTCTGTTCATGAGAAGCCTGCCGGAGAAAAGAATAGTCCAGTTTCACACAATCACGCAGCCACTGTCCACATCCCCTCCTCCTAATTGTATCTCATTAGAATAGAAATGTGAATGTCTCTAACATTAGACTCCCAGATTAAGATCTCAATTAGAGGAGGGAATCTGTCTGCCTGTTTAAAATTAATCACTATTCATATTCATGTATTTCCATATCCTCTTCATGCAGTGGTTCACTGAATTTTGAAGCTTTAATGGCCAGGACTAATTGACTGCAAACCTCTCCAATGGTTTTCTTAATGGCCACGTGCTTTCTGTTGAATCACATTTCAGAGAGAAATCTCACAGCTGCTTTAAAGGCACTTTTTGCTTTTTTTAGCGTGTGTTTACTTTAGGCCTTTAAGGCACATTAAGTTTCCTCCTCAAAGGCTGCATTTAGAGCTCTGGTGGAACTCGGCGTGTTTAAATCCACTCAAGGAACTGGTTATTGTTGTTTTTCTGTATCAACCTGATTTCCTAAACATCATGTAAATGAGAACCCGAGTTTCTGTAAACTTAGTAGGGGATTAAGAGAGACCCGGTTAGCACAGACTGCTTTTTAAAAGTGAGTATTACAGAAAAAAGACTTCAGACAGGGAAAGTATTAGTCTGATGGCACTGTTGTGAAATGAAAAGAAAGCTCATAACTCTTAGCGGTGCTTTGCTCGCTGTACCAACAATAGCTGAAATAAAGCCGAAAAAAGTCACTTTTCACAGCTGAATGACTAGTATACTAATTAAATACAGACACGTGCAAATGATCAAATCATCCAACAAAGAAGAAAAAAAACTTCTCAGGTTGCAGCATCATACGTATATGATTAATGCACTTAAAATATCCAAGTCTTGTTTTAACAACTCGCATTGAGCTAAATACTGTCAGCATGTTAACATGCTCACAACGACAACACGCTGATGTTTAGCAGGTTACCATGTTCACCATGTCCATCTTGCAGCGTGTTAGCGTTCTAACATTTGCTAATCAGCACTAAACACAAACTATAGCCAATGCTGAAGGGAAAAGTCATTAGTTTTGCGTATCATAAACTAAAGTAATGGACATATTAACATTCTAACCTGATGATAGCAGTAGATGAAAAATTAAGTGATCACCAAAGCTATTAGTGGCACTCAAAACCCCAAATGTCAACCTCATGGTCCCATTACAGGAGAAGTCATGGGAGCACAAAAGTCAAAGTGATCAGGATATGTCTTCTGGGAGCAATGAATACGCAACTTTTTTCTTTTCCTAATATTTCCAAGAGATGTTAAGATATTTGACTGGATTTGTGAAAAATTTGAACTGCTGGTGGTGCCAGATGAAAAGTCACTATGGTTTCATTGTCTTAGCACCGTGTATGTCTGTGCCAAATTTCAAAGCAATCCATCCATATAGTTGTCAAGGCACCACTTCACTAAAAAACAAAAAGGTCAACCTAATGGTGGCGCTGCATGAGAAGTCAAGGGATGACCGAAGTCGGTATGATTAATCTCCTGAAAAACATGAATATCTCTACAAAATTTCATTACAATGCATCAGAGGGTTGATGTCTTTGCCATCCACAGAGCCATTAAGCCATGCAGATAGCATGGCTAAAAATATGATCAGTCGTACGGCAAAAACCTGATTACTTACCAACTTCATGTACAGTATATATCACTTTTTGATTTTGTGCCTTTACCTGATTTCGCCTAGTAACCTGGTTCCTTGTGTGCATGTGAAAGTACTGTTTGAATCCACTCTACTGTTGGCAGTATTACTTGCTCGGCAGTGATTTGTGAGCCAAATATAGTGTGCCGTGGAACGGAGTGTCCACAGTGTATTTAGTATTTTTACTGTTAATTTACGACCAAAAGCTACCAGGTGATGAAAAAAGACGGAGGAAGTGTGGGGAGGGGGTTTATAATCAACAATTGGGAGACCAGCTACTCTTATTGCCTCTCACCAGCTCACCAGATCAATTGTGGAAGACCTCTGGAGACTCCAGCAGCTGCTGACAGTCACTATACTTGAAGCTCATCAAGTGTTTCTTATTGATTGCACGGGTACATGGAGAGGTTGCAACAAACCCATCGCCTTGCCTTCTGCTCCTCCGGCTCCACAGCGATGCCATTTTTCCTTTATAGCGATGCCATTTTCAGTCCTCAGATCTCCGCTACCTCCACCCACAGCCACCTCTGCACACTTCCACCAGGGCATGCAAGCAAGATGGAGGAGGCCTGGGCTTGCTGAGACGGATGCAGAAAATAGCCCCACTGCGGGCAGAATGAAAATACACTGTTCCGGAAAGAAATGTATGACCATAAGGGACAGTCTGAATTGGACACCTCTATCGAGGTGTGAAGTAGAGTTTTTCTCTCTTTCCACAGATAGGAAGGGGAAGAGGAGGTTATGGTAGGTGTGAGGATGGTGGACTATGTGGCTGTAATAGTGCAGGGGGAGTAAATAGACTAGAGAAGAGAGAGAACTCAGGGGACTGACACCAATTGTCACCACGAGTTGCCTGGCTTTTGTATTAATTTTCCTTTTTGTGTGCCTGGGGACCAGGGTGAGAAATTATCCACCTATAAATAGATGTGTGCGTGTGTGTGTGTGTGTGTGTGTGTGAATGTGTCCATTTTTTTGTACGTGTATGGATGAGTGTGTTTTCTGTACTCAACTCACTGTGATAAAGTGTTTTACAGCCATAGCTGGGGGTCCAGGGTCTTTCTCCATCAATGCTAGTTGGAGGCTGTCACTGTGAATACAGGGCTGAATAAAGGTTCTTTCTTCCTTTCATTATTCACCACCGCTCCGCCACCATATCTCACGTCTCTTCCCTAAGGGGGAGGTGTGCTGTCACTGATTCTTTCTGCTGGCAAGAAAACATATTTTTACGCCTTAGGATCAGTCGTGTTTTTTTTTTCCTTCGAACAATAGTCAGGGACGTTTAAAGGAGAAATCTATCATCGGATGGTCTTTTAGGTGCTTTCAACCTGCGATGCTGAGTTGTAAGATCATTTTTGGGTGTGCATATTTTCTCTGAACGTCATCGTCTTCTTCTGCAATCGATGATTTCCTGCATTAGGAATGACTTTCATGAACTAGTTGCTTTCAATCAAACCTGTGAGCATCAGCACCGTAGCTCATTGGTTATCTTTTGGCTACGTGGTATCCGGTTAGCCAACATTAACTTAACAGATCAACACAGACTGTATGCTGCGTGGGGGATTATAAGATATGAAAGTAAGCCTAAAGTAAAAAAATATGCTGCTCTGCCACCACTAGACCTATCCCTGTTTGCGATGAGAACACCAGCCCTCATGGTTAGATTGGGTGTCCCTGGGTTGATTTACTGGGTTGATAACAACCTTTTTGTGACCGCTGAGCGTGATTGTGGTTGTTAGGGTTCGTAAAACCAGATAACAAAAAGGTAATCCTGGGTATGTTGAACTAGCTTTGTGGAACAGGCCTCTGGAATCCAGACTAAAGGACCAAGTGTCTGTGTATGTTTTCCCAGTTTAGTGGGAGCAGGAAGTTGCCGAGGAGATTTTATTTTCTAAGTCATTTGGAAGCACAACAAACATGCTGAAATTCCACTTCATATTTTTCACTTTTTAAATTTGACTTTTGTTCAGTAAAGAAATCAATGGCTGATCAAATCTTACGTTTGTCTCCGTTTCACTTTTCTGCGAAGCATTGTGAAGGTATTTTACAATTTTACCATTCTTTCCACTGAAAAGTAATAGGAGTAACCTTGTTGTTGTAATTTCCTGATGAATCTGTGAGCCCTGACCTTGACATGGATGAAGAGTTGACTCTGCTGACTTTGCATTTAGACAATAAGATTGATGGATGGACGAGTTTTAGTGGAAATAATTTGTGTAAACCTCATGCATTTTCTCTAGTTGTCGCTCTTTTTCAGGTACAATATGTTTTAATTGGTATTAGTGGTTCTCTGCCTTGCTCATGGACACTGACATGGCACAACTATTGATGGTTATTGTGATGATCAAATCTGTGACCTTCTGCATTTGTAACAGGACCATCCCATTCTGCCACCTTGTCTTTGTATGAAAATGCTGCCTTAGATCTTCCTATTCTCTCATATATATCTTCTATTGTTGATGTCCAGTGAAGCCCAGGGGTTGTGATGAAGTGTTGTAAGTTGCCTTGTTGTTGCCTACACGTTGCTTCTGCCTGACTTGCCTACTTCTATCTAAGTTAGTGATTTTCTGAATTAATAGACATTTCCCGGAATACCTTCCAACGTCTCCTAGACAACTCCACAGGACCTTTTTCAGGACCTCCACAGGAGTTTTATTTTTATTTTGTTGGAGTGAAAGTAATGGCAGGGTGGGGCTTTAGAAACAAATTAGCGTTAGCCTTTGACTTAACAGAGTATTTTCTAGTTTTTTGGAGAGGGTTATTAGAAACGATTTATTTTCCTTTTGTTATTGATTCCTGCATGTGTGGTTGTTGAACAGTCATGCGAAACAATGTAGTGTGTAAAACAAAAGAGCTATTTTCTGTCAGAGAATTGCACTAAAATCTGATACCGTTAAAACAGATCACTGAAAGATTTCCTCTTATTAAATCCTGTTATTGTTGTTGCAGGAAATATTACCAAAGTGATTCCACTTTACAGTGTGATGCTCCTTTTAGGAATAAGAACCAAAATACACTGACGAACACAATGGAGTCCAGAAGAAGAATCCAGGTTGCATTGCCAGTAGCACATCTATCCGTCGC
This sequence comes from Bovichtus variegatus, assembly GCA_943593645.1. NCBI lineage: Eukaryota > Metazoa > Chordata > Actinopteri > Perciformes > Bovichtidae > Bovichtus > Bovichtus variegatus. The sequence goes on along the minus strand of CALSCE010010723.1, from coordinate 4,144,127 downwards.
CATTCACTGTTTACGTTTTCTCCATGCCTCAGAAAAACACTACAGTGCATCTCTGAAAACACAGAAATGAGCGAGGTAAAAATGTCCTTGTCTGGGTCGATCTCCAGTCAGACCTCTTGATATTTGCTGTTGTTTTCTCCTCGACTTTGTGAAACTGCTGGCCTCTTGAGAGTGAGATTCTCCATCGTCTCCTGTCCTTTTTCAGCCAGATGAGCCACTGTGTTGAAAACAAACAGAGTAGAGAGATGAGACAAAAAAAAAAAAAATAAAAATAACGAAGCTAATGCACAGATCTTTGAAAATGGCTGCTTGATGTCATGTCTTTCAAGCCACATCTGGAAGTGGGATATTGTTTGTGTCAGTGTTATTCATCAGACCTGAGAGGACAGATACAACACATTTCATGTATAGATGGCTGAAATACTATATGCACTGTCAGTATTGAGGTCTTCTGTTGTCCTTTTAATGGCCCAGTTACTCCGTGGCTATGTTTTATATTTCAGCGTTAGTTAAGTGAAGCAGTAAATCAAGCTCCAGGGGTGTTGTTAGCTATGTTTACTTTCCTCTTATTGGTATTTCTATTGGAGCAGCTGCCAGAGAGGTCAAGGACACTATAAAGCCCCATGAGACCCTCCCCTATATCTGTCTGTTCCTGCGTCCTAATCATTCCTAAAGTATTGTTTATCTTTCTCTAAAACACATTTGTCTGGTTTCATTTGTTTGCATTTGAGAAATGTTTGAGTTCTGTCACCTGAAAAGACTTGTGAAGATGATGAAAATCATACTATCCCTGTGAGGCCACTTGGTGAGTAATAATGGTAAAAATGTGATACATTTATTGATTTAGTTGGAAAAAAAAACCTGCTTGTATCTTCCGTTGAAGGTAAAAGGTCAACGACAGAGTCATACCCTGTGGGTGCAAGAGATGCAGTGTCTTGGTCCAGGGCATTTCAGCAGAACTAATGCTTTTGTCCTTTGATCCGTTATATGACGCTCTCACAGCTAGTTATGTGTCTCTCTCCACATTTACTTGCTTGATTAAGGTCACACCTCTTGCTCACACACTCTTTCTGAGATTCTGTAAATACTTTACAGGATATTACAGATTCTGTAAATACTTTACAGGATGTTACAGATTCTGTAAATACTTTACAGGATGTTACAGATTCTGTAAATACTTTACAGGATAAGGCCAGACATCAACGATTTGTGTCTTAATCAGGCATGATAGTAGCTATTATAATTGACCCAATTCCTTAGATTGATGCAAAACTTCTGTAAATGCTCTTTGATTTGCAAAATGCCTGAATACAGTTGGCAAACAAAAGATGTTCAAGCACAAACAAACTGTAGCGAAAACTCTTAGCTGTTTTTTGTCATACCTGTCAGATTGCATAAAGAATACTAAAGAGTTGAATGTGGTGCTCAGAGTCGTGGTTTTACCACCAAGGATCCCTAACTAAACTCTACACTCTGATTTTTAATTACGATGCTTTCACACCCTGAGAGGCTGTAACCACGTACAGTAGTGAAACCCGGTGGTGTGATTGTTGGTTGGAATTAAAACCTGTATACCTTTAGTGCTTGATTGCACATAATTAAAAAAATATTCCAAATCATTTTCAGTTTTTTTGCAGGTGCAACACCTTAGGTTTGGTAATATTCTCTTGAAATAAGAGGCAGGGTCATTTGCATTAGGAAATACAATGAAGAATAATTTCGTGCAATATTAAGATCACGTATTCTCCATCAATCACTTAATCTCCACTAATTTTAATGTAACATTTTTAATAGACAAATCACTTCAGTGCTGCCAGGTCATTAATTATTAAGAGCGAGATTGCATAACGTAGAGCAATGGCCCAGGACTGAAAGTGACCCATTTTGTAGATCAACTATGTGGTTAAAAACAGGTCTGTTGAATATACATTGGTTTAATGGCGATGATACCAACTGGTTGTTCACTTGCTGGTTCTTTGCCCAGGATGATGGATCTGTGATGAGAGAATAAGTGTGACTGAGTCTGCTCTGAGGTGGCAGGGAGGAACGACCGACCTGTTTTTCGAGGGTTCAGTCTCATCTGCCTACGTATTCAGCAAGAAAGCACATTTCAAACCCAGCAGCTCCCGGACGCAGACGCAGGTTAAGTGGATGCATGTTGACTCCATGATAGGCTATAGGGAAATAGATGGCACCCAATCAGACTGCAGGCATGGAGGCTTCGACCAGAAAAGAAAGGGCACAGGGAGAAAATAGAACATCTCGCTTGTCGTACAATTAAAAAATGCCAGCCAGGAGTGGGTTTTGATTATGACTGGTTAACCTATCTGCTATTTCTTTATTCATTTCCTAGGTGAGAGGAAATATGGATTACTGGTCAGAGCAATTTACCTCCCAAAGATGAGACTGGCTTTGATGGGCTTATCATTTTTTCTTTCTGTTTGGCTGTCACATAAGACAGTAAATAACTAGAATAAAATAAATAGATTTCAGACTGATGTGTATAACAGGTATTTTTGAAAGAGCTTAGTTTATGCCCTATTTTATAGAAGCTTAGAGCAAACTATGACAGTGACTCGGATTATAAACATAACCAGTAATCATAAACTTTGTCTCTTTGTTTATTAATTCTTCTAAAATGACCATAGACTGCATATAAGAAGTGGACATAGTCACCCTGACGTCACGCAATAGTTTGTGGACTATTGTTTTGAGTTTTCAACATCTTGGTTTCTTGGAGCCAGAAGTGACACGAGAGACTAAGTAAATAAACTATATCGACAATAAAATCAAGAAAGTGTTAACTGAGGTAATTAATCGAGCGAAAAGTTAGGTCTTTTTCTCATAGACTTCGATACAAGCAGAGGAGTCAACCCCTGCTGGATATTAGAAACAATGCAATTGACGGAAAAAGAGCTATCTCTGGTGACTAGAGTGTGCAACTTGAATAAATCTACTTTTTTTCAGAGACCGTAAATTATAATAATTGAATTCATCATTGCCTTTGAAAAGTACTTATAGCATTTATTGAATATTCCAATTAATGATTCTATGAGTTGTGCCTGTGTATATTTAATGAATGCCCTTTCTCAAATTAAATCATTTGGAGAAAAATGAATGCCCCAATTTAGATGATAAAATGTACTTAAATGTTCAAAAGAAAGGAAATAATTAAAATGTCCCTATCTATTTCAGTCTGTAATTTCTAATAAATGTTGGCTGATACAGAAAAAAGGCTAATCCTAATTAAAGTTGTAATATTATTTGTAAAGATTGTGTGGCTGTTTGCTTTATATGCATAGGGTTTGTGTACAGTGCATCAGTGAAACTGTTTCCAAACGCATATGGAGTGTCAAATATGTAAAAATGATGAAGAATAACTATTTTGAAGAAACTCCTCATGTTAACAGTGGAGATAAGTGATAAGGAAGAACCTTAATATTCACATGTGGAGTCACAGAGTTCTTTGAAATACATCAAGGGCAACACTGTGGATATCAAAAGAAAGTGGAACTGAAATGAATATTATAATCACTGATTAAACTTAGGAAAACACTTGCGGGAGGGATACCTTTTTAATAAACACCTCAGTTTGGAGAGAGTTTGGCTGGAAGGGGAGAAAGAGATTTGTTCAAAATCTCCTTGATATCACAAAATACCTCAACAGCTCCTTTCAGCTCCCATGCTGGCAGGACTGTGGCTCTAAAACTGTCAGCATAGATTTGTTCCTAGCACAGGTTTTAGATTAGGATACACATCAAACATCTTTAATCAAAGTGACTCAAAAATCATATCCTCCTTAGGAAAGAAAGACCTACAATCATACAATCAATATATGAATAAGTAATATAGTCCTATAAAAAAAATCCCAAATCACTAAAGACAGAACTTGTTCCCTTAACTAGGCCTTATGGTGTAGTTCCTAAAAGAAATGTAATCAACAGCGTGGCAGAACAGGTCCAGAAATAATATTTGATCAAAAACTATGAAAGTTGATCAAGTCTAATTAAACCTCAAATGCTATTTCACGAAAAAAAAATTGTAAACTAAATTACTGAAAGTGTGTGATGTTCACTGGATGGCCTGCTTTTCTTCACATGTCACAGTAATGTCAAAGTAGCACTAATTACCTACGGCGACAACAACATATTTGGTTGAGTTGGTAGAAATATTTGTCATTTCCTGTGCTGAAGGCAAAAATGCACACATGCAGCAGAGTGAGGTCTCACACTGTCATGGAGGGCTGAGAATATTCAGGGTTTCACTTCTACTAAAGATGATATGAGGGGATTTCACGGTGAGCTCCTTCTCCCTGGTCAATGGTGTGTAAATCAGTAAAATCACCTGATGTATTCTCTGGCAGGAAACCTGCAGTCCCTGCTGACTCTAGGTTTAACGGAGAGAATATGATAATTATAAAAAAGCCCTGTTTTAACAAGGTAAATGTTACTGTCAGTAATACACACATATATTGGTACACATCTTTCTCACATGCTGTTTTCTTTCTCAAAGCTGTGACAGCATCCCATGGAGACACGTGTGTGTGTGTGCGTGTGTGTGCGTGTGTGCCTACAGTATCGTGAACTGTCTTTGTCTAGATTTTTCTGCTCATTATCGGAGCAGGTTCAAGGAGATGGGTACTCATTTGCATAGGCAGCCCTGGGGCTGCAGCCCCCGTGTGTAGGAGCCAGGTGATTCATACCAGCTCCTACATTCTTATTTTGAAGAGGATTAGATTAAAACCAATCAATCAGCTTAGATCACCCTGACCCAAAGGAAAAGGAGTCAGATGGCTGGTGTGAGACGTCCAACATGTTCCTTTCTCTCACAATAGCCCAGAAAAGCCATATTTGTCGCACAACCATGGCAACATTGCAGAGCACTACATTTACTTTCCATTTAGAGACAAGCCCTTTATGTAATTCTGAGAACGTTCAGGCAGCGAGGGGCAGGCCAGTGTGAGCATAACAATTCCAACAAAGCGAGTTATATTGTGTTGTAGAGTGTGATCTATCTGTTAGTGTGTCCATGTGGGAAAGGATATGTAGGAAAAACCACAAGACATCCCGAACAAAGAGAACAAAAAAAAGACATTTATCCGGTAGAAACGTTATAAAAAATTAAACCGTCAGTCTTGCCACTTAGCAAATAGTATTAGATGAAAGAACAGTATCTGTTAAAGAGAGTGGAGATTTTTGAGAAGCTGCTTCTTAAAAGAAAAGTACTTAACTTAAGTGTGATTTTAACTACTTAAAATCAAATATTGTGCACTGTTATGGATTAAACTACTAAAAAGTATATAAAGCAGCTAGAATCAGCTCAACCTTGACCAACTACTGCAGTTAAATTCAGCGTACACTAATAATGCATCAGTGATCATGATCAAATCATTTGTTCTATCATAATAACATTCTTGAGGCAATTTTCTGTACAGTCTACTAAATGTAGTTATATTTCGCTGTTAATACTAACCTTTTGAATGCCGGACTTTTACTTGTAATGGAGTATTTTTATTTTGTGTTATTGCTACTTTTCTAGGATCTGAATATGTATCCACCGCTGTAGCGCATAAAGGGATTTGTTGATTGTTGAGATCTTGGAAATGTGATAGAAATGAGAAAGGAGCGCTCTCCACACAGTGTGAGGTGTTGAAGAGTTCAGACAGCAGTGGACCAGCACTAATGAAAGGAAACGTATGCTGAAATATCTTTTTTTCTTTTTTTTTATCCACAGGAGAAGTAATGATTTGTTGTGAATGGGCTACTTGGCCAAACATGTTACAACATTGGAGAGTAAAAACATACTACAGTAAAGCTGTGCAAACTGTTCATCAATTAGATATTGCAGAACTTGCACTGCTTAAGTTCTACTCTCAATCCATTTTGGTCATGTATTCCTGCATGGTATCTCTAAAACATTCATGTGTCACTTGGCGACCGATCATAGCTGAGAGCGTCCTGTGCAGCCTCCTCCTGCTGCACCCTGACGGCCCATCAGAGAGCTCACGTCTCTGCAACCCTTTGAGAACTATATGAAAGCATGAACCAAACTTATGCAAGGCTAAAGTCCTCTTGAGAGAAAATAATAGTACAATATTTATAAGCTCCACTTTCCACTCACACCACTGGAGGGTGCAAATGTAGACGTATAGATGTGGACGGTAATGCCACTTTAATGGACTCACACGGGGGCGCATATTCATATTAATGTGTGTCAGCAAAGTGAAGACATTTAAAAGCTACGTATCTTTGACATTTTCTGCCTTCTCTGAGGTATTCTGCCCATCTAAGACCATCACAGTTATCTACGCCGTCCATATTGTAGACGGTGTATTGAGTGTGAAGCAGTGGATCGGGCAGATTGACGGAACCTTTCGCACGGCCCACATTTCTACCTAAATGTTCAGTCTGATCTGCTCTCATAACTGAACGCTAGTCGCAGTTTGTAATAATTGACACGCTGGTTTTTCCTTCCAATCCCGGCACAATGTAATTATGAAAGGTTAACACCTTCCTAATTAAAGGGATCTGTAAAAGTTTGTGAAGCTGTGTTGTGCAAATTGAATTGAATTGTGTATTCAGGCTTCATTTCCTTCAGGGTTTTTTTGTGCACTGATGAATACAAACTGTGCAACAAGTGCTCATGTTATACATCTAACGGTCCGTTTTGTCTCCTTTTCTTCCACAGGAGAGGAAGCTGTGTGCATTCCCAACTATTGAGATCTGTAGCTCAGATGTCATCAACTACATGGTCCCACTGTCTCGCCAGACAGACTTCTTTGTTCCAGAGATGAAGGAGGAGGTTAAAACAGATGTTAAAGAAGAGGACTCCGACGAGGACAGAGGAACTGACATCACAGGTAATGTTGTGCATTTTGTATAATCCAACCAAACACTGTTGTTACGGTTGAGCGCTCCTCAGGAAATAATTCACAGCACAGGTCAAAAAGCTCTCCCGAACAACGTCATTTCGGATACTAGAAAAAATGACTGTGTGTTTCACAGAATGCAAAAGTTTGCAACATTTTTAAAAACGGATTCATGCAACGGCGCTTGTTGTTTTGTCCTCTAATTGCAGTCTAATGAAGCGTGTTAATAGAAACACAGGTTTACGCTCAATCGAGACAACAGCTTGTGTCGGTTAGAAGCAAACAAAGAGGAAATATGTGACGACTTTTATTTTGCCTGACGTCGCACTGACTCCCCTCCTGCCCTTGATCACGGAGGACATGATATATATGAGACGCTGTAATTGTTCTGTCACTACAAGTATACGTCTTCAAGCTCAATGCCTTCTCTGCTGCTCTTACTCTTTTCAACTTGCTGGGCCTGTGGGCTGGACACATGGCAGTATTGACTTTGTCATTGTACAGACTACCAGAGAAAGAAAATGGTTTACATCAGGTGCTGTCTACCTTGAACTTAGATCATGTTGCATCCCTTGAACACAGCTCAAATGTAAAGCATGAGGAAGAAGGTCTTCCATGAGCTGTACATGTTTACGGGTCTTTGGCCTGTTTAGATGTAGGGTCGCCGTTAAAGCAGAGTGTTGTTGCCTGAAACCGTTGACGGCACAATGGTGCGCTGTGGATCCACTGACATTCTGTTGAACTGAGAGTCGAGGCTATTTACATCTTTAAATTACTTTGTCAGCATCACCAGACCGAGGAAAAGTTTTGATTATGGCTTGCTTTCCTAACAAATGGGAAAATGAATAAGAACGAACTAAAGTGACTAAAGTGCTAGAAAAAACATTGGACTATGGGAGTTCAGAACAAATTAAGTTGATCTTGCACGCACGCACACACACACACGCACGCACGCACGCACACACACACACACACACACACACTAGTCTGTTGTTTTCTCTTTTCTTTATTAACCCACCCATCATTTTCCCATCATCAATCTTGAAAACATACCATAAGTGAAGCAATTTCTCCATTTTAATTTGAAATGGTTTTAAACTATAATTTCTGAATTTGGCAATTTAAATAAATGCACAACTTGTGTTGAACACCTTTTTTTTTTTTTTGATGCTCACAGGCTTCTAATCAAAATGGAGCTTCGACCAAACATGGCGGTTGTTGTTCAGATGATGTGATAAATGTCACCAAGCTGCAGCAAAGTATTATGAGAGAAGTAAAACACAGTAAACCCTGTATAGAGTTCCAGAAAGGGTACGATAGGATCATTAACAGCTCATGCAGCATAACCCAATTGGTGGCAATTAAGCCAAGCATTAAACAAAAAACTATTCATTTTTTAATTAAGTATGTAAATTAGGTTATGATTTCTCACCTCCCTTAATAAATCGAATGTAAATGCAATACCAAACAATTTAGTAAACAACAAAAGAAATATTATTGAAATCAAACAATAATATAATAGGGAAACTCCTTGTGTTTAAGGGGGGAGTTTACTGTGTACAGTGTAACTTCCTGGGGCGTCTCAGAGCCCCATGCAGGGACTGGGCTTTGGTAACTAAAGGATGAACTACAATAAGCCATGAGAGTTGTCCTCTAACTGTGGCAAAATGAATCTCATGACAAATAATCACCTGATTGTGTAAACTAAAATGATTTTTACTGTTGTATTAGAAATTTGATTGTGAAAGTCAAATTCACATTTATCAAATTGAATCAAACAGGGGAATATAGTTCAAATGAGGAGCGTTAACTCACAATAAACACAATGGAGTTGATTGGCTACGAAAACACTTCACACATGCTTCATGCTCCGTTTAAAGTGATGTGAGATTCTATTTATGATCCTTTGGAAACACTCGGACCTCTTTATTGTTCACAAAAGAGCTGAGAAGGAGCTATTGTGTGTGAATTGAGTTTCAAGAGGGACCACATTTCTATAGCAAGTTGTTACTTTTATCACACTTTATACAGCTGTACTCTCTGTTGTGTTTGCAGTACCCACAAAAAAAAAAAAAAAAAATGTAACCATAAACTTATCTTGTTTTTTTTCTTTTGGAAAGTTTTGTTGAATGTCTTTTAAAGCAGATTATTATTTTTTCCAACTGAAGAAACTGTTTAGGTGTGCATTTTCAACATTTGCACAGTCAGGTATTATATGTGAAGGCAGGTGTGAGGGTGTATGAATCTCTGCCTATTTGTGCGCAGTGTTTCTATGTCATGGCTGGTATATCTGTGTGTTTTGGATTTTGTGTTGGTGTATTACATGAGTTTTAGGGCTCAGTAGCCACCGCCAAAAATGGTGTGTGCTGTGTGTTCTGAGCTTTCTTAATGAGAGACGGATCAATCCGTGGAGCTAATCTTTGTCTGACAAGCCAGCGGTGAAAATCCAGCCTTGGCACCTGTGAGATTGCCTTCGACTTTTCATCCCTCCACTCCACTGTCCACATTATAGACCGTCTTGACCATAAACTCTGCCTGTGCCCGAATATTTGCTCTGCTCCTACCATCACAGATGACTGAGAGCAAGTAAACACCCAAACAAAATGAGAAAAACTTTTAGGATAATCTGGTGATCACAGCAGCCACTGTTTGTGCTGCGAGAAGATTGTTAATCTTTTGAGGACACACACCAGCCTCAGTGTAAAACGGGCCAGTGGGCTTCATTTTTATACCATTTATAACACCGATGGAAGTTCTCTTCGTCACAGACAGCCGCAGGGCACTTATTGGACCCAGTTAAAGGACAACCTTGCGAAATATGGCAGCCTTGTTAAACGTGTCAATTAATTTGAAATTGGTAGTTGTAAACATGCTTTTACTTAATGTCTAAATATTTTTGGAAGTGCTTTAATAATGCTCTATTAAAATGTGCGATAATTGTTGGAGGTATTACTTACCATCCGATGTGGCTATGTTTGGATGTTAAAGTTGATGCAAGGAGCCCTAACCCTATTGACTAAGAGGAGAAGTGAAGTTTTAAGACGGAATTAAGCCTGAAAATGTGAGAAAAAAAAAGTTTAAAGATCGCAAAAAAAATATTTGCCGTATCACTAAAAGCAAAAAGCGACAAAGGGCAGTGGAAACAAAATAAATGATGACGGCATGTGACTTGAAAGTCCACTGAATGTTCCGCTGTGCAAAGAAGATGTAGGAAACATCAGATCTGTGCGGACTGTAACCTTCCTCAAATTAATACGAGATGCAAACATAAATGCCATATTTATATCATGTTTCCTACATTATTTTTGTGTGTTTGATGTTTGACTGGTGCTCGTTTAATTACTCGGATTTAATGGCATCCGACTGGAGAATTAGTGCCTCCAACTGATAATCTTGATGCGCCCAACTCCTAATACCTAATAATTTGCATTTTCTTTTGCTGATTTACTGGGAATTTGGTTTAAATCTGCATTTTCAATTTATTTATTTTTTTTTATGACATACATGTGCAACAATACTTACAATACAATACATATATTTTCAATGCAGGTGTATATTTTACAAGTATCCTTAAATGCGCCTTTCTCCCAGACCTAATTTGTAAACAAGAAGATCCATCTACTGTATCACCTCTTCACTTCTGTTTATGCATTTTATTGTCGCACTTTTCTTTGCAATCCACTCAGACTGATGCTCCAAACTCTCAGCATGCCTCAACCCGATCTCTCTCTAATTACCTCCTTAAAAATCCTCTCCTCTGTTCCAAACAGTTGGGAGAACAAGACCTTGATTCTCTGCTAATAATCCCAATGGGCCCAATTTAGCAACTAATTTAGGCAAATGTTATCTAAAAGACTTTCAGAGGCACAGCTGGCTTCAACCAGGGTACCAATTTGAGGACTTGCTTGCAGATGTAGAGGGGGTGAAAGTTGTCCGGTGTGTCGAGGCTCTTCCTTGGGGGGCTGTCCACCCAATTACCCTAAATAGACCCATTATTTCCCCGTAGAAAATATTGTATTGTAAAATGAGTCTCTCTGGAAAAGTCCTTTTACTGAAACATGCAAATTAAATCTAAATCGGTACCTACACTCCAATATGCATTTTAACACAAAACGTCTCCGTCGCATCACATTCACACCGGACATGTTCCACTAAAGACCATTCCCCATGGTTTTGTTTGGACCTGCCATCTAATCAACAGGCCCCATAAATAGATATAAATAACTTAAATGGACTTCCCATGTATAATATTCTTCACTGCAGACAGGATCTGATGTGCTTGATGTGATAATTACATTGCTAAGTGATGTTGTGCTTCGAATGAATGAAAAGCAAAGGCTGACTTCAGCGAGAAGCTCGGAGACTCTCTGTTTATTGTATGTGTGTCCCAGATGACACGTTTAGTGGAAACACACTTTGATGTGTGGATGAGATTTATTTTGAGTGTGAAAGCAGCAAGAAAATAGCTCGGACAATAGTGTTTTAGTGTCCTGTGGGATAGTCAAGTCACCTCGAGTCAGAAGTTAATTGTGGAAATGTGGCTTTTTATTTGAAAATAAATAAGATATATAAGGTCCCTATAAAAATATGAAAAGCGTCAGTATAATGCACAATAGCAGGAGAGGCACAATGATCAAAGCTATACAATAACGGTCATAAATTGGAAAAGAGTGAACCCAGAATTTGGCATAGAGGTTTAAAGACTTGCTTTTTTGCAGAGCAAGTTTTGGCATATTCTTTGCTCGTGCCTCTGAAGTCTCGCTGAGTAATATTTGTTGTGTAGGTGGGAGATGTGATGTGCCTCTTACATTTATAAGTCTTGATTTCTGTTTTCATTTCCAATTTTAGGCAGTATGAACAACAAAGGCCTCGTATCTTTCCGTTGTCTCCCTCATTTCCGTTCTGTTAGTTTTTATTTGTGTTTTTCCTACCTGACGCACAGTGCTCTTCATTTTACAAACCTTCATTTATTTCAACCTTCCTGTAAGATTAGAAAATGTTCTGACTTTTTCCAGCTTTTTCTACGTTTCTGCTCACAACATTAAAGCATTTAACTTCTTTTTCGCTGACACACAAACACCCAAGAATAGCAGTAGTTAGAGATAATGAATGGCTATTCGCTAACAGAATATCATAGATCAAAGGCCAATTAGAATCCTGTTTACGCTGAAAGCATTAGCTAGTTGATCATGTGGGTTAAGAAATCTCCATAAATTAAGCTAATGGAAGTTGTTCATGATGATTTTATAGATGTGTGTTATATGCCTGCAGACGGCAGCGGCGAGAACTTTCCCTCCCTGCCGAGCTATAATTGGCTGTACCGCAGAACAAAACAGGAACATTACATGGCGAGTAATGTTGCAACATCACTTGCCATGTAACATGGCTATGACTCTTTGAGTTTATATGAAATATCTTCTCTCTCTTTAGCAGAAATAATCTGGTTCCTCTGATCTCCGCTGACACTTAGATTCCTGATGAGCTTTAATAACCAGGTTCAAGCTGGAGGAAGTGAGGTTGGTATCACTTTTTCAGCGGCCGAGGAATCAGAAGTTTCATAACGCAGGTGCTATTTTGTTCCGCTGTGATCATACAGAGAATGAAAATGGATACACTTTTGCACTAAGTTTACATATACCACAGTCCATGCTCAAAACAAAGGGAAGCCGTGCTTTTACTGTTTTTGCTCCAACACTATAGAATTGCCTCCCCCTCACTGTCGGGTCGGTCGAGTGTGGGCCACGTTTAAAAAAAAAAAAAACAACAAAACTTTTAAATCCCACTTATATCGGCTGGCGTTTGGCTGGTTTGTTGCTTGCAATTCCTTTTGGATTCATTTCCCTTTCAATTCGGTTTGGTTTGTTCTATTGCTTTGTGTGCGTATCTGTTTCTGTTTTATGAATTTTATGTATGTGTTTTCATGCAGTGTACTATATGCATTTTTATTATTGACTGCCGTTTTTTGAAAAGTGCTATATAAATAAAGTTTCTATACTCATTAACCTTTTGTTTATGTAAAAACAATGTTGTTTTTTAGGCTCTATATGACCATTTCTGTCTTTCCGTCAATTGTCCGACACTCCAACGCCATTTTTGTTTTTTAGTGAAATATCTCAACAACTACTGGATGGATTGTATGTAATGGATGTGTTTGTCGTCCCTGGAGGATGAATCCCCTGACTTTTCCTCAGTGTTCTTTTTAGCGTCCATGTCGTTTCCACATTACAACTTAAAGCTCATAATCACACCGAAGTTGGAAGAACTACTTTGGGACCATCTGAGGACACGCAAAGGCACCATTGATCTTGGCGGAGGTCTGCGCTCCCTGAGTGTCATTCTAGTTTTTCAGTGTGCTCTTCTCAATTGGGAACGTTGAAGTAACTTCTTTACAATCTCACCCGGGGAAATCCCACACTATAAGGACAACACATTAGCTTATAATAAATCAGCACACAAACACCTGCAGTTCACTCTAATCGAGTTTTCCTTGGCATAATCAGTTTAGTTTGTTTTTGCACACTCACAGGGCCTATTTTATCTGTGTCTCTCTCCCTTGTTGCTGCAGGTGCAGACTCCCACAGTGATGTGAGTTCCGTGAGCGGCGGCGTGCCCTGGGACAGCAGAGAGACATCCCTGGCTGCCTCCACAGCCGCCTCCCTGGCATCTTCTCTGCCTCTGAGGGACGTAATGGATGCAAACGAAGACATTAAGCACAGGGACAACAGCGAGAGAGACTCGAACGAGTCTATGGGCAGCGGCTCGTCCTTTGAAGAGCTTGACATGGATCAGGAGGAGCACGAGGCGGTGGAAGAGAGCGAAGAGAGGGAGGAGAGGGGAGATGGAGAAGAGGCGGAGGTCCCTGAGGGTGAAGATGGTGCTAGAGAAGCAGTTGAACTGGTGGCTGAGAAGAAGGAGCCCTTGGGGGATGGAGAGGAGTAGGGAGGATGCTGAAGAGATAAAAGATGAGGCCATGTAACACTGGCATGCTAGAGAGTTTCTCAGTTGTTGCTGGTTATCTGTCATGTAATCCTGTTGGTGGATCTAAAGCTGTTCATGCCATGACCAACATGCCGTATTTCTGCGCCTTCTAATTCTCTTTTTGAAGCCTGTACTTTTTGTTATACTATAATCTCTCTTCCTCTTTTTTTTTTTTTTTTTTTTTATTCTTTTTTTTTTTTTTTATAAATAATTCTTGATTCTATATTTAAACTCTGTCAGGATAGTACAACAGATGTCCCCATTTGGTTAAGTTTTCTTGAGCAAACCCATATTTTCTCTGAACATGGTGTGCAGCAAATGAGAGGCAAGATTTGTTTAACTCTATTTTTCATTTCTAGCTGTAATCCCCAGTATTCCTGTTCAGATAAGAAAAGACACTTCAGTTTAAGGTTAACATGAAAGGAAGGACACTGATGTCCTGGATCATCATACAGCATATTTTTGACCGTGTGTGACTGTTGATATTGTGCCCCACTTTCAAGGTCATGACCTGAAGATTTTTTAATGTAACGTGTTGGTGTGCATTGCCCAACTTTGGTGTCTTGATATACAGTAACGATGGGGGGAAAATGTGCAGGAGCTAATGCCGTAGACATTTTTGATGGACCTATTTCATTGTGTTATCCTTTTTTTTTTTTGTTTTAATTAATAGAACATCTATCACACAGGGGGAAATTCTGAAGTCTGAGGCATAAAAGCTTTTTTTTTATCAACACCAATAAAGTAACATCACCGAAGCCTCCAAGTCACCAAGACTAGGCTTTAAAATGCAATTTAAAGATGCAAACTTTTTTCCCTTGGATACTGTACAGAACATTTTAATGTCATCCTGTGCTCAGATAATTGCTTTAGTTTTTTAACGTGGTGTTCTCTTCTATAGTCGATCTGTTGAAACACTCTACACTTCTGTTTGTAGCCAAAATTCACTCTCTTCCGGAGACTAGTTGTGATATGTTTGTAGGTTGAAATTGTTGGTGCTGTGAGACATTGGAAGTCATGTACAGCACTTTGCCATGGTGGTGTCTTTCTGTCTGTAATAAAAAAAAATATCAGATGAAAAGCTCAGTTGACAGGAATGAGTTGTGTGTAGATTTTGTTGCAAAAAACCTAAAAAAGTTTAAAGTTTTATTACAAAACCACATCATTACCGCTCTGCTCTGAGGACAATCCTTACCAATTTGTATTTCTCTGTATCCCAACAGAGACGGAGAGATAGCGTGGGCGTCAGTGGGACACGTTGTTGTTTAGAAGTTAGCGCCTATTAAGCGCTCTCTGGGTTTTAAATTGTAATTATTGCCTCCTGCCAACGCTTGTTCTGGAAAAGGCGAAGAAGTGGAATTCAAAAAATGAATAAAAGAATAAAAGAGAAATGTTTAAGAAAGAACCAACAGGGCGTCATTCATCCTTCAGTGCGAGTTGAGAAAATGAAAAAATGAAGCAAAGCTGTTTTAAGACTTTCTTGAGGGAGCAATTTCCCCTGGCACACTTGAACTGTTTAATCAATGCGTGCAAAATGATACCTGTGTGGGTGTCTTTTGGGAAGCGCAAACACTCTTAAAAAGATTATTGCAAAATCTTATTGTATCCAAAGTCTTGCCACCTTCGCAGGAGCTGCGCTAATCTGAGCAGCATTTGAATGAGAGGTTTGGCATTTGTGTCGTCGCAGTTTATTTAATCAGCTGTGAGTACGGAGAATAGGCTCCAACAGTCTATTGATGTTTGATGGACACGCGTGTTCTTTAGCCAGTGGTCCTTAATGAGCATCATGACCTATGAGGACAAATGTATTCATTTAAATCCAACACCACTGTATGCACAGTCATTTTACTGAATAATACCCCATCGACCAGAGAGAGGAAAACGTCCTTCCTGCTCCTGCACAGGCTAAAGTAATGCTGGATATTGTCTTATCACACAAATACCATATATTACAGATGTATATCAAATGATATGTTTGTCCACCACAAGTTTTATTTATCTGCAATATGTCCAACCCAGTACATATAATATGTTTATGGTATGTGCTTTTTGTAGAAAAAATAATACCGACCAATACCTCATACTTGATCTTAATAGTTTAAACTCTTGAATTATATGCATGTTCCTCAAAAATGCAATATTTGTCTGGCTATTGTAGATTTTTCCACGGGGCAGAGAAGAACACAACCCATAATGGCACAAGATGCACTTGAGGGGACAAATCAAAATAATATCTTTTTGAAGAATGGTCTAAAAAGGTCCCTCCAGTAGAGAATATATGCCAAGAAGCATTAAAGCTGTTTTTGCATCTTCTTAAGACACTTTATCTTGTACTGTTTAATTCCCCCCCCCCCCCCATCTTTGCATTGTTCTGTTCTTGTAATTATGTCTGCAATATAGAAATGAAGCATCTAGAAACAATGTACTACTAAAGAAAATGTACTGACACAGTGCCCTAATTGTTCATTTTCAGAGTCAAAGTTTTAAAATATCTCACCCAACAGTCTGTGGGTGACATTTTGTGTCGTGATTAAACTGTAAGATTTGTAGCTGTACTACAGAGGTGTGATCAGTCTGCGGGGACAGATGCCCTCACCACATGTCTGTTGCACTTTCAGTTTTAATCCTGGCAACACAACCTTTGTCCAAAGGCAAAAAAAAAAAAAAAAAAAAAATCAGCCTGGAAGACACTTGCGATGACACACTGGGTCAACAACTGATTTAATTAATTGTGAAACCCACAGGGATGTCATGCAGCTCTGAGGGCGCGGAGATTATTGCCTTCCCATGATGTTAATTATTAATCTCATTACATTGCACGTCGAAAGAGACGCGGGGAGATGTTCTCAACAGACAGATTTAGATGCTGGACCCTTGCGTGTCTGAAGCTGTTTTCGGCAGGAGTAGAGGAAAGGGTCGCAGCTCACCCTCTCAAAGCGCACGTCCCCCTGCGCGCATCTCTGTGCCATCTGGGACTGACCTCACACTCTCCCGTGCCGTGTCACAACTTGTCAGCGGATCCCAAATACAATTCCCACCGCTGAAGATGAGCAATCTCTAAAGAATCGTTATTCTAATGCACTGTCCCCCCCCCCCCCCCCCCCCCCCCCCCCTGCCGCTTGAACAAATAGGGGGCGACTCTTAAAGTGTCTCGACATCCGACCCAACAGCTTACAAACTAGAACAAAGCGGCTGAAAGACATGTTTTCTGTTTGGCTCTAAATAACATAATGTTGATTTGCGAGGAGACAGACTATCTCCCAGACTGTTCCTGTGAGGAGCAACTGCGCCTTTGTTCAGGTGTCCAAACCTTCTGAGAGTTGAGGCTACCCCAGGTTTGTGGCTCATCGTGCAGCAAGATTAATTTTTGAAATATTGCCAGTTGCAGAAGATTTTGCATAGGCTGCTCGAGTAACAGGTAGAATTTTCCTAGAATTTCTTGAGCACCAAAGCCGATACTCTGGCATCCTATCAGGCTCATAAACGTCACATTTTTTTCTTCTTCTCCCCCCTAGATCTTTAAATGTATATTTCTTCACAGTTGATACTTTTTTTCTCTCCATGAAGTGGGCGTCGGTTGCATTTGTTTAGGAAATGTGACTTTTAAACCACTGTCAGCAGGATCACACCTCCAGGTATCCGGGCAGGCGCGTCGTCGTGGTTTGTATTTTTTTTTTTTTCTTTCAGAACCACGGACAGCTCCTGGCTGGCGGCTCAGCTGCACGCGGTTCAAACTTCAGGCAGCAACACCCTCTCCTCCTTCATTCATTCATCCAGCTCCACTGTAGTTCACATCAACGCTGGTTTTTAGGCTTAAAAAAAAAAACTCCACACTGCTGCAAAGGATATGCGTTGGCTTTTCACGATCCATTACTCCGACGGCAGCGCTGGAAACTGAGGAACCCAGCACAGGTGAGAGATGGTGTGTGTTTTTCTCTCCACTGATGTGTACGTTGGTTGCCTGAAGGCGCATTTTTTGTGAACTTCTACGAGCTGGTTTGTGGAGAATGAAATCTTAAGTGCTGAGTTTTGAATGTGTTGACCTCACCTTTTATCTTTGTAGTGTACATCCGTAAAGTATAGTCGTGAAAAATGAAAGCGCAGGGGATGGAAGAATAAATGAATAAGATGCGTGTTTGCGTGGCAATATTATTATTGTTTTTATTGACACTATTTGCGATTGTTTACGTACAGTCAGCACATTTTACCTCTTTTTTTTTTTTTTTTTTTTTTTTGCATCTCTGGCTACAGCCATGTCTATTTGCTGCACAACTCTCCACATGTGCGAGGCTGCACACGCAAAACAACAACATCTCGGATTTTGCTCATTTGACAAATCACCTTGTATGATGTATGATGTATGAACAAAGTGGGAAACGTTACAGAGAAAGTCATCTTGACAGCCAGAAACTTGAGAATGAGTTAGAGAAAAGAAGATTTGTCATCTGTTCGCCTGGTTTCTATTTTCGGAGTCATTTCTTAATAGTTTGAGGGAGATCAAAACATGTAAAATAATCAATTTTTTTCATCTCCAAATAAAAATAATAATCCAAATTGATAGAACCACATCAGTGCAGATTAACATCGCACTGTTGCAAATTAGCACAAGAACAGTGGGATACTGCATGTGTGGCGAAACATGGTGTGATTCTGTGTACAATTATCACATCACCAGGAGTTTAAAATACATTTTCAAACACACTAGGGGTATAAAGGAATACCCCAAGGCAGAAATATTTAGAGGCTGTGTCGCTAATGCTGGACAAAGTCATTAAGGGAAGCAAAATGTACTGTGGATGCTTCCTCCAGTCCCAGGGGCATCTGTGCTGCATGTTCAGCAGATAAAACACAATAGAAACTCCTCAGAATGCAGTGTTATCAGTTCATCCGACACACAGTCACACAGAAAGAGCATGTTCAAATTACCATGAGTACATGCGTTTTTCTTTCTTTTTTCCCTTTTTCTTTTTTTTTTTTTTTTTTTCACATATAAGCATGTTAGTACTGTTAATCCTCCTTCTATACGACTGAGAATCTGAAATGACGTGTGAGCCCAGCGCTCACAGCGGAAGACGTTGATTACAGTAAATTATTCAGGTCATGGCTGACTGAAGAAGACCATGCTCCACTGCCATCATCTGAATCCAGGAACAAGACAAGTAACGGGAGTGGGTGAGGCTGTCTGACCTGTGCTCCCTGCGCAGCTCAGTCCTGATTGCAGTCTGCCTCACCTGTTACTTTTGATTTGATGCTAAGAGGACTCAGTGCCAGTGTAACATGAGGACGGGCAACCTTGTTAATTACTTTCGGTGCTCTGGGAAGAGTTTTGAACAACAAACAATGCAAAAATGACTCATTATCTGCAAAGAGAAACCCAAGAAGGAAAGGCTTTTTTCATATCTCAGATATGTTGTAGTAGCTTAACTTGAATGCCTAATCTTTCTAGTACAGGCAAGGCAAGACTGTTATTGCAGCACAACCAAGCAAAGACTTTAAAAAAAGGGTCTCAATATGGGCTGTATTAGCATCCAGCTACCAGTGATTAAATTCCTGCGTGATGAATTACTCCGGTCCTATCCAAGAGGAGAGCTTAATAGCTTACTCTTCCTCATGGTCATGTACTTACTCACACGCATGCAGGTGAGGTACTTCGGTTGGAAGTGCGATGTCTGCCAGTATCATAGCATTTAAAGTCTGGTCTATACTGTACACCTGATGCTCATAACAATAATCTGTTAAATTAAATATTTAATGTCCCTCTGCACCACTGTCAATGTAGGTATTTATGTACTGATTTGTATTCGGTGAGCTGAAAGTACATCTGCACTCTAGTGTTAACAAGACACAGTTGTGTGGCTGTTATGTAAAAGACAAAGGCAGAGTGACAATGAAAGATAAGAAATGGCAGAAAATTATGAGAATGTGAATGTTTTCAGTTTGTATATTTTAAGGATGTGTTGTAGGTTTTTTCCCCCTAAAATTAAATTTTTGTTCAAACATAAGCATTCAATCTGCAAGTCTGCTTACCATTCACTGACGATGCAGTCCTGATAAAAACGTGGTTAAATCACACTTTGAGCTGAGAAAAAACCACTGTATTCACTGGATTCCCACTCAAGTAGAAGGATTTAAGCGTGGACTTACTCAAGTGAAAGCATAAAAAGGCTTCCAATTCATTAAAGATGTGCGTATGACTCAGATTAAAATGATCTGCTGGACTGACTGCAAATGACTCGTTCCTATTTTGCATTATTTGTATGTGAGAGAGGTTCCTATGATCAGCTGCATCAATCATTTCAATTGTGAGTAACGATGAACTGCTGTTGATTTCTTCTGCTTGCAACTCTCAGCCCTACCTGTGGTTTTAGTTGCATTCGAAAGAGTAGTTGATCAAAGTTCTCAGGACAATGAAACAGAGCATTTTTATATCTGTGGATTAACCAAGGATGTGTGGTTTCCCCCCCACTATCCAAGAAATGTCCTTGTTTAAAACAAATATATTACGGTCCCAAAGATGTACTTTGTTTTTGTGCCCCACATATCCTGGAGCCCTCATCCTCGATAGATCTCAAGTCAGTGGAGGCTCCAGCCCTGTTCTAAAATGATCAGCTGTGAGTGTTTTGAGATCCAGCATTGATGCATTAAAGCAATGGTTCCCCAAACTCCAGTTCCCGCTCAGGTTAGCTCTGTTAGCTCTGGCAGCTCTGTTGTTCTGCTATGTTCACACTACGAGCGACAGAAGCAACAGCCGAGCTCGGCCGGGCTACATTGTAGCTGAGTCGCTGTTGAAGTGGTACTCAAGCGCCCGTTGACGTAGTTATGTCGTTCAATAGAATTGCGTTTTTTCAGGGGAGAAAGAAGGGGAGTGGAGATGGTGAAATAAAAACATATGATTGGCTGACTCCTCACCGCGTCATTGGAGTGCTGAAAAAAAGCGGAGGCCAGCTCAACTTCGATTGCCTCGTGCCCCAAGTGTTGGGCAGCAGTTTGTATTTCAGGTCACCGCTTTCCATTGAAAATGACTTGTAGCCTGTTGCTCGGTCGCTCGTACTGTGAACGCAGCATTAGCGCTGGCAGCGCCGTTAGCCGCTAGCCGCTAGCCGCTAGCCGCCAGCTCTGCCATTTCCATGTTGAGAGCTGTGTGCGAGCAATCCCGGCCCAGACTTTGAATCATAGATATGTCATGAATGTCCTGTATTGCCCCTTTAATATAAAGTTTTCTTATCTATAAGTTGTGAGCAGCCCAATTGGAGTGATTTCCCCACAGGGATCTTTAGGGGCCCTGAAAAGGTACAATTACAGTATCTCACAAGAAAGAAGCAAACATTATAGAAACGTGTGATATTTATTTTCTTCTTAATTTCAATCTTTGGAATCCTCTTGTAACCAACTAGATTCATCTCGTGACCCCTTAGATGTCCTGACCCCCAATAGGAACCACTGCATTATAGTATTAAACCTCAAGCTCCTTTCTGTCTTTTTATGCAATCGCATTTCTCAAGTTTGAGTTACCGTTTGTGCCAGGCTCACATAGATGACAGACCCACACCGTCTTGATATAGAAAACCAGCATGTTAAACTCTTAACAAACAATTTAGTTGAATTATTACAACGTTTTAGAGAAACACTTTGGATTTCTTGGGGCTTTTGAGGATACACCTTAAAATCTATCAACAGAAATGTTGAGACACGAGTTCTCAATCTTATTTCAGTGTCAGTGGATAGCTAAATAAAAATGAGATAATATCAGAAGAAAAGAGGGAAGGGAATACAACGACTCAAGGAAATAATGGTGGAAATACCACTGTGTAATCTGGCATGGGGGTATCCCCCCAAACACATCACGACTCAGTCTAACTTTTATTTTGCTAAGGCAATAACTAATTCAAGAGAGATTGAGGCATCTATTTAAAAACAATCCTCACTGCCCTTGGATATCATTTTTTTTTAGTAATACAAATGATGCGATTTAAAAACATAGAAAACCTAAATGTGAGCTGTCATATCGCTAACTTCAATTCCCTCACTAATGTCTATTGTCAGTCCAGGAACAGCACTTTTAATGATTTTCCAAAGAAAAAAAAAAAAGAAAAAGTGTTTTGGGCCACTTTCTTTTAACAGTGTGATGATGTGATGTTGAATAATGCAAAGATACAATAAAAAAAAAAAAAATCCATCAGTGTTCCAGCCAATCATAGGCCTGGCAGTAATGATCTCAGTGAGACAAAGAGAGGATGAATGTTTGATGAGGGAGGCAGAATGGGGCTCTTGGGAGGCGAAGGGACCGACGAACACATACAAGGGATTCCCCCTTTACAGGTGGAGGGACAGGAGGAGATGTATAAGGGAGAGGGGGATTGGGGGGGGGGGGGGGGGGGGGGCATGCTATTTGTAAAATAGAAGCATAAAAGCATACATATGATGAATGAGGTGGATTGTATGTATGAATACAAGGTTTGTTTTCTATCTGCTCACCGTCTCTACTGATTGTGTGACAGTAAACCCTTGCAGTGAAGCAGCGAGCCTCCAAATTGATTCGTGTCTTCTTATTTGCTGCTTCTCAAAAATGCTGTGGAATTTACTTTACCGACAAACCTCAAGGACCTCCTCGGTCTTTAATTGCTGCTTGGATAAATGACCTTATCAGAAAAGGTCAGCGGTTGTGTTTTTGGGAGACATTTCATTGTTTAACTGATGTAACTTCAGGGGTCATTGATCCAGTCAATCAAGCATCATTAATTGAACTGGATTCAAATGCTTGTGGTCTTCAGAGATAATACATGCAAGATTTAATAGCTTACTATATTTTATAGGTCACGTTGTCTTTTAAAAAGTATGTAGCCCACCATGCTGCTGCTTTAAGTAGCCATGTTTGCTCCTGTTTGAATGAGTCATTGTGAGTAATTCTACAGAGGTTGAGTGAGAAAAACAGATCCTTTGATGATAGATTGAGTTTAGTTAATTTCTGGGTTTTTTCAACGTATACAACCAAAATACACATCTAAGATAAAGAAAAAAATAAATAAATTAAGTCATTACTTTTGAAATAGTTACAAACCAAAGCAACTCTATACTGACAGAAAAGGTGTAGGCTGAAGCCTTATTACACCTTCCTTTGTTACATTAATTATTTTGTACAATTTTCATTAAATGAATACAATGAAAATTTAAGAAAGGAACATATATGTATATTATATATTCCAAAAAGTCCCAAATATACACACTAGTCTTCATATCTCAGTTTTATGTATTATTTTTGAATATTTTTGTTAATAATCCTATATATTTTTTAATTCTTTTAATCTATTAAGTGACGACATACATGGAGCGCCTCAAATAAAAGACACTGAACAGATTAAAGAAACTAAAGTTGGAATTCCTTTATCAGTTGCGAGGATGTGAAAAGAGAATATTCCTTACATAGGATTAATTGGTAAATTAATTGACATGAACTCAATTGTTCAAAACTGGAATCTTCTTTGTGAACCTACACAGAGAAGAGTGTTATGGGTACCTGAAGGTCACAGTGGAGCACACAGGAACACCTCCTTTATCTCAAGCACAAGCACACTGATTGGTTAATCCAGCTCCCATTGGGAGGGAGGCTCAAAACGGAACAGAAACAACCTAAAGTGCACACAAGTTGTACGGACAAGTCCAGCCTCTCAAATGTGAGGATCTTATGCTTTTCTCTAATCACCAGTTGCACTTTATTCTCATGTCCTAGTTTAGAAAAATGTGATCTGTATGAAAAATATCTTTCAAAGTTAAGGATGGAGGTATTCCACATGTTTCTTAGTACAAGCACATCTTATAAAAAGACCCGAAACAACGTTTCTGTATTCTCTAAATTCTCTGCCCTGAAGATTCACAAATATCATACTTGTTTAAAAAAAAAAAAAAAAAAAAAAAGGGTTAGTAATTCATAGAACATCTGGGAACTGTCGTTTTTTAAAAAAAAATCAAACATAACCCAAACAGGACTACACTGTGCACTTACTGTGGACTCGTTCTAGCCGTGAGTTTATAAATGCTCATGTTGGTGTTCTCGTGAGTATTTACAGCACCAGAACAGCGTATGTGGAATAAACTCAAAATAGACACATCAAGTCAATTATATTTATATCATTATTAATTCATACATAATAACATTCTACACAATGTGCTTCCCATAAAATTGACATAATGATAAAACAAGTGCAGAATATACAAATGCAATGTTCATGGTAATAAGCGACAAACGACGGTTTGTGAAACAGGAATAAAACTAAAACGTTAGGCATTGCAGTAAATACTTGTTAGTAGGATGAATTGTTAGTTTTGGTCTTGTCATGATATGACACACAGAATATCAGCAGCCTTAACCTTTGATATGTGTCAAAAAATTCAATCAAGTATGAAATATTCAATAGCAAACTATCACAGACTTTCGTTTGTCACAGGTGCTTCCAGGATTTGAGCTTCATGCATTGTTTGTGCTCAGTAATGTGTGTAAGTGTGTGGGCACTCCTGAGCCTTCTTTCCCATTAGCAGACCATTTTCAGTCTTCTTCCCCCACACAGGACCATTCTCTTTGTTAGCTGCAAATGTGATTTTAGGGAAGCCTGACTCCCATTACCTTTGCTTCCTCTTAGCCAGCCTCCAAGTCATTCCACTGGGGATCTCCAACCTGCTCTTCCAGGCCCAAGGCTGCATATACAGTAGACGACCTCCACTCGTCAACACTTGCTATCGCCTGGGGGCATATTACCATATTAATGCTGCACTCCACTCCTGGGGCAAACGAGTGTCATGAAAAAAATCCGCCTATATAGCATCTTTCTCAAACCCCACCCTTATCCGTCTTTTCACTGCTGCCCACACTCCTCGTTTCCTTTTTCTTGCCCTCTCACATCTGCTATCTGTTTTTGTATTTTTTTCCGGCCTGCATCCCCTCCTCCCATTCCTTCACACAGTCTGGTTTGAAGTGTGTAAGAGGCTGGCAGGCTTTACGCTCTTGAATTAAAAAGGCCATCTGGTGAAGAGGGAAACAGAGATGGCTGCATAGGAGGAGAGAGGAAAAATGAGAGGCATAGTTTTTTCTTTGAAGTTTAACGTGTCGACAGAATCCTGGGTGGGGTATAACATCTAGAGTGTAAATAATGCTAGTAGCAGCTGTCATTTCCACATTTAAGTATTTTACGCATTACGCTGATCGAGTGTTTGAGCTAGAAAATCAACAAATTCTCAACAGCTATCTAACAAGATGTCAAGACTCTTCATGGGTTTGATAAAACCCACCATAGCCATAAGATATTATAACCATTATACATGTATTTAATGAATAGTTTGACAATGTGGGAGTCACTTGCACTGAGTTAGATGACAGGATGAATAACACTCTCAGGTGTGTGTGGAAAATAGGAAGATGGGGTTAGCTTAGCTTAGCATTGCAATTGGAAACGGACGGGCTCTATCCAAAGGTAACAAAACCTGCCAAACTAAACACGATATATTTTACAGTGTAAGTGTACAAACGGCACATTGCGTTCTCACTGGGGTAATGCGCTCGTCTATTTCTTGACCAGGAGCAGGACTCCAGGAAGTAACTGACATGTTCTGACACATATGCTCCTCTAACCCCCGTGGAGGGAGCCAGGGTGGCCGTTTCCAGTCTTTATGCTAAGCTAAGCTAACGGGCTGCTGCAGACATGAGAGTTGTATCAATCTTATTATCTAACTCTCACCAAAAAAGCAAATAAGTGTATTTCCTAAAATGTCCAACTCTTGCTTTCAGTGTAATTTTAAAATGTAGTATAAAGTAAAGGATAAACTTCCACACATGAATTGTTTTGGCCTAATAAACGTAAGGAACATTCTTCAGAAAATTGTAGCAAATCGAGGAGATCACCAGCTTTTACTGCTCACGACTTTGCAATGACATTATTATGTTTAAATATTTTCCATGTGTATGCTTTCATAATAGGTTGGATATTAGAGTGTAGTGAACAAAGACTAGAGTCCACTGGTGAGATGAAGGTCTCCTGTGGTAAATGTAGGATCGGGAAGGAGACTGACAACGTGTCCGCCAGAAATCCTTTTGTCACCATTCTCTCATGAGGCTGTGTGCTTAAGAGCTTTACCAGTGTTAGTGACGCCTTTTTTTTCACTGCAGAATTATATTCAAGATAAACATATTTAGTCAGCTTACAGCCCAGACTTGTTGTTTCTTTCGCCATTTGGGCATTTATGGCTCACACGCCAATGTTTCCCATGCTGCAGAGTTGCAGTACAACTAGAATACACTCAGGAACCATTAAAACTTTCTTGTCATACACAATCGTATTCCCTTGCATGTCTGCAGTTGCCTTTATATGTGAGGCAAGTAGTAGTGACTTGGCCCGTATGTGCAGGCTGTTTCAATGGACTTTCACTTGTTGACAAGCTGCTGAGGGAGCAAATGGAAAGTCTGGTATTCACACACTTATTTTGTGTGAAAGAAGAAGAACCCCAAGTTTCATTGGCGGTTCATGACATGTGATGCGACATGTCACATCCTATTTCTTACTAAAAGACTACAGTGTTTGCACCAGAAGTAGTGACGGTTCAAAGATAAGATATCAAAGCAATATCGCCACACATTAGTGGCTTGTGTCGTTCAGTTATTGTTCCGTTTGAGGTGTGTTTAAAAAGCAGAACACGAAGGGAAAAAAAGGCTGTGACTGGAGTTGGATCAGTTTGGTCCGTTCACAGTGCAGGTTTCCCAGTTCTCCCACAGGACCAAGCACCATGCATGGTCAGACTGGCCCACTTGTCTTTGGTCTGTCTTCCACTTCCTCTCCACCCTCTCTATCTCCTGGCAAGTTTCCATGGAAACAACAGGCAGAGAGAGAGAGGAGCGAGAGAGAGAAAAAGAGCTCTGCAGTCTGACTCCTGTTGAGAGCTCTACATTGTTTTAATAGGTAAGTAAGTACTTTGGAACAGAAAGAAAGAGATATGAGCGTTATTATCCGCCTTCCCTGGTTTCATAATCTCTCATCAATACCGTTAATTACTGCTTGTCAGCCTAACTTGACTTGTTGAAACAGTGGATGTGAGACAGATCATTCTGGCTCAATAATTTACTCCGATAAACTTCTCCCACGCTCAACACTCTGCCTAATTAAGCCTCTGGGATTTGTAGGGACTGACACCAGGACGGAACAAGAACCCTGCGTCTCTTCTGTTGAAATCCATACATGAACTGCATCAGCGTGCAGTGTGACATTAAATCGAGACGTGGCTCTGCATAGCACTAATGCCAGATTCATAACAAAAAAGTGAATTTTATTTATTACTCTGACCTATAATTTTACTATTTCAGACAATGGACTTTTATTTGGTAGAAGGAAAACATAAATTAACACAAGTAGTAAAAACTGTTATGCCATTTTGGGTTTTATGTGGGTTTAAAGTAATCTATAGTTTGACATATTTTTTATCCTTTTTACAGATCGCCAGTACAGCAGAATAGAATCACTGCTCCCCAAAGTGTGGTATCTGTGTATCTGGTAATCTGTGGTAAATTGTGTTTTGCAGTTACTTAGTAGCACGGACATTTTCTTTTTTATTCAAGCTCCAGGAAATCCATTTTGTAGTTGACCCTAACCTCTCACCTGCAGGATCAATTGTGTATCAGTCTTAGTTTAATTTGAACACACACAGTAAATGCCTTTATAGTCCAAAGACAGGGCTTAACTCTAAAACTGAAGTTGAAGTGTTTTCCCAACAACACTGAAACCAAAATGTGCCGTTTGTCCCAGCATGAGTCATATCTGTTTTCCTAACATGTTTTTCTTTAAGCTGGGAATGAGAAATGCTCATAATATTTGGAGTTGCAGCTTACGTTGTATTGAAAATAAATAATGTACCACATTACTATATGCACAATAAATGACTAAGTGTATATAGCTCTAGATAAAATCACACTAATTCAATCTGTTGGCAACACAATAAATTAGTATGCTTGAAATAGATTTCAATACTTAATCTCCTTTTGATTTGCGTGTGGATTTTGCTTTTGTTGGGCATAAATCGCGTTTTTGTAAAACTGTGTGAGTAGTTAATGTGCTTTGACAAACAGTCCTTGAGGACATGATTTGTTATCTCTGCAGACTTTCGGTGTACAGGAGCATGTGCACATGTGATTATAAAAGAGTTGTACAATCATCTGCCTTCGCAGGGAAGTAACTTGAGGTCAGAGAGACAATGAAACAGGAGGAGAAAAGGTGTTTCAAAATAAAACACACACACACTCTAAATGAAACGTCTCACAACGAAGGCTTGACCGTGTGCTGCTTAAAAAAACAGGAGAAAACCATTTGGGGGATGTTTCTGTCTGTTGTCTTCATTGAACTCAGCTCTGATGGTGAAATCTGTCCTCAAGTGTGTAGTAGCATGTGCTGTGGCTACTAATAATGCCCCGTCTTTATTATATTTTCTATTATCAAAACGCTTCAAAGGATATGGATATTTACTCACTTGTGCAGATGATGTCAAATATCTCCAATGGGACGAGTCAGTCCCTGGCAGACACAAATGTGTGTGAGACAAAGGGATCATTGTACTCCATCTCAAAGGCTGTGACTGAATTTCTCTCTGTTTGATCTGCAGGCTGTAATCTACAAAAAACTCTGAAGAGGAGAAGGACGAAGAGGATGGGGCTGATGCTGTAAATGGCCTCTGTCAGAATAAAAACTCTGGTGCTTTGAGATCTGGTGCTCCTGCGCCTCACTGTTCTTTTCTCCAGAGCCGCCGTCATCAAAAGCCAACCAGACGCTGACCAGAACCACAAGCAGGACGTGACCTTGTTTTGCCCAGGGATATGTCATTGGGGAAATCCCCTGTGTTGGGGGTGCGCCCTGTGCCCCGACCCCTCTGGCTGTCCCACCTCAGCCTGCTGTGCTTATGTGTGTCTCTCTTTGCCCAGGCTCCCCAGGGTTTGCCTATGGTAGGTTATAACACTGACTCCAAGAGGGAGATCACGCTGGACGGAGATTTGATGATCGGCGGGCTGTTCCCCGTGCACCAGAAGGGTGAGGGAGCAGAGGACTGTGGGAAGATCAATGCTCAGAGAGGGATCCAGAGACTGGAGGCCATGTTGCTGGCATTAGATGAAATCAACAAGGATGAGCGCATCCTGCCTGGGATCAGACTGGGAGCTCATATATTGGACACTTGCTCTAAAGACACCTACGCTCTAGAGCAGTCTCTGGAGTTTGTCAGGGCCTCCCTCACCAAAGTGGATGACAGTGAATACACGTGCCCCGACGGCTCCTATGCCATCCATGATGACGTCCCGTTGGCTATCTCCGGGGTCATAGGAGGATCCTACAGTGATGTCTCCATTCAGGTAGGAACTAATGAAAACACACAAACTGAGTGGGTGAGCTGTCTGATTCTGCTGAATCTTGTTTTATTTCATCAAGGATTTGATAAAAAAGGTACATTAACTTTGTCAGGCAATTACAAAACGTGTATTTAACTATCAGCAGCTAATGCAGGCGTGAGATAGAGACAGAAAGAGGAGGGAGTACAAGCAAGAGTGTGATGGATGGTAATATAACTGTCCATTTAGACTTAAGTACCATGTGCAATTACCCCTTGCGAGATGTTAACACAGGGACTTAATGAGTATCAGTTCCGCAAGGAGGATCTGTTTACCTGTACGCCCATATGCTTGGCTAATCTAATTTAGAAGATCTCTTTCTCTTTCCCGGTAATTCACACTTCGGCAGCGATTCTGTCAGAGGCGGACATGCTACAGATGTTGTGCTCAGGACGGGCTGACAGGATGACTAGTGACGGCATGATTACTCGCAGCAGCAATGCACCTTTCGGCTCACTCAAGCTGACGCGAGGAAAGCTCTGCTAATTGGGTCTCCAAATCTTCAGCTGTGATCTGGCTGCCACATCAGTGTAATTTCAAGTCATTGTGAAAAGAGATGGGTGTGTCACGTGGGCCAGAGATTGGTAAATACCCAGAAATATACATGCCTTAAAGCATTAACTTAAACTCGTCATCCTGGCTCAGTCAGCCAGAGGACCGTCAGCGCTGCCTCGGCTGAAGAGTACGGTTCACTTCACTCGAGACGGGCAGCCTCGTGTTCCAGATATCTGCTTGTTTGAAGACAGGAAAACACTTCTGCCCATCCAGAAATAATAATTGGCTTCAGATCATTGATAAACCATAGATAGTGGCAGGGTGCTGTTAGTGGCTTTTCTCCAGTGGGTACTTCAGGACAATAGACTGGTTGTGGCATCCTTCCATACTATTTAGTCATGATTTGTAGAAAACAGTAGCCAGCAGAAGACATGTCAACACTGATGTGCCAACAATAAATAAATTGCAGTGAATAGCTGCTTCAGTGTCTATCTGCTGCCTTACAAATGTTTTCTCAAGTAGGCACTGGAAAACCCTGTCCATATTTAAGACAAATTTGAAGCAGTTTTAAAAAAAGAAATTGACTACCTACTTTTATTCGAATGAGTAAATGCCAGCAAGAAGAGTATGTTAGCTTTAATATTCCCTGATCGTGCTGGAACCCTGCAAACATATCTGTTTTTTGTTTTTTGTCTCCATGCTGACAAAACATAATGCCAAAAGTAAAGTACAGTGCAATGATATATTATACAGGTAGAGAGCTCCAAGGAAACGATGTAAGAGGAGGGATTCAGAGCACCTATATTAGGGTTCCTGGTGAAAAGGACAGTTTGGAAATAAAATATTTGATAAACGAGCTGTACTTTTACTAAAACCCTGCATCTGGGGCTCCTCCGAGAGTGCCCTTGTCTTGTGGTAATTTATGGATGTACTATTACAAGCCTGAGGTCTGGCCTAGCTCCTCAGTGTCTCCACAGTAGGAGTACACCACAGGACGTAGTTCCCTTTCTCACCGTGAAGAATCCTCTATATTGTAATGCAGTTGGGCCGTGAGGTGTGCTCGCTCTTGGCTGGTTGGTAAGCATCTAGTCTATGAAAACAACTACACTCATAGTCTCTCGAACACTTTCTATCTTTTAAAAATGAATTATTTACTTGCATCCTATTTAATCTTCTTGATATTTTAAAGATTTGCTGTGTGAGATGTGCCCTTCGGAAGCCAAAAAAAAAGACCAGGTGTGTACGTAGTTTTCGGGGGAAATGCTATAACAGAAAGATGTGCGTTTGGGGCAACGTGTGGCATTTCTGTGCTTCCGCTGGTTGTTGCTCTACCATCTCCACATAATGTTTCCATCCTTTTTAGCTGCCTGGTATTTGCATAATCTATAGCCAGTCAGACCTTTAAGTGAACCAGCCTGGCTGTGTGAAAGGCTACAATGCTTGCCCTTCTGCAGACGTGTGTATTTCACCCCAAAGGCAGGGCAGTTACAGGACATATAACAATGTTAGTTTAAAGACCCTTATTGCCTTGGCGACATGGTGGAACATGGTGAACTGACAGGTGGTGAGAACGCTGAGTGCTGTCTAAATCTGTCACAATTAAGGAGCGTGTTGCTGTGCTGCTGGTGTTGTGGTGTGACAATCGCAGATATGGGGGCGGATCTGGCGGCAGGCCTAGCCATGCTGGCGTTACATGGGCACAGATTGAGTTAAGTGTGGAGGCGAAGTTCTATGACGCTCTCGCAAGCTAGGTCCTGTCTTCCCCATCTGTGGTTGCTGCTGGACTGTCTGGTGGTTTGGCAGAGGTGTGCCTGCACACAGAGGATGTAGAGGGATCGGACGAGAGCTCATGTTTCACAGAAACACTGAGACAGTGACAGGCAGATATGATCATGGGGGGAAAGAGATGGAGTGAGTCACGAACCATTTGACAATCAAAGCCTGCATCTTAAACAGTCACAGGGAAGTCTGTGATGCCATCTGGACAGTTTGAATGAATCTACTTGTAGAAATATTCATGTGACGAAAGTGTTTAGTCTTGAACATCTTCCCTGTGGTCTATCAACACAGCAGGTTATCAGTGCGAAGAGAATAATGACCTTGCAATGACATGTTCAGTACATTCAGCATATCTATTCATGTGTGAGAAGCTGCAGCACCGAGAAGATACACGTATGCCTACAGTAGTGTTGTTGCATAGCAAGCTTTCAGTATCGGCCTGCAAAGTATTGGATTTTTTTCTGGATATAGCCACTTTATAGAGGGACCATTATCCTTGTTACTCCTCATTGTCCTGAAGCCTTGGGTTAATCAGAGATGATATTTGATATATTCTGCAATTACAGTCCAGGAACATCTAGCCCCGGGGCTGGCTTCTAATTAATACATGGAAGGGACTCCACTTTTGTTACCCCGACAGCAGTCTGTGCTGCTGACTATGACTCACTGGTAAGAGAGCATCCCCCAGGAACAACATCATAATCACCGGGGCGCATTAGAAGAACAACACCTCTGGAATGTCAAATACTCAAATGCTCACTAAAGAACTATTCTCCGGCATGAAACACGGATAGAGGACATTTCTGGAACCCATCTGATTAAACAATATAAAACAACCCACTCTGATCTTTCAGAGCAGCACACAGAAATCGCTGCCTGTAATTGAAACCTGGTTTGTTCCGGGGTATTTGGATGAAAGTTCTTATTGTGTAACGGTACCTTTGTGAATTAATTGGAATATTTTGAGATGGGGTCATCTTTACTGATAAATGAGACAGGAGAAGACACACTCACTAGGATGCATGCTAGAAATTAAACATATCGATTCTGATATGAACACACTTGCTTGACATTTGCAGACTAAACTGTGTGAGCAGAATAATAAGGTAAATTTATGGGCTTTCAGCTAGATCAAGAACCCCCCCCCCCCTCCCCCACAAACAACCCTATTTATAGAATTGTCTTCATCTGAAGGTAGACAGTGCCAATTTCAGGAGCACACATGAGTCATACTAAGGATTTAAACATGGATACACACATGACAGAATTCATCCCAGAGAGAACAATAATGATGAAACATATCAGTAAAGCCATGCAGTGAAAATACATTATTCATGGGTAAAAGTAAAGAACGTGCTTCCGAAATCGTAAATAATTCACATGTAATTAGATTATTCAGTGGTTTGGCACTTGAAATACATATCATGACCATCGCACACATATTAGATATAAACGACAGCTTGGCCTGAAGTCAGTTGAACCCCAATTTGCTTTGTTGGGTTTTTGGAACTTAATATGTCATTAACAAGTTTTCAGATTACATTGAATCTAATCTAAAAATGTAACAGGTTTTCTGCTGGATCGCACACAGCGCGTCTGTGATGTTTGCATGACAGAACCAAACCGATTGTGAAGAGATGATAATGCACAAGAGCCGCGGAGAAAAGAAACGAAATGAATGCAGGTGCACGTCAAAGCGGAGTTACTGACATTGTAAATGAATGGAAGTACAGCCATAGCTTAACATGTGGTATGACTGTGGGCTTTGAAAGACGACGGCAGCATAAAGCGAATTCATATTATCCAGCAGGATGAGGGGGCAGGACCTGATCAAAAAAATATCCTTGCTCTAGGTATCCAACAGTTCATATTTCCACCCCATTAAAGCTGTTGCCAAGCAACTAAATCACAAGAAATAAACTAATAATGATCCAGTTCATACTATACACTACGCATACGCTGTACGTGCATGCATGTATGTGTTTGCCTGTGTGTTTCAGGGCCGTAGATGTGTGAGCTAAGGACTACTGCTCTGGGAATACAGTGTTATTGCTGTAGAAGCACACGGAGACAGTCTTCTGGGAAGAGCGGATGGGCTTTTCATGTAGAAAAAATTATGACATCTCTACAAAGTAGGCCTGATATTTCCTGGACCAGGGCACTCTCTCAGTCTCTTAACCCTTCTGGGCTTCTGTATATCCCTAGCTCTGTTTTTTGACAATTGCCCCAACTGTGCCTCTTCTCATATCCCTTCTTTCTTTCTTTCTTTCTTGTTAAGCAGACAAAAATAAGGCACAAATAAGTGCAGCTCCTGAAATGTGATGGAGATGTGCTGCATCTTCAAAGGATCAAAGCAAATTCTAAAGACGGAAACAACATTACTATTAAATTGTTAATCAATAATGCCAGTAAATTCTACACTTCAGGCATTTGTAAAAGCAACATGTTTCTATAAACTAAAACACCATGTTGGTGTGCTCTTGAGATATACAAATGTATGGACTTTCATCAAGTTTTCAGGATGTATAAATAGATTTTATGTAGTGTTATACAACTGTATTTTGACATTTCACATGGGCAGCGGAATAATTCTAGCACATGGTGTTGGTTGGTGCCTAAGGGGTGTCTGTACAAAAACAGTATACCACAGCTGAAAGAACATCCTGTTACTCGGTGTCTCTGTGTCAAATGAAGCTACCAGGTCCTGTATGCTCTCATTGCTCCAAATGAAGCCACTTTCACAGTAATCTGCTCCGTACCTGACCTTCCAGTGCAAAGCCACAGTTGGGTACTTCTTAATTTTCATAATAAAATAAGATGCCGTCTGATGCAGGATGATCCCTATAGCTGAATGGGTGGGATTATAAGCCACACCATGTGGCTAATGGTAACTATTTAATATATACTTGCAGTTTAGTCTTATAAAATAATCAAAAACTAGTGTCTGTGTTGAGAATCCTCTTATGCTTAATTCTATACGTGTAACCCTCCTCTTGCCCTTCCTTTTGCTATGAATACAAATAAGAAATGCCTTTTGTTTCCTTTGAGTACTGTAAACATTAAGAACACAAAAAATATCACAAAAATGCTGAGAACGAATAAGAAGAAAAAAAGTCCTGATACATACATCAGTATGTTGAAAACCACAGAATTAATAGCTGTTACAGGTTGCTTTTGATCAGTGGAATAATTAACCTACGGCGTGCATGTCATATGAGTGCCTTTTGTACTAACTGATATTGTTTGACATTTACTGTGAGCAGGTAAAATAACCAAATTTACTAAATATGACTGAATTACCTAACATGTATAATTACATTCATTTACTGCACAACAGCAGAGACGATGATGCACATGCAGGTCTGTCTGTATGTTACATAGTGAATTCTGTTGCAATGGCGGAGATTTGTGAAATCAAGAAACACAAACTCTGTAAAGCTGTAGGCAGGAGTTCACGACACCCTCCGAGCGCAAATTGCTGAATGACAACGTCTGCAGGATATAAACTTGCCACAGAAGCCCTCAAAGCATTGCTCATCTCTCCCTCTTTTGGCTCAGCTTTTCTGGTGTCATGCGACTTATTCCTCTTCTTGTCTGCTTCTCTTGCCCCCTCGTATATTAAGCTCCGGGACTTGTGTGCTTCTTTGAACCTGTTACAGATGACATTCTTGAGCGAGGATATTCGTGCACTAGTAACTAGTTGGCAGGGGGCCCCTGGGTAAAGGTGCATCGCAGAACAACAAAGGTAATCACAAGTGGTGGAAACTGTGAATCAAACCTCCACAATGCTCCTTAATGTATCTGCCATCTGATATCTAGCCACTGTCTCTACACTCACAGTGTGTCAGTCATAAGCCCTGGCAGGTGGAAGGTCTTGGCTTTTCATATAAGCCATGTTAAAATCTATACAATGATTTCTAATAAGCCCATTGTATTGGTGACACGTCTGGCGCTGTGCTTTATAACCTCCATAAACCACTTGTAAGTAGATTACTAAACTGGCATACATCTCCCTTTAATACCCTGCAGAGAAATTACTCATTCACTCCCGCAAGCGTAGCCACATTTCAGCGTAATTGACATTTCGTTTTTTTTACTTTCATACCTGTGTAGAGAAAATTATCACATTTACACAACCGGGCCAGGCTATTCATTTTGTCTCGTCCTCCTGCATTGAATGTTTAATGCTAAGTCGTACCTAAACTTCCACGTACATCTGCCGATATGTTAATGCACCTACATTTTGTTCTGACTTAAGGCTCAGAGAGCTTCATCTTCAGAATCACATTCATTCTCACTGGCTTGGATTCAAATCCCACCAGAACCTCCTCAGCCCTCTCAGCCTTTCTGACTCGCCTTTGTGTTAAAACAAACCAACGGCAACAAGATTCTTAAAGTGAACAAAAATGTC
Organism: Bovichtus variegatus; assembly: GCA_943593645.1. Lineage (NCBI taxonomy): Eukaryota > Metazoa > Chordata > Actinopteri > Perciformes > Bovichtidae > Bovichtus > Bovichtus variegatus. Next base: position 4,108,190 of record CALSCE010010723.1, on the reverse strand, counting down.
TGTCACACTATTTGTGTGTCAGCGCATGTTTCTAGCAATCTTTTTAGGACAAACTCTAACAGCTAGTTTCTGTAGATGTTGTCTTTATATCAGGGTTACATGTCCTGCAAAATTACAATTTATTGTTAGTCCAGAAAGGTATTTCCTATTAATAGTTAACAAGTACTTTTCTGCTATCTAGGCAGAGCTTCTCAAACATATTGCTGAAAACATACTGAAGTGGCCTAAGAGATCGAATAAAATATATTTTTTGAGGGTTGATACGTGATGATATCTGTAGTCAGTGATTTGCTTTTTTAGCGGAGAAACATCTCGGAAAATGTTATGTTTTGAATGCATTTTGGGTCTGGATTTGAAAACTTTCACTCAATAAAATTCTCAATATATAAATTCTCTAAATATTCTCATCCATTGTTCTTTCATAGTGTCTCCATGCGTGGAGAGAACTCATGGTGCACCATCATGCTGAAATCCTCGTGTAGACTATAAAGCTGAGAGTTGGTGATATATTTGTGGGAGTTGAAAGCAAAGACCAGATCAGGTCACTCAAAGTTCACACAACTAAATCCAATAAAGCCTCAATGTCTTAGTTGTGAAAAGTCTTCGATAATCAGGGTATTTTTGGAAAGAGCCCCTGTGAGAATTAGGAATTGCTTTGGCACTTTTTAATATTGAATTGAGTTTTTGTTTTCTTCCTGAGAGACCAAGAGCACTGCTGCCATCTGTTTCACCACATGTTGAGAAGAGCTGTCAAGGCGGTTTAAGGAGGTATACAATTTTGTGTAGAAATGTGATTATTAATTCGTCTGCATAGTAAGAGTTTCTCCAGCTGACCTGAAAATCTCTGGGGAAGGCGACTTTTGATCGGATATGAAATGCTCACTCTCGTGATTTTCATTTTCGTCTTTCTCTTGCTGCACCACAGACGAGTGGCAGAATATCTCTAATGTCAGACTGGTAATTTTGTTCAACATTCCCTCTGTATAACATTGTTTGGGTGGTGGTAAAATATCGAGTCCAGTCACTCTTGATTGTGCTGTTGCATTTCATTTTTCTGTGAAACATTCTCTCATTAATTTCAATAAATCTAGCGGACCGGAAATCACTGCCATTGCTTCATTTAATATTCAACTCTCTGATCCTGCGGAATAACAAAGATCCTATGATTAATATCAATTGAGGCACATCACACTAGATGTATTGTGATGTTTCAGTGCACTGCCCTCTCTTTCAGCGAGGATACATACTAATCAATGAAGTGCCTGTTTATTCTGTTTGACTCTGCCTGTCTGTCTACTGGCACATTTGGTTTGAAATACTTTAGCTGTTAGACTGTTCTCTATCCAGATCAAGTAATTTAGCAATTTTTGTGACCAATACACCTGCAATTTGCATTCTGGCTGCCGAAAGAACCTGTTTATAGAGCCAAATACAGGCCACATCCTACTGTACAGTATATCTAATACCTGGTTTTACTGGGTGTGTGACTTATAATTGTGATTTAGTTACTTCACAGACAAAGTGTTATTTTATCCTACCCCAACACGTATATTAATCGTAATGTAATCCATAATTATAGCCATGACGGCACGTTACTTTGTACATGGTACAGTATATAAAACATCTCATGACGATCAGCAATAATCAATCACTCTTCAAGGTTATACTACAGCCCAAAATGCAATTATTTGGGCCTTATAACATTGTCCTGAAACGGTTGATCTGTCTTAAAACAAATACAAAGGCTACCAGTAAACAGTTCACGTATCATCTCTTCTGCAGCATAATTAACGGCATAATTTGTAGTAATCCATACTTATGATAACAAGACAATTGTTTGGGTAAAAGACAGGAGATGGAATTGCTCCATATTCTTTTATCATTCCACTAAAAGGGCCTTTTCCCGTGGAAAAGTACACCCTTCTGGACTATTTGTGATGTGAAACAAGTTGCTTTACATGCAGCCAAAATATGACAACATAGGACTGATAAATGAAACTCAGAGTGGATGTAATTCGATGTGAATTTCCCCTCTGACTTTCTCAGAAATGATTCACTGGCATTCAAGATGTTGTGCCACGACTTCGGGTGCTGGTGTGAGAGTCCACCAGATTTAGGTTGGCATCCTTTTGACTGATCAGACCGGCTCCCCTTAGGGTTCCACAGAAATGCCTGAAGCAAAAGCTAGTCAGTAGCTGCTTCTGCACACTGTGCACAGTGTCACAACACTGACAAAACCTATTACACAGAAAACGCAAAGTTTCAAGATTCTTTGATACTTTGACTCCCTTTCTTTTTCCAATCCCTGCCCTCAACCCCCCTCTGTCTCACCCTGTCTACTTCTCTCTCCTCTCCACAGCAGGGCAAGAACTTCAAATTGTTGACAGCAATAGAGATCAAAAAAGTAGACAGGCAATCCCAATAGTTGTTAAACGCAGGATCTCGTCACTCAGTCAGCAGGAGAGTTAAATTATGAAAGACCCAGCAGGGATCCAGTGCAGAAATTAGAGACCGAATAGGGTGAGACTAATTGCACTAAAGGGAGAAAATACAACTCTGTGTAGCCAATTGTATTTATTTATTTAATAATGAGCAATTAAAAAAATTCACACAGTTGGCAGGTGTATGTTTTCTGTGTTATAGGTTAATTAGAAGTTTTCCAAGTAATATATCATAATGGTATAGTATTAACACTTACAGTACCCTTAATGCAGGTTTATTACTGTTGTGTGAAAACTGATTCAAGTAACAAACATAATCATTCTAGTGTCTTTCACTTGTTCCAGGTGGCCAACCTGCTGCGACTCTTCCAAATCCCTCAGATCAGCTATGCTTCCACGAGTGCCAAGCTCAGCGACAAGACCCGCTATGACTACTTTGCTCGCACCGTGCCCCCTGACTTCTACCAGGCCAAGGCCATGGCAGAGATCCTGCGTTACTTCAACTGGACGTACGTATCGACGGTGGCCTCGGAAGGTGACTATGGTGAGACTGGCATTGACGCCTTCCAGCAGGAAGCTCGTGCCCGCCAGATCTGCATCGCCACTTCCGCCAAGGTGAGCCGCTCCATGAGCCGCTGGAGTTACGAGAACGTGATCCGCTCCCTGCAGCAGAAGTCCAACGCCAAGGTGGTCATCCTGTTCACACGCAGCGAAGACGCCCGCGAGCTTCTGGTGGCAGCCAATCGCATGAACGTCACCTTCACCTGGGTGGCCAGTGATGGCTGGGGAGCGCAGGAGAGTGTGGTGAGAGGCAGTGAGGCTGTGGCCGACGGGGCGTTCACCATCGAGCTGGCTTCCTATCCGATCCCACAGTTTAATGACTACTTCACTGCCCTGCACCCGTACAACAACACCAGGAATCCCTGGTTCAGAGAGTTTTGGGAAAACCAGTTCCAATGCAGCCTCCATGACCTGGGCTGTGGGAAGCACTCACTGCGCGAGGCTCCGTTTCAGCCAGAATCCAAGATCATGTTTGTGGTGAATGCTGTCTATGCAATAGCTGCTGCCTTACATAACATGAGGCAGGCCTTATGCCCCAACTCCACCAAGGTGTGTGAGGCTCTTAAACCAGGCAACGGCAGAAAGTTCTACAGGGACTACATTCTCAAGGTCAAGTTTGAGGGTGAGTAAAACCTCAATGAACTACTATTATTACTGTGTGAGTGGTTTAACAGAAATGATTTTTTTTTTGCGACGTAAAGCAGCTTCCTTTTTAAAAAATGTTCTGTCATCTGTACAAAACTCTATACACGCCTCAATATAACATAATTTAATTTCCCCAAGTGCACTCTGCACGCACTGCATGCTCCCAAATTAGGTTATATCAATTTAGATTCAATGTACCAATTCATATAAAATGTTGAATTAGTGCAAGAGTAATTCTACATGTTTGTACACTGAAGCTGCAGATAAGCTCTGTAATTATTCAATTTGCAAAGATGAAACTATTTCCTCACTGTCGTGCTTGCAGGCTCCTTTTTTTAATGGAAAGAGACAGGGTTCTTCAGCTTGAACATTGCAGATACTGATCAGGCAAACATTACTTGTTTCCTGCTTGTCTACACAAAACGTGTAACAGCATTTACACGAACACATCCACTCATCACAAATGACAGACCCAACAATGCTCTCACTTTCGTAAATGAAAGTGAGAGCATTTGATTTATGGAAATACTGACATTTTCATTGATAGGAGATAGAAGTGCACCAATGTGCTCTTATCCAGCTGTGCTTTTCTGACATTTTATTTGTGAAAAAAAAAAAAAATACCCAAAGGATTTTACTATCCAGAGACCAGGAATTGGATTAAAGGCCTAAATTAGTCAGTCCCTGAAGGCATTACAAAACCCCAAGGAGAAAACACACAGAAAGAGGTGGACCGCTAACTACACATTTAAAAATCATTAGATATAACAGATTATTTTTTAATTTAGTTTGCTGCATAATGAGGAATTCTAATATTCTATAACATAATGATTTCATATAATATTCACACCTTGGAAATGATTTAGTTTTACAATTAAATGACGCAAATATTATTAGAGCTGAAACGATTAGTCGATTAGTCGATGGATGCAACTACAATATTTTAATAATTGATTAATTGTCAATATAATTGTCATTTTCAACCAAAAACACTAATAAATCATTGGTTTCAGCTTCTCAAATGTGAAGATTTGAAATGTTTATTTTCCACATATTATTGTAAATTTGTCACATTGGACTTACGGAAATGATAATTTTTTCTCTATTTTCCCAAATTGTATGGACAAAATGATTAATCAAGTCATTGAGAAAGCAATCAACAGATTAAGGGATAAAGAAAATAATTGGTAGTTGCAGCCCTTTGTACACTATTTCCTGACCAGCTAAGAAGAAATCTTGCGCTGCTGTTACTATCAATTTAAACTAGATAATGATAGGTGATATCTAAAATTTTGGAAATGGTGGTTTATTTCAGCCTTGATTTCACATGGAAAATTAAACATTATTTTGTCCCATCTGTCTGGAATTTCCAATCCAGTGTTTAATCCAGTAACTTTCCATCAGAGTAAGCAGACTCAAACTGTGGCTTGCATCATTTAAATTGACAATTTGCACCTGTGTCCCGTCACAGTCACTGCTCAGTCTCAGTCTGTACTGTGAGACAAATAAAATGTCAGCTGAGACACATAATAAGCGAAGAGATAAATGTTACATGAGACTGTACTACCAGAAAAATGTGCTCAGAGTTCATCGTACAAAGTCCACAGTCCAAAACTGTCACAAATTTAACAAATGTGGATATTTGTGCTTTGCCTTTACAGTTTTTATATCGTACTTGTCATACAATGACCTCCTTATTCCTGTTATTTTCTAACGCTCTCTTGTTTTCTTTTCACCTTCAGCGCCATTTCGTCCACCAGACACAGAGAATGTAGTACGATTTGATGCCTTCGGGGACAGCCTCGGCCGTTACAACATTTTCCACTACCACAAAGAAGATGGTCGCTATGTCTACCGTAAGGTTGGCTACTGGGCTCAGAGCCTGACCCTAAACACCAGCCTGATCCCCTGGGCTGGCCAGGTTGCGCCAACTTCCCAGTGTAGTGACCCCTGCAGGAAGAACGAGGTGAAGAGTATGCAGCCTGGAGATGTGTGCTGCTGGATCTGTATCCCCTGTCAGCCCTACCAGTATTTGCAGGATGAGTTCACCTGTGCTGACTGCAGCTTTGGACAGTGGCCCCTGGGCAACCTGACAGGCTGTTATGATCTGCCTGAGGAGTACATCCGCTGGGAAGATGCCTGGGCTATTGGACCCGTCACCATTTCCTTTCTAGGGATGATGTGTACGCTCTTTGTCATTGGCCTTTTCCTTAAACACAATGAGACACCCGTGGTGAAGGCCAGTGGCCGTGAGCTCTCCTACATTCTTCTGCTGGGAGTGTTGATGTGTTATAGCATCACCTTCATCTACATTGCAAAACCGTCCACGGCAGTTTGTACACTGCGTCGGCTGGGCTTGGGCACTTCATTTGCTGTGTGCTACTCGGCCCTCCTGACCAAGACCAATCGCATTGCTCGGATCTTCAGCGGGGTGAAGGATGGAGCACAGCGGCCTCGATTTATCAGCCCGGCCTCCCAAGTTGCCATCTGCGGTGCTCTGATCTCCTGCCAGCTGGTAGTGGTGGTGGTCTGGCTGCTTGTGGAGACCCCAGGGGTGAGAAAGGAAGTGAGTCCGGAGAGGAGAGACGTGGTCACCCTCAAGTGTAACAGCAAGGACTCCAGCATGCTCATGTCTCTCACCTACAACTGCATCCTCATTATCCTCTGCACAGTCTACGCCTTCAAGACTCGCAAGTGCCCCGAGAACTTCAACGAGGCCAAGTTCATCGGGTTCACCATGTACACCACCTGCATCATCTGGCTGGCTTTCCAGCCTATTTTCTACGTTACTGCCAGTGACTACAGGGTGAGTTAAGTGCTTCATGAGTGAGCACACGTAGTCTTGTAAACTAATGTTTACTCACATGTTTCTCATATCAATGAAATGTTACTTTATTATTTCCTAAATTCTAAATGAAATAGATGCCGTCGAAGTGATTCGTATATATATTATTTTGTACAGATGGCTATAGATTCTCAATCTGTGTAGAATACTGCTCTTCTGGGGTTGAATTTGGATTTTATATGCATGAAATCACAAACTAATGTTGGCTATTATTGATTCAGCAGTCAGCCGGGTCTGTGTAGCCCGTGGCTCTTAGGAATACATATTCTTTATTACTGCGTTGCTTTAATTCTTCAGAATTAGCTGCATACAACAGATTGTTTGGTGCTCCCCAAGATAAGAACTTTACCAGCCCTATTTCACCTTAAAAGTTTAAATATTAATGAAGTGAGAGTAAATGATAAAATATTGATGCTCAAGTCATGGAGCAGTGTAACAGGCTGCCAAATATCTTCGTCTTCCCAAAACAAAACCCCTCCGGTTCTAGTCGGGGCACAATTTACGTAGTGTTTTGACGAGATGTAATCTAGGTTTTTTAAGAACAAAATAACATAAACGGCCCTTTTTTGGTCAAACATAACAAAAGAAATGGAGGGAAAACATCTCCCCTAAAATAAAAACGGATGGTAGAAAATGATTTTATCCCTTCACCCCCAGCATTTCCACCACTAAAGCTAACCCTGAAAAAACAAGGTTTAAAACTACGCCACCTACATGAGTGCCTTTTAATTTAACAGTAAATCCTCCCAGTGCCAATCTACACTGATTTACTTATGAGACGGATATATGTGTGTGCATGTAATTAATTCATGTAGTTAACATAGCAAAATGGGTACTGACAAGATAAATAGTGTTCAGTCCCTGACCCTGCGTGCGGAATGAATGCTGATGGTGATCGGTAGACGCAGGAACATACTGTACAGTGAATTGATAGAACTTCAGAGAAAAGGGTGGCCTGAGTCGCGGGCTTTTATTCCTCTGGGATCTGAACAGCGTGCAGCGAGTGAGAGGCAGAAGGGAGAAATAGACAGAGGAATCCCCTGACACAGCCGCCTCTGCAGAAACATGGAGAAGGCAGGCAAGACCATGAGGACTGAACGTCCCTGTGTGTCCCTGTGCGTAGCTGTGTGGAATGGGGTGTGAAAGACTGGGATGCTGAGTCCCAGCTGTGCCCTCTATCCTGGGACTCCAGTGAGGCTCGGAGGAACCCTTCACCAGACCCTCCAGGCAACGCGAGCCATTCACAGCCAGAAAAGGCTCATCAGTTAGACGCAAAGCTCCCCTTTGACCAATAAATAATTACTGAAGCTACCGACTTGGCACACTGTCTCTAGTTTTTCACAGGCAGGGAGATATTACTAGTGCTCTCCTAGTTTTACACCACTTCTCAAATTGTTGTCACAGCCTGATGCGAATATCCAGCTGAATAACAAATACAGATTTGATTGTGGTCTGTCATGAAATGTTAAATCTAACTAAATACTACTGAACCATGTAGTAGCAAACACATTTGATTATCATATGAAATATTGAAGATGTTTTATGCACCCTGAGGGAGAGGGCTCTCCTTATATGCCAGTGCTGGTCATCTGATCTCAGCAGTAAACACAACTGATTAAACACACAGCACTTCTATGAAAACACTGAAGGCTACAGACGGTACTAAAAGACAAAAAATCTTTACAACCGCAGCCTGGCACATTAACAGATCCTTTCAAGATCCGTCTGGAAGCCAACCTTTCCTAAATCAATTTTAATATGCGTCCGTTAAACTCCTTTGACTTAGTTCAACATGATAGTATTCTGGTCTTTATAATGCCAAAGAGCCCATTGATGGCGTTATCTCGCACATATCGTCTCTCTGGGTGTTCGACAAAAGAGTTCAAACAGGAAGTGCCTCACTGTGCAGCCCTCAGAGGAAATACAGGAATACATCTAGCAACATAGCATTAGGAAATACAATTAAAGCGGAACCCTATCTAGATCAGCTGAACCAGAGGGGATCAGGTAGAAACAGATATGTTTTTTTCATTTGTTTTTTTTAATAATACATTCTTATTAACCTAATTTATATGTTAGGTCTAATAACAGATTAGCTGAAATCCCAACAAATCACACACTGGTCTCTATCGATAAATGACTTGTGGCTGGTTCATCCAATAAAGCTTTTCAATATACGTACAGCACAGAGCCCAATAAAAGGTAGAATCTCATCTCCGCTCTGAGGTTCTCTGGAGGAATAAAGCTACCTGAAAACAGCAGACATTATTTATATCTGAAGCAGCAGTGCTGTATTCGTATGATAAAATAATACCTTCAAAGTTATAAAAAAAAACAAGAGTGAACAGAGACAAGTAGAAACCGTAGTAGTCATGCTCTACATCCTGTTCGCCACACTCGATCACAAGACATTTGGAGAAATATTACTGCAAAGGCAGATTCCTTGTTCTCTGCTCTTCCAAAGCAACATCTTGTAAATTATTAAAAGCACTTACCAGGTCATTTCTATGCAGTACTGTCCCTGGTTTTATTCAAAACTATTTCTGAATTAAGTAGAGGACATTTAGCCTTGGTGCACTTCAGTGTTGCTCAGATTATTATGTGTAAACTGTCACTTTGCTTTTGTATTACCCTTATTCCACGTATCCAAATATACAGGAAAGAAAAAAAAAAGGGGCGATGGACCTGCGTCAGTGTGTTTACTGTATTTCAGAGGTGGCATGAGCTGAATTTTAATGTTGAATTCATTGCACTTGGCAAACTACAATACATCTAAAGATAGTGACCACTATATAGCAAATATATGAATATAAAATCATTTTCCATAGATATCCTTATCAATTCGTCCCTTTCTTCATATAATTTATCATCAACTGTTCAATACAATTACAGTAATTACTAATAATGTATTGTAAGAAAGACGATTAAACACTATTCTGTAACTAAACATTGGGTAAACTGACTTTGTGTCACTTACATGCCTGCCTAAAGTAATGGGTGTTTCTTTGCTATTATCATGTTATCTTTGTTGCAGAACAGAGTGTGCACAGTGCAATACTTGGTGCCCACATTATTTTAATATCAACATTAGCATTCAGAGTGAAAACGGACACCTGCTGTGCCGTGTGAAAATGGGATGCACCTGCCACACAATGCTGGGCTGTATCCTGATCTCCAGGAAAAAACTAAATCTGCGCGAAGATTGGAAATGAAGGAGCCGACTGATGACACAAGATGTTTGGGGGGGGGGGGGGGAGTTAAGCAGTTGACTGACAAGCAAATAAGCACATCTCTTAACACCTCTCTTTAGCCGTCCAGGTGATAGCCTCATCCTCCCTCTTCTGTTGCACCTGACTTTGGTTCTGAATTACAAAAGATGTTTCAATCATTTCTTTCCTTCTGAGCCCCTTTCTTATTAAAATTAATATTCCCGTACAGCAAAATGGGCCTCAAACAGATTGTGTGATTCCACATGAGTAGAGTTCATTTAAAACGTTCTGGTTGTTTTGAAGCCATATCAGCTCTATGAATGAACAAACACACTAATACCAATAAATTGCAGTGAAAAAAAAAAAATAATAATCAACATTACCACTGGGACTGGCGCTGGTGTGATGGGGTTTTGATGGGGTTTCGGGATTCTCTCATTTTGGCAATCTAGAAATATGAGTTTACTTTTCTGCTACATAAAAGCAAACTCAAACCACTGAATAATATCTGTGAATGTCTCACCTCTCTTTCCTCCTCCAGGTGCAGACAACCACCATGTGCATCTCTGTCAGTCTGAGTGGGTCGGTGGTGCTGGGCTGCCTCTTCGCTCCCAAGGTCCACATCATCCTGTTCCAGCCGCAGAAGAATGTCAGCACTCTCAGAGTGGCCACCACCCGCTTCAGCGTCACCACTGGCCAAGGCTCCAGTTTCTCTCAAGGTACCACCTGATATACAACAACATCATTGTGGCTACTGCAAAGCTCATTACCAAAAAACATTCATTTCATTATTCATGACTACTTCATAACAACGTGAAGCCACCTTTTTGTTACGACTGAAAAGGCTGAGCAGTTTGTCCGAAGCTTTTTTTGTTACATTAAAAACATACAGTTGGAAAATATCCACCAGATAAAATACAGATCCTCTGTCATTTCCAGGGGTAGGAATCGCCAGAAGCCCCACGATATGCTGAGTATAGTGATAGCATATATTGCTATATATTGCTATATATTGCGATTTATTACCTTTTTTCAACTGCAAATTACGCAGTTTTGACCAACTTCCAGCCAATCTCGCTGACTTTACCCATGACCTCACCAGAAAAAAACTCAGCCCCATCTAGTGGACTGAAAAAGCAATTGTGACCAAAAAGTTTAATTTCTATTTGCAATATTAATAGTTTATATAATAAAACAGTGATACTTGGCGTCCGGGTATCGGTACAATATTGCCAGGCAAAATATCGTGATACTATGGTTGTCCCGATTCCTCCCCCCACGCCTAGTCATTTCTATAAATCAGAAAAAAACTCTAAGCCACTATTGTTTCTGGATAATTAATTGAAAATATGATATTACCACATTTAACTACAAATCACCAGATTTCATATGACTCATTACTTGATTAGCAACTGTTGCTTCATCTGCAAGCAGTCAAAGAGTGAAAAAAAAAAGCAATGGCAGGGGCACGTGGAATATGTTTTGTTCTGTATCAGTATTGTCTGTGTAATCCAAAATAACTGTTTTTTTATGTTTCGCAGCGTCAGCCTCCAATGTTGTTCCAACAGTGTGTAACGGACGAGAAGTGGTCGACTCCACAACGTCCTCCTTGTGAAGATCAGCTGAGTTCCTTTGCCAAGCATTGTAAACTTAATATAATCACTAGTCCTGAATCAGGTGTCTCAGATATTAAAGAGGTCATACAGACGATCGTCCTGACTTTGTTGTCCTCAAAGTGCTGTGAGTACAATGTCCCGATTCTTTTATTTTGTTCTTTGACTCGTAGCAATTGAAATGAGATGCCAATAACGTCGCATATAGCCCTTGTTTTTATTGAAGATTCTACTTGCAACAATGGAGTAAATTATAGTAAATCTGTTAAATGTAATATATACAAGACGTTTTTAATGTAGATTTTGGTGAACCAGTTTGTGCTTTCTTGTAATTTATGTAAATAAAATGTGTTTTTTATTAATACCAACATTACTTATAGTCTGACTATTTATTTGTACACCATCATGAGATGCATTTTCCAGAGGATAATACAGACAAAAATGATTTGGGATGTTGATTTGCTTGGCTCACAGTGAGAACAAAAAATAAAAAACCTTGTAGACACAAATTAGCCAAACGTGCTGTCATACTACATTGTTATGTTGTCATTTACACGTGCCTGCTGCAATAAACTAAATATCTATAATATACTAACTTAACTGCACAAACTGGATACGGTGCTTTACAACCTCAGAGGACAAAGCACTTCACACTTCCTTACTTTGCCTCTCATTCACACCACTCATACACAGATGTTGACAGCGCTGCCATGCAACACATTGACCTGGTCACTGGGAGCAAACTCGGGTTGCATCGTCTTGCTCAAGGACACTTCAACATGTGGACAGAACAAGCCGGGGATCAAAACATCAACTAAGTGATGAGTGGAAGTCCTGCTCTACCTCCTGAGCCACAGCCCTTAAAGAAAGTCATGTGTAGGTGACCCAGGTGGGAAAAGCACAATTTAGATAATCAAGTTCCTTGAATATTCAAAATATATCATTAACATTTCGGCCTCGGTTTGGTTTTGAATTCTGAAGTCAAGTATTTATCAACTTCTATATACACCATCAGTCTCTGCATGGAAATGACCAGCACCAATATCATCATCTGCTGATATGGGATAAAACCCACCAAAGATGTCCGAGGACACACACAGCAGTCGGTACCCCTGAGTACACGAGGCAGACGCTTTGGGAAATAGACGTGTACAGTATCTGTGATTTAACACTGCCATCTTGTGTCCAAAGTGTTTGATCTAATCCTGCACATTGCAGCACGTAGACAGCTCCGGGGCTCGCTGTAAATAGAGAATTTGCATATGGAGGAAGAGGACAGATAATAAGAGCACCGTCTTATCTCGTTAGATCTACTCAGGGGCCATCGTGACATTACTGTTGTTATATAAACCAGGTACAGCATGTACTGCAACAACCACTCGCTGTGTTCAGAACACGCGTGTCACCTTGTGTGCAAAGGTTAAAGAAAGAGCCCCACCACATTCAGCCAAATGTTTGGAGACATGATTATGAGAAGATATTTTCTTGAGGAAATGTTTATGACAAACCATATTTATTTCACAGTGTTACCATGGGCATGTGACACAGGTCATAGCAGCAGTCCACAGTGCATCTAAATAAGTGAACGTCATGATAAAAACACAGGCGACTGCAATGGTAAATGTTGCAAACAACACCAACTATGATACCACTGACTAAGATGTTTAATATATGTATAATAGCTGTACTAAGTCAACCTTTTATATGTAATGGCTAAAGATACACAGGACACACACTGCCCAGCTGTGCATTCACTTCTGAGTGCAGAGAAAAGCTGCACATTAAGTTTATTATTAAAGAAAACGGCGCCATGTAGGGAGCTTGATTTCATACTGGACATAACAGTGATGCACAATGAGAGTAGAACAAAGAAGAAGAGAAACTGGGGAGGTCATGGAATATGTTTTCATTCTTCTTTCCTTTCGGGACTTACGACGGTAGGGTTTCACGTATAGAATTGAAAAATGAAGTGTGTCGCTCCTCGCATATGTATTGTGTTAATAGCATTAATGGAGGAAAAACATCGTTTTTTTCCTCATCTTCAGACACAGCAAGCTTTTTTTCATCGTGTCACTCGGCGCAATAGCGACCCCCAATCTCCTTTTAGTTTTACATTTCAATTTCATTAGCCCTCTTTTTTTTTTAATTCACCAATTCGTGCATAAACATGTAGACAATTTGGATTTACTAACACATACGAACACAATAACAGAGGCTATTGATTCACAAAACATAAAAGGAAATAACAGGAGACAGCATGTGAAAATCAAAATAAAATACAATAATAAAAAAATGAAAAAATGAAAAGTAAATTATAAGCAAAGAAGGAGACACGCAAGAGGGAGAGAAGGTTTTGAGAGAACAATACTTACCATAATAAGCTAGATGGCGGTAGCCGTTATCTAGCTCTGTGGAAAATGAGAAGAGCTCCACCTCTTCCTCCTCACTGTAAAAGTGTCTGTAAACTTCCCGAAAATCAGTAAGACAGTTCAGCCTCCTGTCTGCCCGGTGACAGCTTCTACAGCGAGGAGAGCCTGTCTGTCTGTCTGCCTGCCTGCCTGTCTGTCTGTCTGTCTGTCTGCCCGTCTGTGGTCTCCTCTCATTATTCAAATCTAAAAGGTGAGTTCCCATTCCGGTCGTCCCGTAATAAACAGAAGAGGACACAATGCACTGTGGCGTCTTTGTTGCTGAAAACAGCGAAACTACTGTTGTATAATGTAGATTTGCTAATAACTGTGTTAGTACATCGTAATATCTGGCTGCTATTTACTCATGCATGGAGGAGAATTCATTCATTGCCTTTGGTGAACAGCCAGAGAGGGCTAGCTGCTCAGTGTAGACGTGTCTCAGCATGTCCAGGCACCATGGCCAGATGAACAACATGGCAAGTTTCTGCTCTGGGTTTTTCCTGCCAGGATTATGGCACCAAAGAGACGATCTGCGACTGCTGCTAAGGCAGGTGGGAAGAAGGCGAAACAGGAGCCTGAGACACCAAAGCCCAAGGATGCCTTCACCTCCACGAAAGAGGCCCTTCAGGCTGCAGGGCCACAGGTAAACCTCAAGAGGAAGATTGATGAGCACTGCTCAGTGTCTGGAGAGGTAAGAAAGATGCTGTATAACACTACTGTACATTCACTTAGACCAGTGCAAATTATTGAATTTTATGCAATCATATTTAAAGAGAAAAAATAAAAACTGAAAAATGTTCTGTATATTCTCCACCAGGTACACGAGGACTATGACTGCATGCTCAATCAGACCAATATTGGGCATAACAATAATAAGTTTTATGTCATTCAAGTTATTAAAGGAAAAAGCAGTTACTATACATGGAACAGGTGGGGTAGAGTGGTAAGTTTGTCCTGCAACAGATTTCTTCTAAACTACCTTGTTTACTTTATTCTGTTTTGTTCATTGATTATATTTTAAATATTAATAACTACTCTACTTGTGCACTGGAAGGAAAACAGATCTGCTCTTGTACTGCTCATGTTAGTGTTTTTTTTCGTTTTGATATATAAAGCAAATCTCCCCTTATTGCCTCATCTCTGATCTGACTTCAGGGGGAATTGGGACAATCCAAACTCTCAGACCCGTTTGATGACCCCGAGAAGGCTGTCAAGGACTTTGAGAAAAAGTTTAAGGACAAGACCAAGAACAACTGGAGCGATCGGTCAAATTTTGTGTCCCACTCTGGGAAGTACACTCTGATCGAGGTGGATGGAGAGCAGGATGCTGAGGTCAAGGTAACATAAATGTACATCTCACTGGAGAGAGGAACCTTGAATACAACACATGGAAGCATCATCTTATAGAATAAGTTACCACCATCCAGGACAGACTTCATCAGAGAAAAAAACATTTCAAATTCAGTATCAGCTTTTGCAAAATCTCACTGGCTGAACTTTTTAAATATTGCAGGTGGACGCTGTCGATGGAAAGAGTGTCAAAGTCACAAAAAATATCCTAGAGTGCGTCCTCGACAACTCGACCAAGAAACTCATCGAGCTCATTTTCAGCAATGACATGTTCAAGGAGGCGATGGAATGTATGAACTTAGGTGGGTGTGCCGCAGTTTACCCAGCATGTAGTACAAACAGGTCTGTGCAGTCTGGGTTCAGTAGGCACAAAAAGCTGTTCTGTAACACGCTTGTTGGGCTCGAGGGCCCATTGCACTAGATGGGATGCAAAACATATTTCGCTTGATTTCAGTGTTGCTTAGAAATGCAGGAAACTCGGAGATCAAAGATTGCAGTATGTGACGTGTAAATGATTGACCATTGCCACAAACAGAGGGTGAAGTCTGCATTTACACAATGCATCCCCTTATCTCAGCATTAGCCTGTTGCTTGGACTTCGCTTACAAGATCATTGTTATTGCATGTTTTTCTAATGTTTGGAAGTAACTGAAGTAACAATTTGCACCTTAAAATAGGCAAAATACCCAGTGTGAGATGCCTTTTCTTAGCAAAAACAAAGAAAACATGTAATAACTAGTTTGTTTTGTGTTTATTTTGTGTGTGTGTGTGTGTGCGTGTGTGTGTGTGTGTGTGTGTGTGTGCATGTGTGTGTGTGTGTGTTACACAGACATCAAGAAGATGCCTTTGGGCAAGCTCAGTAAGATTCAGATTGCGAAGGGCTTCGAAGTGTTGGAGGAGATCGAAGCAGCCATGAACCAAAAAAGCAGAAGAACAAAACTGGAAGAACTTTCCTCAAAGTTCTTCACCACGATCCCACACAACTTTGGCCGGAGCAGACCGCCAACCATCGACGACAAAGAGGTCGTGGAGAAGAAGAAAGAGATGCTTATGGTGAGGTTTTTTTTAGATTACTCGTAGGAATGAGCTGTCTTTCTATGAGGTGTCCTCGATCATAAAGTCACTCTCCTTTTCCTTGTGCTTTAAAGGTGCTGGCTGACATCGAGATCGCCCAGACTCTGAAGTCAGAGACTGAAAAGTCTCAAGAAGAGATGATAGAGACAGTTCCTCACCCTCTGGACCAGGACTACAATTCTCTCAAATGCCAGCTCACTCTGATGGACAAGGATACAGATACATTCAAGGTACTGTCATAAGTGATGTTAAGGTTCAGTAAATACGAAGCACTTAGATCATCTTCCATTCGTGTTGTCCTCTTGTCCACCAATATTCACTTTTTTCATTTAAAGATCATAGAAAAATACCTGAAAGCGACATCAAATGGCTATCGTTCTCCAAAAATTGTCAACGTTTGGGACGTCAATCGCGAGAAAGAGGTAGGAACTTTCGTCAATCTTGTTTAAAGTGATACAGAAGACTGAAGTGCTCCGACCTAACACATACGTTGCACATTGCAGGGAGAGCGGTTTAGCGAGAATGATGGTCTCGAGAACCGGCGTCTGCTGTGGCATGGCACAAACATAGCGGTGGTGGCAGCTATCCTTAAGAGCGGTCTGAGGATAATGCCCCATTCAGGAGGCCGTGTTGGTAGCGGTATCTATTTTGCCTCTGAAAACAGCAAGTCTGCAGGTTACGGTGAGGCTGTATGAAAAGGCAGGCACTGAAGGAGATAATAATGAAATTGATTGCAATCTTAACCAATGACCTTTTTTCTGCCATGCATGTTTAGTGCGCACCTGTAAAAACACTGGAGTGATGTTTCTGAGTGAGGTTGCCCTCGGCAAGGAAAATACCATCACTCGAGACAATGGCTCCTTGAAGAAGGCCCCCGCAGGCTATGATAGTGTGGTCGCACGAGGACAAGAAGAGCCAGGTACAATGCTTCTTCAGTTTCATTAACACAATGAAATAGAGAAATCTTTCTCTCAAGTTCACTGTCAATATATTGGCGGAGCCACGTGTCTTTTGTTCCTCCAAAAAAAAAAATAAAAAGAACAGTTTGTACAAAGTTTAAGTGCTATTTTTAACTTGAACAACAATAACTTATGAGAAACTTGCTCAAATAGAAACACGCAGTTTATGTTCAAGAATCATGTTATTTCAATACAATTCCATATGGCTCTTTTTGTCTCTAATTAAATCAATTAATTTCAATTAGAAAAATGAAATAATTAGAGAACCACTGTGTTAAATGATATCGTGCAACATATTTTGTTTGATTAAGCTGCTTAACTCCTGTGTTTTCAGATCCATCCAAGGACATCTTCATCACCCTGGAGGGCAAGCAGGTCGCTGTGCCTCAGGGTAAGCCCATAGAGCAGCCCCAGTTCTCAAACAGCAGCTTCAGCAACAGTGAATATCTCATCTACAAAGAAAGCCAGTGTCGCCTTCGTTACCTGCTGGAGCTTAAGATGTAGTAATTCAACTCAAGGAAAGAAGCAGGTCCTCTGATAGAGGAATGCTCCTCATTCCCTCTATATAAGGGACTTCTGAAAAAGCTTGGCTATGGTGTTTTCTTATAATAATATGCTTATTTTCTTTATTATTACAGTTATTGTTTGTGCGTGTGTCTCTACCATGACTCATACATGACGTCTCTGTGCCTTATATTTTGCACACTGTAAAACTGTCCTGGGTGGGATAGACTGCACTTCCATTATATCACATGCTGCAATGAAACAATATCGTTTTCACTTCTTTAAATGTCTAAAAGGACTATAGATATTTGCACAGTTTCGCTTTCAAAATACATGCTGCACCTTATGTTACAAGTGACATCAATTCTGGTTTGAGTAGCTTTCTTTTTACATACTGCATTATTTAATCCAAGTGGCAACGCTTATATAAACCTGTCCCTCGGAGAGAACTATCTTTGAGGGCTTTGCCGCATGCCTTTGCAGTTATAGACATTTGATGAATGTTATATAGTAGAGCCAGAGTACAAATGGTACTCTATGCATAGATATATTTACAGTTAGAAGTATGAAGTGCAATTTGTGGCTGAAGTTCAAGCACTTTTACTAATCTAATATTTAAAGAAAGGCTCTGAAAGTGCTTCTGCTATGCAAAGTGATGTAACATGTAAGTCATGGAACAGCTTGGTCAAATGTCTTGCTCAGTAGATCTTCTAGCTCGGTTCAAAATGCCACCATATGGTGTCAGTAATGAGCAAGTCTCTTTGGAATGTGACTGCATTTTTGCACTAAGACATCACTTGTACCAATGATTAGTTAATAAACTAAAGTGCGCTTCTATCTTGTTGAAGTGTTTTTCATTTTGGATGTTGAGCTTAAATACTTAGTAAAATACTTGCAATTTTAGGTGTTTCCCAGCATTACAGGTTTACATAGTAGTCCATGTTTACTTTTTTGTATGTAAGAAATGTTCAATATGGCGCTGGGCGGCATTTGATAAAAGGCCATATCATTTATTTGCATGGTGTTAATACATATGGTGATGGTGGTGTGTGAACACATGAAATAAGACAGTCTTCAAAATGCTAGTAAACAGGCTAGAAAGATCTCTCTAAATTTGTCCCTTGGGAAATTTGACTTGACTTAGACATTAAGGCTGCCACATAAAACACATTTATAGTGTCGGTAAAGTGCATTCAAACGTGCAACACGACCCCTCATTTCATGGCTTCCTTTTTTAAGTGAGTGTAGGAGATTCACTGATAGAGGGACAACATAGTTTTTATAACTATTCAGGCAGCTTCTCCTATAGTGTCTGACTGATGGGAGCAGTTTGTATTCTATAGTCATCTCAAAGAGCATTTCATTGCTGTCTGGACCAGTCTGTTTATTTGTGATTTTTGATTGACTGATATATTAGCAAACCAAGCTGAGATTCCGTCACATCTGTCACATGTCACATGTCACAGCATGATAAAATAACAGCACTACCTTCTGTCACTACACCCTGAGTCTACTCTGTGCAAAAAAGTAAAGCTGCTGTTGGATCCTAGTGCATACAGATTTCACATGGACAATTTACTACTTCCTAACAGATTACACTCAATATATTACACTAGGACTTTTTTATGGCATACTAAACTATTACATACTATACTATCACTTTTTTATGACATACTATGATCTTTTCTAGAAAGAAATGCAGAAATGTCTGTCTGAAATGGACCACCTGTGGTTTTAAATTCTTATTTCAAATTTTACTGTGGAAATTGAATCAACATAAATAGGACTATTAAGTTTAATTTGCATGACCCGTTGTTTCTAAATGTGTCTTATAATTGTCCAGATAGCTCCGACACTGCTGATGAGATTGTGGGAAACTTGCATAAAATGATTGGTGGTCCCACTTTTTTCATTTTTTGGAATTACCTCAAGGAGGCTGCTGTAATTATTGGGCAGAACAGTTAGCAAACTGGTTCAGTTAACCCGATGAAAGGTATACATACTATTACAGTACATTTTGTACTATTACAGTACATTTTGTACTATTGCAGTACATTTTGTACTATGGCAGTACATTTTGTACTATGGCAGTACATTTTATACTTCTGCACTAAGACATATGGAAAGAATATTCAGGTAGGACTTGGCATATAGTCATACGAAGACTGGCCTTTTGGGCTCATTAATGTATACATTTTTGGGAACCCCTGCTATGGAATACAGGTGATTTATAAAACAAAAAGACCCTTCACCTCTATAGATATACATTTTTTTGTAGTGCATTTTATTTTGGCGACTACAACAATCAATCAATTACTTGTTGTCAGCGGAGCAGTGCCATTCTCTACTCATGTTACAGTTGCCTCTGATTTCAATAAATAATGCTACCAATGCAAAGATACAGAGCTGGCTGCATTGCCCCTTTAACCTGGCAGAAATTAGGACCCAGGGGAGTCTGGGCTCTGGAAGGGAGACAGTGGAGTGTGTGTCTATTCGAAAGCAAAAAAAAAGAAAAACACAATCACACACAATACAATGTGTGACAGTCACTGCCATTCACAGCACAGGACAGGAATGAGAGTGTTACTGGAGGAGGGGTGAGGAGAGGGAGGAAGCATCATTTACCATCAAAAATCATCATGGGATCAGTGATCTGTATCTTTTCAACATGTGTGATAAGTCTGGAGCTCTGGAGCCTCTCTTCAGAAGTACTAAACCTCACACACTGAGTTAACTGGACTTTATCACATGGACTTTCAGCTCGAGGACTGACTATTTTACTTTTTGGAAAATAAATAAATAAAAGTGGTTGGGGCCTACTGTATCTATGCATGTATGTGGGATTTCAGCTGGAGCTGTGTCACGTCAAACACCTGGTTAACCTGTTTGCTGTGAACTGTACCACTCAAACACAGAGGGGATCATGGGTAAGTCTTTTTATGCATAATCAGTGTTGTTGTTTTTATGCTGAATGTGTTTAATCTCGACATCATTTTACTTTCAATCTATATGTTTTACTACACAATGAGATATGAAGGTATTGATATCAGCACTCTAAATACGTTATATATTATAAAAAATTTCTAGATAGTCTTCTTGGAGAGATAAGCGACTTAATTGATTCAACTTTAGCAATTTATTCCCAGGAATGTGTTAAATGGAATTGTCTTGAAACTGCATTACCAGTGTGTTGAGAGTATTTAAAGATGGAGACAGGTAAACGCTTTATTTCCTTTGAACTTCTCAGCGCTTAGCACTCTGACAGACTTGCATTTCCTTAATATTAATGGATGTTGAGTGTCTAAAAAGAGAATTCACAGATGTAATGTCGTACAGATATAGTTGACTTCACCTAAAACAATTGGCAGCAAACGGCTGAGACTACTGAGCGAGTCATTGCTTATTGTCCTCACAACTCTTATCTTTAACATCAGTACAATGGTCCTCAAGGGAAGATAATACTGATCTTACACAAACAATGCTAGTCTTTGCTGTATTCTACTGTAAACAGTTTACAATTTATTTAAGTGCATCTGTTTTCACTCAGAACGTGTAGGCAACTGTTTACATGTTTCCAATAAGAAATCAATAGTAAGCACATTTAATTGCGATATATCTTTCAAATAATTCACATGATATTATATGATCGTCCTGCATCTGTATTCAACTGGACTATGTTAAACTATTATGCATTTTAGTAAACTGGACATCTGACCTCCCTCCTTCACAAAGACACTGGATCAATAAATGAACATCACGCACTCCAGAGAAGATCCTCTACAATGTTAGGACAAATACCTACAATGTATAGGAAGGTTTGGGGAGCCTTCACAGATACTGTAACTCACCTCGACTCAAATGTGATGGCTGACACTCACTAACTGTTTTACTCTCATCTGGACCTAATGTTTATTTTGCCTTGAAAATGTTCATGAATAACAGTTTTCTGTCTTCTCAACTCAGGACATCTTCATATGAGGACATCTGAGATACAAATGGAGGCTGTGAAGAAATGATGGCCGACAAGACTGGGCCCATGATAGCCTCTGTGCCAATTCACCCGGTGCCAAATCTCACCACTGACCTATGGGAGCCCAATCCTACGGTTCCTGCCGACCTGGGCGTCGTCACGAGCTCCCAGTCACAGATCAAAGACCTTTTTGGGTTGTTCTGCATGGTGACTCTTAACCTCATTGCTTTGTTGGCCAACACTGGTGTGATGGTGGCCATTGCCCGTGCTCCTCACCTGAAGAGGTTTGCCTTTGTGTGTCACCTTTGTGCAGTGGACCTGCTGTGTGCCATCCTCCTCATGCCTTTGGGTATAATATCCAGCTCAGCGTTCTTTGGCACCGTGGTGTTTACTGTTCTTGAGTGTCAGGTTTACATCTTTCTAAATGTATTCCTCATCTGTCTCTCCATTCTCACTATCACAGCCATCAGTGTGGAGCGTTACTTCTATATCGTACACCCCATGCGTTATGAAGTGAAGATGACCATCAACCTCGCTATTGGTGTCATGGTCCTAATCTGGGTTAAGTCGGTCCTTTTGGCTATGGTCACGCTGTTTGGATGGCCAGCTTACGGACATCAGAGCTCCATTGCGGCAGCTCACTGCTCTCTCCACGCGAGCCACAGTCGGCTGAGAAATGTATTTTCTGTGCTCTTCAGTGTGGTTTGTTTCCTGGTTCCTGCAGTGGTTATCTTTGCCGTTTACTGTGCCGTGTACAAAGTAGCTCGTTCCGCAGCCATGCAGCAAGTCCCTGCTGTGCCAACGTGGGCAAATGCGAGCCCTGCTAAGAATCGCTCGGACTCCATCAACAGCCAGACCACCATGATCTCCACCACACGCACTCTGCCCCAAAGACTATCTCCAGAGAGGGCCTTCAGTGGAGGAAAGGCAGCCCTTACTCTGGTATTAATTGTTGGTCAGTTCTTTGTTTGTTGGCTGCCCTACTTCATCTTCCACATGCAAATGTCTCTGACCGGCTCCATGCACAGCCCCGGGGACTTGGAGGAGGCAGTCACCTGGTTGGCCTATTCCTCCTTTGCCGTTAACCCGTTCTTCTACGGCCTGTTGAACAGACAGATCAGAGAAGAGCTGGTGAAGTTTCGGCGCTGCTGCTTGACCCAGCCGGCGGAGTTTGCGACATCCAGCCACGAGGGCTCCCTTCAGGAGAATTTCCTCCAGTTCATCCAGAGAAGCAGCAACATCATAGCTGAGACCACATCCAGCTGTGCCAACTCCCAACCCAGAAACACTATGGACCAGGCGATAAAGATCCCTGGACAGATACCTGAGGAGCACGCTTAGACAGTGACCAACATGAGTTATGGACCACAGAGCTAATATATAGGCCATGTCAGTTTTTTATGTAAGCTGGACATTTTTTCTTAACGGATGGGTTCACATTTTAAGTCTATCTTAAATCAACACTGACATGCTCACATGTTCATTGAAATGGTTGTTGGTCACCGGAATAATTCCTCCTGTTCGCACTGGCCACAAGAGATGATTTAATATTTTGTTAAAAAAAATAGAAACCTCCTAATTTATGAGTGCAGTTGGTCTTACATTGCATAGTTTGCAATGTGACCATTGCAGAAGCATACATTAATATTAATATTTAAATGACCCCTTCTTTCAATGTAAGTGATGGAGGATATAATGCACAGTCATTGTTCTGTGCAAAAATCCCCCACTTCACGCAGTCTGCTGAAGCCTCATATTACATTCAGTTGAATTTAAAGGTACTATTGATAACATTTGTATGTACCTTTTAGAAAGGTGCAGAATAAAAGTATTGCTTTTCCTAAAAAAATATATACATATATGATTGTGAATGAAATATTTAAAGAAATTTGTCAGGTTAAAAATGTGTTTATTTGTTTATCTCTGTGTAAGATATCTGACGTGTGGTTGCCGCCAGTGCTAACAAGGCTTGTGAGCCAATAGTATGACAACTTTGATATCACGCGAACAAGACTCTTGGTAGTTGCCAGTTAATGTAAAAAAATGGAACAACAACAAGGGCTGAAAAGCCGGGGCGGTCACTTCTCTTCTTGACCAGTAAGCTAAAGCAAAGGTTTGCTAGTTAGCAAACTGGGAATCTACACCGACACTGTCCATGAAATATGCAGGTTGTGGAACTGCCAACCACGATGTTGTGACGTGAACGCAAAGGGGAGTGCGCCATCTAGTGGCTGAATTTTTATCAATGTTATCAATTGCACCTTTAAGGATTTATTTTGCATTTAACAATGGATTTTGTCCCCCAACACTTCTATGAGATCTTTTCGGCCAGTATGGACAGGTGGATCAATTATAGCAACCAATAATCCCTCCAATGCACATACGGACATGTCACTATTGTTTTAAGATAAACTTGAACAAATTTGACCCTATCCTTTAAATACATCTCGAATGCACAGTGCCTTTCATTGTCTAATTCAGGTAGGCTTTCTCATTTTAGGTCAATGTGCTGTGACTGTACTGTAACATGAAATATTGAAATAGTGACAAATGTTCCCCTGTGTATAGTTTCCATTCATATTACAAGTGGCCTGGTTTTAATGAAGTTTGTAGAAAAGGTTTTTATATGTTTATAAATGTGAAAATCTAGAGTGTAACTACAATAACAAGGTTATGATTGGATGCGTAAATGTTAAATGTTTTATTGTTTTTAATTACGAACAATTTGTATTCCATATAAACATGAGTTGGTTCCGCTGCATCCATTTTGTCATGACAATAACAATAAGTATTTTCAAATGTGATATTGGTGACTGAGTCTGTTGAATTTAGTAAAAGAGTTAAATGTAAATGTTGCCAGGCAGTGGTATAATGAACACGGTGGCCTCTGCAGTGTGACAAGCTCTCATGCATCTGAGGAACAATACCCCAGAGTTCCTGTGTGCAACAGATATGCTGATAGATGGTGAATGTCATCTGCCCCTGTCGTCATAGAAATTAAGTGAGCCCGTGACTCACATAGCAACGAGCACCTTTAGGCTGGATGTGTGCTTATGGATGTATAGCTTTGAATCCTGATTGGAGTCCGCCTGCTAATTCTGACTTGTGCCTGCTTTTCACATGTAGACCGATTACACGAAGCCTGTAGGTTCGTCAACATGTGAATAGAGGCTGAGGGGAAGGTGGCTCAAGCCTCCGCAAATATGAACTGCTGCAAGAGTGACATGGGTACGGTGAGGCGGAGAACGTGAATTTACAATGGAAATCACTACTGGGGATTGATAATGCTCTGAGAGTGGTGACAAAGTGCTGTTTTATGGCCTCTGCTGTTTGTATTAGTCTTTTACAAACAGCAGAAAAAATATGAATAGTGTGGTTAAAGCAAATAATGGCAAACACCCCACTTTGCTGTATGGCTTTCACTAACTGGAGTATACACCACTCTTACAACACTGCGGTTGTGTTCTTAATGCTTTCCGGTGAATACTGCTTGTGACCTGTGGGAAGGACTTTTGAAACACGATCCATTACATTGATATTCACGACATTCAGAGCTCTGTTTTTCTCAACTTAAGTTCAGACAATATTTTTGAAGTAAAACAGATTATTTCTAATCGTGGGCATGTTGTTCCAGAAACATCTGGAAGGACAGGTTTGACTGTTGGAGCTCAGCACTTTGGTTTCTCTTCACGAATCAAATCGTTATTGCAAGTGGACGAGTACAAAATTGAGGGTTGTCTAGATGTCCAGGACCTGAGTGGTTTTTACACGGTAAAGATCACCCACTGAGCCAGATAATTCTGTAGAGGGTTTTTGGACAATAATTGTTATCTCATCAGGCCAAAAAACAGAGTGTAAAGGAAACAGCAATCGCTTATATGTCGTGTCACAAGCCTTGTCTGGGATAAACTGACAAAAAGCAACACGGACAAGACTTTTACAAGGCAGCATACACATTTTGATGATTGCAGTTGGCAAGAAAATAAAAATCATGTCATCCAAAATGGATTCAGTAAAACCCTGCTTCAAGTGTAACCAGGAATGAGACTAGTGGATTCAGTAACATTACATGGAAAAGAAGAAAGGAAATTTCGGTTATTGGTCAGGTCAGGCAACACCAGAGAGAAATCTTATTGACAATTCAGATGGACCAGTGACCTACAGACACAGGACAGATTTCAAGACATCTATGACTGGGTACACAGTATACAGGTTTTTCTTTTTTTTAATTTTTTTTTTTTTACTGTATTTGCGCCAAAGGTTATTTTTGACATTTGGAGTTTACGTAACAATATATTATGCAATACCACAGCATATGTCATTGATACAAATGGAGCTCCAACATCAATACTACTATCAGTTTAATGTCAGGCGTCAGAGTAATAGAAATTATGAAAAGTTCCCCAGAGTACAAACTCTACAAACCAGTGTTCACATTTGTCTTGCTGGTTCAACAAGCCTGCATAAAGTACAATTGATGTGTTTTTTTTTTTTTTGGTATGGTACTATTGTGTTGCCTTTATTGCCCACATTTTAAAGTGGCAGCATTTGTGGGGTTTTACAGTGATATTTCTCTCTCATTCAATTCATGATACTATGTTTAATTAAAGTTGTTATTTTACAAACCAGGAGATGTGCCAAAGGAAAAGTAAGCTAGCATCTGTTAAGTGGAGGATCTACAGACACAATCACAACATAATATCGGGGGCTCTTCATCACTACGGTTTCCTCACACAGCATTAATCATCAGCTAATCAGACCCTGTCTCTACTCTACTGCGATTGAGAACACAAGCTCTTTGGTATTACTGGAAGCATTGAGAGAAAATGAGCTATTTGGGCCCGCTTGGGTGGAAAATGAAGCAAATTTAACCATCAGTGATAAACAAAAAGGATTTGTGTTATTGATTTGTTTTTCAACTACAAAGACAGACCTTGGCCAACAGAGTGTGCTGTATACCAGTGAAATCTCTTCCCTCCTATTTATTTGAAGAAGACATCTAGGAGTTTTCAACAAACAGTGAGATACATGTTACCTGCTAAATGTCTGTTCATGCGCTTTTCAATATGTGAAAGACATTTCAATGTATAAGATATTGGAGTCAGATTGCTGCCGATTTTGAATTATTATCTCTCTACACACATAATCTTTATTCTTTAAACTGTGACCTTTGCACCCGCCGCGTGGTCAATATTTTGCAAATCCCATCCTCTTTGTTTTAAATAACAGCTCTTTTCATTTTTAAAAGAGATCTAATTCACCTATTTTAAATATATATTTCACATTTCTTTTATTGTAAGGCTCTCCATTTTATATTACTGGTTCTAGACTTTGGCAGTAGCCTGGTTTACTTTACTCTAATTTAAATGAGCAGGTAAATGTGATGGTTTAGTTGACTTGGTAAGAAGGTAGTGCAGATGTTAGAAGAGACTATTTACTGTATGACTGTGTGGCTGCTTCGTGATGGACAACGCTGGGAAAGAAACCCTCCTATATAATATAAGATTTGTGTGTTAAAAACCAACACACGCTACTCATAAAAGTGATGAAAGAACTAGGCACACTGTAAAATAAGTGAGTAGTGCAGTGTGACAAATGCACGCATTCATCTTTCTTATACAGACATATATACAAACAGTGATCTCACAGTCAGTGTTAAACAAAGGCAGTGCTGGGGATGTAACAAAGGGGACTATATGTACCAAAGAGGATGTGCAGGGCTGCAGGGAAAAATGCACCACCAAAGCACAATATCATCCGACAAGATAAACGCCTGAAGTATAAACTGATCTAGGCTATAAGCAATATGCCTATATATTAACAATAGAATAATACATTACTACTTTAAAGTGGTAGCTTACAGTGACAAACTCACAGATAATTATCACCCAACTCAGCAGTTCCCTTTTCCGTTTTAGTGTCTTTCATGTTTACATTTTTTGGTTGACAACCATACTATTTTGGTTCACTCTCACCGCTCTCATAGTGCCATTTTCTGACCGCAGCAAGCAGCTGTGTTCAGGTAAAAAGCTCTAAAAACAAATGTACACTACCTGCTCAGCACTATATATCACACAGACAAAGTTAGTGCCTATCTAGTGAATATAGTGGATATTGGTGGAGAACAAAACAGAGCTACAAGAAGAGAGCTACATTCACTTTATTGACCTGAATGAACCAAGAACTTCGTAATAGATTGCAGTAACACTGCCAACTCTGCCTTCATGTTGATAGGACGGTATATTGCCAAAGAACTCACCCTAATCATCTTCACCCCCTTTAATATTTATGGAGGAAGTGAAGGCCGTTTAGCGATGGCCATCGGCCATTTGTCATGCAGGTCTAAATGAGACTTTCCATGTAGTGTGTCACATGGAAAATGACATTAAACACAAGCCTTTAAAAACCAATAAAGGCATTCCTCATCAAGGAGCAAGGCAGTCAGCAGTCCACTATGTTTCACCTGGGTGTCAGTGACATGCCCGCAGAGGGGGTTAGAGCGGTAAGCCTCCTGCTACACCCTGCGCGTCCTCCAACGACATGAACAAAGCAGTCAACAGAGCCGGGACACAGCTCAACTTAGTGGAAATGGAGGACCAGAGATTAAAAGACAAGAGACCAGCTGTGGAACTGATGGAAGTCAAAGTGGATGTACAATCTGAAGATCTGAATTCTACTCACAGTGACACAAGGCCTCAGGTTCAGGACAGGGATCCCAAAGGAGTCAACACGATTCTTAAGGTAACGAGTGTGCACCGTCACAGGAGTTTTAAACACACATCAACCTTTACAGAGAACACACTGCACAGATAAGTGGAGTGAAACAGAACAGAGCCACGATGGTGAGGATGAATGCAAATTCAAGAATCTATGCCAATGACTTTCATATTCGTTCTCAGATATACTATATAATATATATATATATGTATTATATATTATATAAGACCACCAACTTACTGTAATGTCGTTAATATCAATATGCTGCATAATACTGACCTCAAGTGGACATGATCATACACACAGTTCTATTTTGGCTCCTGGTGATAAGGTCCTACACTGCAAAGTACAGCAGGTGAGAAAAAATGACATTGTTTGCAATTAAAAACAGCTCTTTGCAGTACATGTGCGTCCATTTCCCATCATTCTCAGTCTGCATGTCAAGATTTTGTCATCTAACCTCCACGCCTCAGCATTATATTTTACACGCTGTAGAAAAACTGTTCCTCCCAGAAATCACTCACAGTGTCTGTGTTTGTGTCCCAAGGTCACGTTTGAGGATGTGATTGCAGAGCCTCCCTCGGTGCGGAGCTTTGATAAAGTGTGGCTGTGGAGTCACGCCCTGTTTGAGGTGTCCAGACTGTGGATCTATCGCCTCATCTCCCTCCTTCTGGCAGTGCCAGTCTCACTGGCAGCAGGGATCCTCTTCGCTGTGCTCAGCTTCCTTCACATCTGGTAGGACTGTTGTCACACTGAGATGAGATGGACTTACAGGCATGGATTAACTGATAAAAGTTTTTTGTAATCAAAAAAGTGGGTAGGTAGGTAGTTGACTTAGATATAGTAACGCAACCTTTCCCCTAGTAGATTTTGGATTTCTATTTATTTTTTTTTTTTTTTATCAAAGAGATGAGCTCATGTTTTGTCCACTTCCCTGTATCTCTCCAGGTTGATCATGCCCTGTGTGCAGCTGCTTCTCATCAACATGCACTGGGTTCAGACTGTGTGGGGCAGCATACTGAACATTCTCATCAGCCCCTTATTTACCAGCATTGGAAAGTGCTGTGGTCAAATCACCATCCATCTGGCAAAAGATGACGACAGATAGAAAAACAACGTGTAAATCTTTGATGAAACAAAAAGAAAGTAAAAGCAAGTGGTAACAGTTTGCATACTAATTCCTTCAGGTCAATTATAATCTGCATCATAATTGTCTGTGATTATGTTGTATTATTACTCACCTGGCATGATATTTGGCATGCTGAGACATATATCTCAATTTGTCCCCTTTCTGATGATGTTGATGTATGATGCATAGACTTAACTCTAAGCCAGAACAAGCATGTGTTGATAGAATATGTGGGGTAAATGGTACTAAAGACTATCTAATGCACAATTACAAAAGAAAATAACAAGCGATATGTTCTAACCATTGCAAGGAAATCACAAAATGATCCTGCCTGTAAAGCAAAAGAGACCAACATTCATTCAGCGATGCTTTTGTAGTTGAGACCAACTTAACACTAACAAGTGTGCTAATTAGAGAAAGGCTAAATTATTGCATTAATAATAAGATTGATGCAACAATATCGTAAATACCTTTTTTTTTTTTAAACGCGAAATTTCATTAAATAACATGTCTTTCTTTGATTGTAATGTACTATTTTGTTTGGAAGGGGAGATGAGGTTGACATATTCTGAATGTTTGGTTAAATGCAATTAAAATATGTGTTATATTACGTAGGACGTAAACATTCTTTGGTATTATTGTTTTGCCACATTAATATGAATTTAAATAATATAAATGTGAAGTACCCTGTGAAACTGGTTACATGTCGAACAGTCATTCACTGGAGTCACCAAGCTAGGTCAGACAATATGTTTATATACATTATGTTGGACTCTTCAAAGACTGTCACAAAGTGCGTTATAGGACAACTTTAAGGTAAGTCAACTGGTATAACAATAAAATGTTCAAAGACAAGAAAACGATGCTTTCTCTTAGTGAAGTATTCACATTATTTCGATTTAAGAGCGTATTAGCCACTCTGATCATGCACAGGCGAGGAAAGGAATAGTTTTAGATTTTGTTCGACACTTTGTTGCCCTCATTTCTGTACAGTGAAAACTAAGCTACAGCCAACAGCTGGTTAGCTTAGCTTAGCATAAAGACCGGAAATAGTGGGAAACAGGTTTTATAAGGGGGTTAAATAGTTTGTTTTTTTTACACAGTTTTTCTTTTTTTTTTCTTATTTGTAAATTAACAAACAAGATCGTCAGATTGTGTTACCTTCGGACAGAGCCAGGCTAACTTTTCCCCTTGTTTTTCCCAATCTTTTTGCTAAGCTAACTGGCTGCAGGAGGGTTAGCATCCTGTTGACCTGACAGACATGAGAGTGGTATAGATTTTTTCATCTATTTATCTATCTATTTGTAGATTTTTGGTCAGCATATGACACCATTGAGGATTTAACCTAAAAATGACATAAAAAATTCTCTGACAAGTTATTGCTCTTAAGAATCAAGGTATTTAACAATACAGTATTATATACAGTATATATATATATATATATATATATACTTCCTTATATATTCCTTAATATATATATATACAGTATATATATACTATATAGAACTATATAACAAAAAGTAAAACATTTTGTATGTGTGAAGTAACACCCAGCACTGTTGATTAAACTAACCCGAGTTACTGATCCCCACTCTTGCCGTTACATTCTATAGGGCTCTATATATAGGTATGTCTGTCTACATTAGATGAAAGACAGGAGCCAGTGCAGTCTCAGCTGAATGCATTGCGACCCATAGAGGCAGAGGTATGTCCACCATGACTCTCTGCTGAGCTATTTCTGTCGCTCATTCTCCATGTCTAACTGGCCTCAACTCTCTCCATTGCCACTCCAAGAATACTCCTTTAATTGGATTGGCTCTTGACCACATGCACACGGATCCCATTCCGCCCCTCCCTCCTTGCCCCTGTTTCTGCCACCAGGGAACCGGGGCAAGAAATGCGTATCCATGCCCCTCAGTCACGCTTCCTGTACTGTCCTTACGCCCCACTGATCGAGATAGCAACGGAGAGCTGGGGTTGCTCTGAGACCTTGTACCAGCTTTCACAGGCGCCGCCTCCTCTTCCCCCTCTTTTTGGCACCACCATGGTGTATGAGTTTGTTTATGCGACCTGCTGATATAGAAAGCTATGACTGATAGCAACAACTGCACAGCTTAAGGAAGACTGAATCAGAGTTTATTTTGGGGGACCATTGGATTTTATGTATTTAGCCTTGCTAAAATCAGAAATATCTGGAATACAAGGCTCAGTCAGGACCCACATTGTGTGAACTCTCTCTATTGTACAAGACTGTGAAACATGTAATCACTTTACTGTTATGCTTGTGATGATAGCAAACACGTTAGAATATAATAGCGAATGAGATATTGCAATTTTCCTCCTTCTGAGTCCCAATGACTGAGTAACATTTCCTTAAATTCTTGTATTCTCACTTAGATCTTTAACATGTTTTAGGGCATGACATGGAATAAAGGCAAATCTCTCCTAACAAGTCTTTCAAATTAAAGAAAATAACACTATACATTACATACATAAATTAGTCACTTAACATTTTTACAATACATCGGTTGAAAAATAAACAAAACCATCAGAAAACGAATCATTACATTTCTCAGTTCAGCCCAGTAGTACTACTCTACGGAGTATTTGTCAACTGTAGGGTTACAGTGGCAGAAGAGGTACAGTAGAGTTATTCAGACTGGCACAATGCCAACAATGTGACATCCACTAACCACCGCACCACCTGACTTACATCACGCATGATGAAGGTGATGAGTGGATGAATTCTGCTCTAGTGAAGTGTATTTCAATGTGAATATTCCTGCTTCTGAATAATACATTATAGTAATAGCGTAAATCTACGTTAACTGTAATATTGTACTCGCGGTGACATTGGGTATACTTTTCCTATCTCTCTTCTGTTGTGCAATTTAGCTTTAAACACATACAAATAAGTGTTTTTCTTTTCAGATTAAGTTCAGTATTAGGACGCAACACTGTGTCCCAACTAAAGCCAGAGCAGCAGGGTGTGTTTGTGCTCACTGCCTCACTCAGTGGTGGAAGTTCGTGCCACCGTGTAAACCCTGCCCAGTTAGCGCCACAGCCCAATGTGAAATGTGACACAACCCTGGGTTCTCCTTTAAGGCATGCCTTTTCTGTCTGTGTGCATAACATTGTGTGTGTGTGTGTGTGTGTGTGTGTGTGTGTGTGTGGGGTGCCTATGTGTATGCAGGGTGGGGGTCAAGCCTTCCATTTTTGCCAGGGCGTCTGCAGCAGCTGTCCACTGGCATGCAGAGGGAGCGTCACTCACAGTGGTGATACAGGGGTTCAGAAGTGAACCGAGGTGGCTCTGTGCAGTTTGATCCAGGAAGGTTTACTCTCACCGTCTCCGACCCGTCCAGGACCTACAGCCCCACCATGGCGGATCAGTACCAGTACAACACCAACGAGGAGAAGATCGTGAAGGACAGCCACACCAAGGAGATTGATCTAATTAACAGAGATCCCAAGCAGATCAATGAGGACGTGGTGAAGGTTTGTGCAGCATGGAGTTCATCTTGTCAAAGAGAGGATTAAGAACATAACCCCTGTCTTGGCATGTGTGGTTCGTAGAAACAAAGACAGGAGAACAGGTTATTATATTGCCCTGGAAAATCCTTAAATAGACCATGAGCTATTCATGTTGCCTGTGCAGAACCAGAAGTTTATTTTGGGAATGGGCTAGAAGAGTGTGAAACTGATACTCTGTGTCGCTTTGAGTTATTTCGGTTTGACTACTGTTTATCCTGTGATTGTTGCCATGCCATGCCACAAAATATTTTCTGTAAGGACAAGACCGGATATAAATTTAGATTATATTTTGTTTGACTGGAAGGGGTTCATGGTCAATGAAGATGGAAAATCACGAGTTATAAGTAGAGCATATGTCCGGTGATGGAAATATTTGCATGTCAACTCACGTCTGTTTTTAAAACTGGTAGGCTTGTTAACTTGAATCCCAATAGTCTGGTATTCAGGACTTACATTTGTAATCCATGTAGCCATTTTCTGGTAACCATGCCTTGCCATTAAAATAAAGTAGTACCGATTGAAACAGTCTGCCTAATTAGTATCTGAGTAATTACATTTACCAGCTTTGGGTGTCCATCTATAGTTTTTTAAGAATACTGATGTTTTTTTTGTTGCTGAATTTGACTCCCCAATCCCCCTAAAAGCTGAAAGAGGCCAGAATGTACAGAGAAAATATACAACAGTGCATGTCCAACCATTCATTCAGAGGATGATCTCAGGCTGCTATCTCTACAGGAAATGGACAGCGACTTAATACTTCCCATACTGATCGCATCCGGTGGTCTGAAAGAAGAGAAAAGGTTTTAGATGTGCAGTGCATCTGCGTGTCATGATTAAGTTAATTTGCATTTTAAAGATGAGTCTAATCTTAGCATGCGACAGGGCTTTCAAAAGGCGAAGGTGACACACACTGAAAACAGATTAGATGATTGTGTAGTTGCTCTCATGCATTTTACATGCAGTGAACTTCGGTTACTAAGAAATGTGTTTGAATAAAGCTTTTAGAATGATTTGGAACAGGCATTAAAAGCCACTCCATAATGCTACGGCATTAAGATATTTCTTTTATTTTTCATAATGTTCACCACATAATTGGTTTTTCTGCATAAATTTGACCCTAACACTCTGCAGCTCTTTCACAAGCTTATCTTTACACCTCAGATATTCAGAGCCCAGAGTTCTGGTGGAGGGAGATGGATAAAAGCGGTGTGCACTCAGGGGTGTGTAGTAATGAAAGCCTCTTTTAAATTTCCTATTAGGTGGACTTTGAGGATGTCATTGCAGAGCCTGACGGGACACACAGCCTGGATGGGGTGTGGAAGCTCAGCTACACCACCTTTACTGTCTCCAAGTACTGGTGCTACCGCATCTTGTCAGCTATCTTCGGTATCCCTGTCGCTCTGCTCTGGGGCTTCCTGTTCGCATGCATCTCCTTCTGCCACATCTGGGCGGTGGTTCCCTGCATCAAGAGCTGTCTGATTGAGTCGCAGTGCATCAGCCGTATCTACTCCCTCTGCATCCAGACCTTCTGTGATCCCTTCTTCGAAGCCCTGGGCAAGATCTTCGGCAGTGTGCGCGTTGCACTGCGCAAAGAAGTCTAAGAACTCACACAGTAGTGTTTATAGTTCGATCGGATGAAGTGCAGTATCTTTTTATACACCATAAGCTCAGTCCTGGCATCTTGCTTACACCCTGATACTCCTCCTTCCTTCATAACATGCCGTTCCCCACCCACACATCCTCAAGCTCGGTCCTGATATGTCCTGTGTGGCGACTGCCACCAGAAGCTCTGTGACAGCTGCAGCAGGCAGCGTGGTTCTGTGACAGCTCTGGCACTCCTGCAGGGCTCAGTGGTCTTCACTGAGGAAGGAGAGGACTGCCTGCCATGACGAGGATCTGTCTGCCCTCATTTATGTCTATCACAAAAGCCAAAGACAATAGCTACTCCCTCACAACTTCACAAATGAAATAAACTCCCCGACACTGCTGCACCTGTGGACAGTGCTGCATGTACGCATTACATTTGGCCATTCGCAAACGTTATATTGATGCTGTATGTTGCTGTGTCTGGTATTGTTTAAGTTTGTATTGATTGAATTGGATTTGATATATTAACCTTATTTGGAAAGCTCTAACAAAAAAAAAAAAAAAAGAAAGGAACTGAAAATGTTTTCTCTACATAATTCTTGTAATTCTCATTTGTGATGACTCCACAGAAACTAACTTTTTTTTCTGTAATTCATTAGTTTGGAACCAACCGTGCAGATAATATACTTCCTTTTATCAAAGCGTGATGAGTGGAATATTACAGTGCTGCACATTTCAGTCGCATATGTGTAAACAGGTATGGACCTAACTACTGTGGAGTAAAGCGAAAAAGAATCGTAATGCTCCGCAGTGTTATTTTAATTATGTAGAGAAGTGTTATACCTTTGCTGCTATTGTGCACGTGCAGTGAAGAAAAGAAAGTACACATGAGCTGAAACTAATCTAAAGACTCTTTACAATGGATGAATCTGTCCTTAAAATAATCATATCGCACCACTGGTTCAGTGTTGGATTGAAAGTATATTATGTGTGTTATTTCAATTCGCTGTGAGAGGCTGGAGAAATACATTTTTAAGATTCACCAAACATCTTAACCGCGTTTCAGTGATATTTTTTGACAACTCCAGTCAACCGGGAAGCAGTGACCTGGGAGCTGTGACCCACTAGAGGCTGCTGTTGTGTATCTTTCATGTGCGTCTCAGTGCTGTCAATGTTTGCTCATACCTTTCTGGCCAACACATTCTAGTCCTTTATTGTGCTGGAAAATGCACAGCTAGAGTTTATAAGAGCAGAAATCTCACACTGTGTTAAGGAATTATTCTGATCAATTAGCTGTATTGACCAGTGTAATTAAGAGCAAGAGTTTATAGACAGTGACAGTGAAGATGTCGAATAAAAATACAACCAACGTACAACAAATTCTCCTCAATTAAAATGTTTTCATTTATTTATCTATTCTTTGCTTTCTTGAAAAAAAAAACAAGAACGTGTGCAATTACAAAGATACTGTAAACTTAAATTGTCGTTCACACTTACTGGCATCTTTAAAAATGGAAAAAATATTCAGAATTTTTGGTCATAAAATTCATAGCAAAGGTCTCTGATGTAGTATCATTAACACTTTAGAATAACCATCATTAATAAATGGTGAATAGTTGATTAAACTGAAGTTTACTTAAGTAACTACTTAGTTAACAGTTATTTTACTGTCACCAAACAATTCAATTAGAATTTATAATGTTTACGCATTATTAATAATGCTATAATTTTTTTTTTTGAGCAGTTTATTGTTGCACATGGTATAACATTTCATATATACCACTATATTAGGTTTTTGTTAATGATTATACAATGATTTGTAAACATGAACATACAGAAATAGATGGAGCAGATATTTGAAAACCGTCTATAAACATTACTTGGACGATATTATAAAGATGTAACTGAAGATTATAATACCTTGTTAAATGGTTAAAAATACTTTGTAAAGCATCTATAAACATTATTTAGACAGAGAGTAAATACTTTGTCAATGGTTAATAATTGGTTTCTGGTCCATTTATTAACGTAATGTTTAAATATGTTTTACAAACGTTTTCTTAAAGGTTAACAAATCATTTGGCAATCATTAACAAAACATTATTATATATTATAATATAAGTATAATATTATAGTTACAATGTGTGCAACAATAAACTGTTAATACAGAGTTTACTGATGCAATCAAATAATTAGTAAACATTATTCATTATAATTTCATGTTTATTGACAGTAAAATATCTATTGACTAAAGTATAATTAACTATCAATTTATCATTCATTAGTAATTACAATGTTACCTTTGTATCAATTGTTGCCATTAAAAGATTTACGTTTTTTACAGAATTTCTCCTGAAACAATATTTTCCACTGGTGTACGATTATCTTATTGAAGGTACCATTACACAGGAATAGACATACAGGATATAATATTACTATACAGGAAGTAAACTCCTCCTAAGTATAATATTAAATATTTCTTACAAAATGTAATTTTGGTTCATTAATAAATCCTACAATGGAGCAACACCTATGCTGTGTAATGCAGTTGAATATTCCTGCAATAACTAACCTGTATAAAGCTGGTAATGATAGTTTACTAGTAATAGTTCAGGCTCTAGTTTGTGGTGTTGTATTTAGTTACTTTATATTGTAAGTAAAGTGTAAAGTGGGAAAGAGACAAAATATTAGGTTGAGCTGAATTATAGAGTTGAAAGCTGAATCTGAACCTGTCTCTCAACATAAATTGAACATTATAAACGCCACTAATGCAGTATTTATTTCAGAGATATTGTGTTGGACTGTTTTTATTGTGCAGATTCTTTTTTTTTTTGTTGCTTTTATTCAGGTCGCATCTCATTATTGACAATGACAATTGATGTGCTGTAAATATAATAACAAGGATCACATCCTGGATGGCTCTTATATTTGAAACTTTTACAACAAATAGAAAAACAACAGACAAAACAACAGCCTCATGCTTAATTAGCTTTGCAACAAAGGGAATAGGGAATTCATGACCACAACTTACCTTTATTGGCACTTCCTTGTGGGATATTGCACCATGTTACACAACAATTGTTGCCCCTAAGATTCCTCCACAAACACACATCACTTTAGTTCCCTCCAGTGTTCTGCACAGTCTCCGGATCTCAACCCAATCATGCATTTTGGAGCTGAGGCTTAACGGGAAGTTTCAATGTGCTGCCAAAAATGAGCAGGAACTCAGTGACGTTATTTATCTGGCGTTGACAAACATCCCTCTGGTGCATTTCCAGCAACCTTGTCGAGGATTTCAATCCTCAACAGGATCTTTAATGTACATCAGCTATGTGTAAATAATAAAGTCGTTGGTGCATTTGTGCTGCTTTTACTCTTTATTTATTTTTCAAGCTTTTTTCAAAAATGTTACCAGTGACAGACATGACATTTCACATCTAACAATATCTCAGTTTACATGTATGCAATCCGCTGTAAATGTAACAAAGTGAACAAAATTGTACGATATTTATAACAAGCAATTTCATCGTAACACAGACAGCAGGATCTACAAGCTTTGGTGACAACAACTGAATCTAGAGCGTGGTTGGCCAAGGTTGACAAAATATTACTTACTTTCTCTGCACCGCAAATATATACTGTACATCTCAAACAAGAATAATGTGAAATCCAAAAAAGATTCAGGTGATAGCTCAGCTTGTTCCATGATTATCTTGTACGTCTTTATGAACAAAATATTGCACCCTCAATAATATTCTGCACATTTTCCTATTTCACAATTCCATTTTCACTTTACGCTGTAACAAAATGCTAAAGACTTCTGTTGTTGTTTTTACCCCGTCAGGGCTTGAACGGCAAGCCCCAGGGCTTAGGGTATCTGAAGGAGAACTGCTGGATATGACGGGCGTGTGGTGAAAGGCAGCTCGAGAAAAAGAAGGGAAGGGAAGGCGGCAGCTTATGTGGTGGAAGTCTGTGTGATGCTCCTCTGGCTGCTAGTGCTCTTAATGGCAAAGGTTGAGGAGTTGCTCTTGTGACTGGAGTCAAAGTCACGCTCACAGCGGCACTGGGATGACTTGAGGTAGCGAGTGGAACAGCACAGAAAGTTCTGCCTTAGATCCTGGAACAGATGCCCAGCGAAGCACATGTAGATCCAGGGGTTACAGCAGCTGTTGAGGCTGGCCAGCAGCATGGAGATGATGAAGGGCATGGCTGCAGGAGGGAAGAGACAGCGGAGAGTTACTGACAACAAACAAAAAAAGGAACCAGCAGCTTGTTGATCCAGACTGCAATCTATTATATGAATTGTTCTGGAGCAGATATCCATGTCCCCAGAGGATGAATCTCAGTGACTTTGGCGATCACCTGACATTTTGTGGTTTTGAGCGAAATGTCACAACAACTATTGAGTGGATTGCTTTGAAATATGTTACAGAACTGCACGCCAACCCTCAGGATGAATTGTAAAAAGTGTTAAATCATAAGTTACATCATACAGTTACAACTGAGATTATAGCTGGAGGGATTCTCTTTTACATGAGAGATCGAGGAAGGAGAGCGCGTCGTAATACTTGCAGCTCAAGAAATGAACACAAAGTCATTTAAATGGCAACCTGTTCAGACAGGCAAGAAAGCTTTTCACAGCTTTTCTAAAACAAAGCAAAAAACACTTTCCAGGTTAGTATGGGAGATGCGGAAATGCTCCTCACACGTATTTAACCCCTTCTTACTGTTTGTTAATCAGTCTGTGCTCCTGCTATTCTCATGTTGTCTCGAATGACCGTCCCTGAGTTCTAACAAAACTGTTCAGCGTAAATGATCTCTGTAAGGGCATGAAAGTCAGACGTGTGATTAATAAGAATTGATCATCAGCCCTTAAGGGTTTGAGTTTAACTCAATGCAGATCATTCAAATACCCTTCTACTATCGTGACATAGGTTTTATAATCTACCTTTGGGTAAGCACCGCGTCGAAATCTTTTAGAGGGTTCGTCTGAAAACGTCGTAGATACTTAAAGTATGTTTTAACCTGAGCAAGAAAATACAGATGTATGAAACACTCTACAAAATGGCAAACCTAAAAAGTGTTCATTTACTAGCTG
This sequence comes from Bovichtus variegatus, assembly GCA_943593645.1. Classification (NCBI taxonomy): domain Eukaryota; kingdom Metazoa; phylum Chordata; class Actinopteri; order Perciformes; family Bovichtidae; genus Bovichtus; species Bovichtus variegatus. The sequence continues at coordinate 4,068,549 of CALSCE010010723.1, read as the reverse complement.
ATCTGACACAGCTGTACACAAAACACTGTGATCCATGCATTAACCTGCTCTAATGTAGACTGTAATGATGCTGAGATGTATGGAGGAATACGCTTCATTGGAGGCGGTGCAAAAGAATGAATAGCTGAATATCAAGCATTCTTATCAAGGTGGATGAGAGCAGAGTCTGGATCTCATTTGAATAATAAGGGGAATTATATTAAAAAAAAAAAAAAAGAGTCTTTACTGAATTAACTCAGGAGCTTTCACAAGAGAATGATGAATTACACAGCAAATGAAAAGGCAGAATGATCATCCTCTGGGTGGTACATCTGTCTGACTGTCAGGGCTGATACTGGGCAGCCCCAGAAGACTCTTCAGCAAGTCATTAACAAGAACACTTAGTGCTGATTCTTTTCCCTCATGGTAAACACATCCAACTAATCTCATTTTTGTTTCTACCTTAAGTGATATTTATGAGTAAAATTGTGTTTCACACTGCTTGTAAAGACACTACTGTATATAGAAACTGACATTTGCATTTGGACATTGAACACTGGACTTTGTGTCCGTCAAGTACTTAACGCAAATCAATAGCAGCGTGTAAGTCGGCGCCCGAGGGCACCAGGCTCAGCGGGGGGAGATGTTTATGTTCAGAGATTTTTTTTTTTGGGAGCTTCTGGTAGTGTCTGAGTCAGGGTATCACCTTCAGGTGTTTTTGTCCTTTGTCTGGAATGTGAAATGAATGTGGAATCACAGACGCCACTGATGTCACAAAGCTGAGAAGAATGGGACATTGACATTTCCAAAAATCATATTGATAAGTCTGATGGGGTGGTAAAAATGGTGAACGTTTTGTCTGTGACAGTCCTGGCTCCTTCACAATAAATCAGCAGTTTTGGTGGACCTTTGTTTCAAGCAATTTGGCTCTTCATGCATTTAAAAAAAAAAATACACCTATTGGCTTGATGGGAACATTGTATCCACGCGTCAAAATTCTGTGTGCTACACAACTGGTTCAATTTTGGCTAAAGGAATAGTTCAAAATATTGAAAAAAATACGCTTATTAGCTTTCTTGATGAGAGCTAGATAAGAAGATTGATTGATGATCTGACATCTAGTATGACATATAGTAAATAGCAACCAATCGGTTAGCTTGTGGTCACTGGAAATGGCTACATTGGCTCAGAAAAATCTAATTCTACCAATTAAAGCTCACCAATTAACATGTTGTATTTGCTTTGTTTAATGTGCACAAAACGTGTAAAAAGAGTAAAAAACGAGAAATGAGCAACGAGCTGCGTGCTGGACTGTCTGTTGGCAAGGTAACTAGAAACAGTCGGCACAAAGCCAGAAATATCTAGCTTCTCATCTAACTCTCGACAAGAGAGCGAATAATCATATTATATAAAATGTCAAACTTTGAACTTGCAAAAATGATGCATTGTGTTGTTGAGACATGATTACTTTAGTGATGGGGGGCCAGGGTGGAGAAAGTGTGGGAGTCTGCATATACGTAGACTGCTGCTATACAAGCGGTTTCTTCTATGAGTGGCCTTTTAAAGACAGACGGCCACCTTAAAGAAGTAAACTGGCACTTATGTTGAAACGTCAGCTTGTTTGATGGAGAAAATTGAACAAAAAGACGTCTTTCTCAGAGGAAACCATGGTAATGATTTTCCATAATGGCGCCAATCACTCACAAACATGCTAAATGAATGAACTTTTTCTGCACCATGGAAACACTTCAGTCCTCTAACAAGTTTCATAGAACATGTTATGGCTGTATTGTATGTATGACCATGGTAGAGTCATAAAGGTGATTATATTGAATGACCCATGTAATATCATAATATTTGTTTGAGATTAGCTGCTATCTAAATATTTGCTATAAGTCTACATGTTACATCACAAGCAGTAATTACATATTAATATTGAGTTTTACTGTGTATGCTCCACACTGGCTGCTAATCTTTCAGTACAACATAAACAGTGTTAAAGGTACAGACCCTGATTCAGTCGTCACAATTAAAATTCAAAACACATTATTACAACCAAATTGACTAAATTAACTGACATTAACTACAACTACAACATCTCACTTAACCTGCTGTTTTCTGAAACTGGTTTGTGTACATCATGAAAGTTTGAAATATTTCTGCAATGTTCTTCCCTTAGTGAGGGCTTTCTGTTCTAAGCTGCGCAGTCTGGGCTCACTTTGCTGACTATGACTCTAATGGGCACTCTATCTGCACACAGACATGAGACACTCTTTTGTACACAAACCCTGGCACTTGTCTCTGCCAATTCTGGCCTTTCGGAGCACTGTTCACGTGGGGGACAGCCATCAGACATCAACCTCCTCCCTGCACTGAGCCACCCGCTGCAACCGAAAAGGAATTAATCACTTTTTCCATTTAAGGGCCGGAGCACCTTTATTGCTGTATTTCTGGCTACTGTAATTATTGCTGTGAGGTGCAGCACCAGAGCCATTTATAGCAATATACCTCAGTATTGAAGAACTGGATGACAGCTAAGTGCAACTGTTTAGCTCCAAAGTGCAAATAGCTTGTGTGAACAATGCAGCTTGAGGAGGAGGAGGAGGAGGAGGAGGAGGAGAGAGCTGGAGCCTTGTACACAAACCCACAGAAGCAAAAGAAAAGACCCGAGGCCTGACACCAAAGTCTGTTTACTCTCTACTCACCATGAAACTTCCAGACTTTATTGTCATTTTTTTTTTTTTTTTTTTTTTTTTTTTCTTTTAGTCTGTTTTTTGTAGAAAATGTTTCTCTTTTTACTTTTTGCCTGAGTCTGGAAAGTCAAAAAAGGGATTAAGGGATGGAAACAGTTCTAATCAATTTACTGTTGACTCAGTACACAAATGCCCTTACATCAGATAGACAAATTATAGCCACTTTGATCTTAAACACATCGTTACTTTTCACAAGGCTATTACTTTAAGTGCACCTTTTACTTAGTTATATCTAAATGTAATGGGATTATGGAAGGAGCACAGAGGCAGAGTGCAAATGCATTGTGAAGTCCAATTGGCATCTTAAATCTTCTTTTGCTATATGGGTGTGGCCATTGCCCAGCAGGTCGATGAATACAGCGACCATATACACGGCTGCTTAGTGGCCTATTGTGGTTAAATGTCAACGACGCACTCCAACGTGCCCCGCAGGCATAAATAAAAGCTCCTTGGCGCGTGGTGGCGCACACTAATTTGATTAATGATTAGCAGTCGGTCGGTCTCAGCAGCGCGAGGAGGGTCAGAGGAAACTGTGTACCGCCTTTGCACTTTATAGGCCTTTCCTATTTGTTCTTATCATGTGTATCATTATATATAATACAATAATTTGACATATTAGAAAAACTAAATATAGCCTCTGTTTTTTTTCCTGCTTTTCATGATCTGCAGTCTTGATGTAAACAAACCATTTACAGCAGAAAACATTTGATTTACAACTAACTAGTAAGATAGTGTAAGACCTGTCAGTCAACTTTGGAAATGACAGCATGTTATAATAATGTGTTTCAGATTTAGGTAGTGAGGTGACAGGGTTTTTATATTAAGAACTGTGCGTATGGTATAGATCATGTTCTCCATTAAAATTGCTAAATGTTACAAACACTCAAATGTCACACGGGTGTATTAAGCAACCTGGCTGCGGTATTTACCCTGATACTAAAACGGCAGAACCCGACTCTCCGTGAGTCAACCAAATAACCCCAGTGCCCAACCCATCTGAATGAGGAAAACAGAATGAACGCATCTCAAAAATAGTGAATTTGTTGTCTCAGTTGTCTCCAACTGGATACGCATGCGCTGGCACCCTCGTGCGTAAAGAGAACTGATGCGCACAGCAAGAGGGGTGCGACAGTTACAGATCTCCATTCATTACCACTGCGCAATATTGTCCGGAAAAATGTGCAAAAGGATGGAAAAAGATGGTTACTGTGTAAATGGTTCAAACATTTTCAGATGCGTAATGTCATTATCAGTACATCAGCCTTTGCACACCATGGCGCGCATTCAGTATGATATTCAACTTTATAATTCAACCTACCCTCACGGGGCGCTGCTGGATCCCACGCAGACCACATCTGAACAGAAAAAAAGGGGGTCCAACAAACGATATAAGCCATGACGATCACAAAAGTCATTTTCACTGTGGTTATCTTCGCCTTGGAGATGAGTTTAACGCTGCTCACGCGGGACAGTGTGTTGCATTTGGAGGCTTTGGGCGTCAGGCTTATACACTGCTCGCGCCTGGTTTTCAGCTTAAAGTTTTGCCATATTTTGAAGCTTATCAACCCGTAGCAAATGCTCAGTATCGCCACCGGAATGATATATATGGTGAGGCTGATCCATGTGATGTAAGCTTTGGCACCCCAAGGCTTCACGAAGTCGCCCCAGCAGTCATACACTCCTGATCCGGCCGAGCCAACCTCGATCAGGGAGAAAATGAACATCTGTGGGATACTGAAGAGCAGGCTCAAGACCCAGGAACAGATGACATAGAAACGGTCTTTTCTCCTGTGCAAAGAACGGAGAGGCTGACAAATTGCCAAACACCTGTCTACGGACATTAAAACTAACATGTAAGTGGAGGCAAACATCCCAACGACCTGTAGGTATTTCACCAACCTGCACAACATGTCCGGTCCATAGAACCGAAATGTGATGTCCCAGATAAGTTGAGGGAGAACTTGAAATATCGCCACAACTAGATCGGCGATGCTCAGGTGCTTCATGAAGTAATACATGCGGGACTGGCTGTGCTTGGTGGTGTGGATGGCCAGCAGGACGCACAGGTTCCCCGCCAGCGCCAGAAACAGCACCAGGGCGAGCACAGTCACCTCCACCTTCGCCACCTCCTCATTCCGCTTCAGAGGGTTCGTCTGATTCAACAAACCGGTCCCGTTAACGAGACTTGAGTTCCGCCAGGATTCGTTAAATTGCCAAAAGTCAGTTTCATTTAAAATACTCTCCATTGCCGCAGTCGTGTCCTCTGCAGATGCGTCGGGGTTGTGCAGTCATGCAATGGCTAAAACAGTCACTTAAAGGGTCTCAAGTGACAAAGTCTTCTTTTGTGTCGTCCTCACAGGTGTAAAGACGAAGGGTGGGGTATGATGAGGCTCAACACATGTTCCGTAAGTGATGAACAAGGATTGGTTGATCAATCTCCCATTCTTTCTTGAAACTGAAGACCCTTGAAAAATATTTCCACTGATAATATGAAATATTTGACTAAATGTTGGTGCCAAAAGAGAAGTAAACTTAAGGTTCAGATATCTACAGTGTGGATCTACAAGACAGCAACACACGGGTCTAATATTCTACGTGAGTAGTGCTCCTCACTTGTCATAGGTAATTCTCAAAAATCCAAAGAATTAGCAGGCTTTGTGTCGAGCAGAACCATATATATTTACTTTAAAAAAAACAAGCTGAAACTCTGGAAAATGAAATGTGACGAGAAAGAAATGCAGCAGAAATTGAAAGCTCCAACAAGCTCCAACATCATCTCTGGGAAGAATTAGAATGGCGAGCACTGCAGCACTCAAGCCCGTTATATCTGTCCCCGCTTCAGTGAACACAGTAAATCGTCTTACCCATCACCTCCACAAGGTAGCGATGTGAGGCGTTCATTTAGTGTCCTCCCGGTCCTGCTCGGCACCTCGGCAGCTCGGAGCCCCGACCCTCTTCGGAGCATTTATCCCCAGATATGCTCCCAGTGACCTCATTTTGTCCGTAGATTAATAAAGCTGTCCACCCTGATGTCTGGTAGAGGCACAGTCAATCCTGTGATGAAAAAGCACCCTTGTCTTTATGAGATATTTTCACATTGTGCTCAAATCTGGGAAGCAAATCAGACAAAACGTTTTGCTGGTGACTTAAAGATGCAATTAATCCATGTTTGATAAGCAGACAGCTATTTAATAAAGTTCAAGAAGTAAAGGTCACAGGTAATTATCAGTGTTAAAATGAATTTGTGATGGGAAGAAGCTTGAAAATCACAGACAAACTTAGTTTCTCTTTAATTGCATGGTCGATTTTAGAAACCCAGAAAATAAAAATAAAAAATACAGTAGGTTTGCAGTTATAAACCACCGTGCTTTAAAATTAATTTGATTTAGGCATCATCAAGGCAACTCCCTCGGATCTAATGATTATGAATGGGAAGATGAGTTTGTTGGCAGATACAATATTTCAGCCATAACCTTTTTTCAAGAGAGGCCGGAGAAAGCTCTGCACACATGTTCCATGTCCACACTAGCTGCTGTCAACATGTGTTTTTTATTTTCCATATCAAAAGGCATCTTAGGCTACATTCATGACTCAGTTGCTTTAAGCTTTTTGGAAAACCTTGTTGATGTTGAGGATTCCATCTAACAGTCCAAGACGACATGAATAACATCATTTATTTCAGAATTGATTTTTGCTTGAATGACACAGGAGAGAAAGCTTCTCAGCTTCATTCTGTTTACTCATTATATTGTACTGACAGTCACCAGGTTATTGTAAAAGATGACAGTTGACAATGATTACCTCTTACCCTCATGCACACGGGGAAAAAAAACAAACATATGCTGTTGAAATTTTACTCGCAATGTTGTGCGACACCCATGTTAATGTCCATGTGCTAAATTCCAGCGATTCCTCTGAACACATATTTCTTCCTTCTTGCCATCTGTGTTGCCAAGTGCAACGGTGCAATGGAATTTGGGGACTGAAATGAGGAAGGTGAGTCCGTTATTAATATTACTTAATTGATGATGGTGATTAACCAGCACTACTCAATGCTTTCAACAACATGAAAACCAAGATACATGAATGTACAAAATATAATGCACAAATGTCTGAGGAAATGAATAAGCGTGGACAGATAAGAGGGTTTGTAACAGGAAGTACGGACCTAACACAAACTACAGAAGGAGGATTTGTATTTATTTCAAAGTAAAATACCAATCGTCTGTCATTCTGCTTCTTAAATTCTGTTTCAGTGCCTTGTGGTACGGAAATGTCATCCAACATACAGTATGTGAAACCAAATACGTTGTAGATCATGGCCATTAATGAGTGCTCAAGTTAAACACTGCATTTTTACCATACATCTTTTTGAAAATTTAGGAAAATGCTGGATTATATGATTTATTAAACCCCGATGCTAATAGAGTTAGAAGTACTGGAAAGTGAGATGTGTCTCCTACTGTGCAGCTCTTTACATTTCCAGCAGTTGCAAACCCTGTGGGCTAAGGCCTCTGGTCCTATACCTACGCCAGAGAGTTGTCTCCCTCTTTTGCGGCTGTGGTTTTGGAAAATGGCAGATCCACTGGAATTTCAAAGCAGTCACATGAAGACTGAAGATGATTTAGTGACGACTGGAAATTAAAAGGACAAGGAGAAAGAAGTACAATGCTGCATTAAATCTAATGACGTGACTTGTGAATTTAGAATGAAAACATTTAATGACCTCACTTAATACATTTTTCTGTGAGCCACAGGAGCTGTATGATATATAGTTTGAAAACAACAATGACAACAAAATAGCAAGTGCAAATGTCCTAATAAAACAAAGTCAACACTGAAAATTGGAAAGTTTGGTACAGCTAGAACATTGCTACCGCTCAGCATAAACTAATTAGGTTAAAGTCGTAGAAGCGGAACAAAGCAATGTGTTTTTCAAGTTTTTATGACCGTGAAAAAGAAAAGAGCCTGTCAGTGCAGATTTGCTGGGATCAGAATGTGATTGAAGATGTACGCACCGAGCAAGATGGGGTTATTGTTAGGAACTGAGCTGTGTCCCGTTTCAGGTGCTGGATCCTCCAAAGTCTGCATTTCTAGACTAAATATCTAATAACGAGTTGGCAAGGTCCGTCCCATTTCAAAGACTCCTCCAAATGTAGCCGAGAAATACTGCACAGTCTGAATTTGGAGCACACAACCTGGCACACACACTGTTCTGCATCAAGTTGTAAAGTCCAGAATGATCATGTTGACCAGGTTGTCGAGCTCAGGTGGTCAGTCTCTGGTAAATACTGTAACTAACTACACCATGAAAAAGCTACAACACGATGTGAGTAATGGAGGCAGTACATTTGCTTTTGCTGACAGCCTGGCTATGTTGTTCATTACAGGTCATTTAGCAGACGCTCTTATCCAGAGCGATTTACAGTGAACTAACTACAGGGACAGTCCCGGGGTTAATTGTCTTGCTCTGGAGCACAATGGTGGCAGCCTGGTATTGAACTCACAAACTTCCGGTGTTTTATTTCTAGACTACCACCACCCTTCATCAGGGTAATCACTGAAATATATATGGGTATTTAGGATTAATTTCGTACACACTTTGCCAATTTTGCGTCATTAGAAGTCAGTTTTGATCTCTGTGTGGATCAAGTTAAGATTCTCTCATTTAGGGAGGGGGAGCATTATGAATTCAGGTGAACGGGTTAACAGCTTGAGGTCTGGCTTGAAGTTTTCTGCTGACTGATTAAAAGGATAGAAAGCTGCAGCAGTAGAAGCCTAGTAGACTTGAATGCTTAAGTAGAGAGGGGTATAAGGCTGAGAGAAGGTTCCATGTGGTGAGCGTAAACTGTCATGGAAATTAGAGAAAGATTACAGATGGAAAAAAATATGCCCTAGGATTTCTTGATATTAGTGCCATTGCCAGAGAAAATCTTCCAATAAATCTTGAAAGTGATTTACAGTATATAATGTCAGGTCCAGTTCTGAGTGATGAGGGAGAAAATGGTAAATTAAGTCCGCAGAAATGTCATTTTATAATTCAAAATGACTTCAGTGAATGTCATACATAGCCTGGTGGTCTAAGGTGGATACCATGTAATCACAATTCTATTTTATATTACACTGTATCACTTATATCACTGTTACGATACTATATTCATATTATTTTGCAATTACTGTGCTTTATATTTTCATATTATGCATTACTACAGTACTGTCAAGTGCGTATATCATATAACTGCACATATATACTGTATAACATTACAATACTTTCTTATATTATTGTACTTATTATTCAGAGTTCACAATTCATGGTTACTACTCGACATTCTTTGAACAAACATTTGAGTAATTGACTTACTGTATATAGGAAAAGTAATGCATACATTGTAAATAGCTTTTCTTTTTTAATGTCACCTCTCTAGTTTCTTTTTTCATTATTTTATGAAATGGTTCCTTATCTGTTTTCTAACGCCTAAGTCTTTCTGCTGTAAAAAATGTGAATTTCCCCTTGAAAATCAACAAAGTCTCTGATCTTATCTTTTATCTTAAAAAACAAAAGCCACGATGAAAGACCTCCTCCTGCTGACAACTAAGAACAAATACTTTTCTATTGAAAAACAATTTTTTTTTAGAGAAAGTTATTATTTTGAGTTGACAGATGGTTGTTGTTTATCCATTCAACCACTGATAAGGCACTGGGACAGCTGCTGTAAAAAAACGATATTAAGAGTTAAATTAACTTATGGTTTTCGGCATTGGACACAGTAAACACTGGCCAAACACTTCTTTTAAACACTAACAACTTTGCTGTGCTTTGCCGGTGATCACATCCAGTATTTAAGTAATTCATTCATATTTTCCCTTTGTTTTCCAGCCATGGAAACCTGTGCACAATATCTATCCCACCCACCCCCGACTAATTCCAGTTGCTCAGCAGTTCTCTGAGCCATTCCCACACATATTGAGCTTTGAGTTGACAGATCTAATTAGAGACCAGGTTCAGGCCCAAGCCCCTGATGAAGTAAGATAGAAAGGATCTGCACGCTAATACCTTCAGCTCCTGCTGCTTATGTAATCACTCAGTACGCGAGGTTCACAGCCAAGCATTTTCCTCGGGGTGATCTTGTGTCATGAGGTGCATGAAAAAGCAGACCAGCACAGAAGGGATAATGTCACTCCTGGCTGAGTGGGTGAATGCTATAATCTGCACGCTAACATCACTTAAAGCACTACGGTGAGCCATTAGCCTCGTAGAGGAGAGGGTGTTGGAGATTTCTGAGATTATAGCCACATGTTTCAGAGGCTTGTAAGATTGGAGCGCATGTAAACAAGCTAAATTAAGTCCTACATCACACCAGCTCGAGACATATCTCACTCAAGCACGGGGTTGTAACTTGCAAATGTGTTAAACAATATTGCGTGCGGAGTTCTTCAGGTGGGCCTCACTCCTGAGAGAACGCCCTGCTTCATTGCTGGAGCTTTCTGAGTTTCTGTTTGGGCTTTTTTTTTAAGTCAGGATCTAAGACATCTGCTTCCAAAACAATAACAGGATAAGACTTCCTGTGGCGCGTCTGGAAAAGTTGTTTGTTTGTGGGTTTGCCCACTCTGAATGGCATTTACTGGAAGTGGCAGTGGATCTCGAATAAAGCAAACAACTCAACAATACCCCTTATCTACTGCCTGTTTTATGTTTGTGGGACAGAACACACATTGCTTGAGCATAAATCATATTTGGCTTGTTTGCTGAAGAATACATTTATTTGCTGATAATAAATGGAGCAAGATGACTCAGGCCTCAAATGGGTGAAGTTTGGAAACTTGGTAGAACATAGTGATTAGAAATGTGTTATTGTGGATCACTTTTCATTACAAGCTGCGATGATGTCAGATAAGTGAAATTGGGTTTTTCCAAATTGACAATGCCTTAGTTTATAAAAGCAGGGACATTGGGCTTATCACACTTTGTGACCAGTAAACTATATTTATCTTCCTGTTGCTTTTATTGGTGTGATAAATCAACACCATCTACATTAAAAATAACACCACGTCCATCACACTCCATTATATGAAACAACATGCTGCGCTGATCACAGTTGCTGTGGTGGAGAGTGTGTTGTTAATCTGATGTCTAATGCACCCTAGATTAGACATCAGATTACTAGACTAGGTAAATCAACACATTGTAGAGATATAAGTACAACTTTCCTGACTGTTTTCGGCCATGGCAGCAGCGTGGCTCTAGTGATGGCAATGTAGATCTGCCAGTAAATCCATGTGGCACACATCTTTGGTCCAGACTGAAATATCTCAAGAATTACTGGATGGATTGAAATTTTGCATAATTATTCATGATTGCAAGACGATGTATCCTACTAACTTTGTTGATGCCCTGACTTTTCATCTCGTGCCATAATCAGGTCAAATATGTATTCTGTCCAATACTTTGGTTTTTGACCAAATACCTGCAAAACTAACGATATTCCCATCAGCCTCAGCTGTGTTTGGCGCTAATTAGCAAATGTTAACACGCTTACATGGTAAACTAAGATGTGCTAAAGTTTCACTCAAAGTGCTTAAATACAGCTGCATGGCTCTGGACTCTTAGAGATGTGTGATCACATTTGTATTTAGGTTTACGTACACCTAAATGAAGGACTCAAACACTTTTGACTATTGAATGTGTATTCAAGGCAGATACTGTTGTCAAAGTGCACTTACAGATCTGCTCTGGATGTCGGGTTACAGCTGTTGCTTGCTCCTTCTGCATCCTATTCTGCAACATTTTGATAAAGCATTAGATGTTTCAGATAGTCAAATCACGTGATGATCAAACTTCCCACTTATATATAATTTATATATTAAATATAGATTATCCATATACATTTTATACTTTTCCCTCTCTGTACTGGGCGAGTATTTGGTGCAATATCAATAAACAGGGAATAAGGAATAAACAGAACTCAACCATTTCTAACGTGACCTTGAAATCAATGGAAATTCAAGGACATACGATGTATGCTAATACTTTTGGATAGTTGATATATGGGGGAGTAAGCACCGCACTCAAGGACATCACTGTAAGAGCGGTGGACACATTTGACAATATATCAGAGCCTCAATGGGACATTAACACCGCTATGGGAGTATGGAGTGAGAAACAGAAACTGATTTACGCCTCTCAAACATTCTGATCTCACAAATGCACCAGTAAACATGTGGACCTCTCACATGGTTTCCTTGCTCATATTTCAGTGCACCATGGTGCTTTTGAGATAAAGCAGCTTTTACTGCATGTATATTATGTTCTGAAGCCGCTAGCATGCACTAAGCAAACAAAGCAAGTAGTGGACACCAATGTGAAACGACTTCTAATAAATCCTACCGCCTAAGATTAAGTTGAAAAACATTTAATTAGAAGAAAGCACAATGTTCCGTCCCGCTTTGTTATTATGACACTGTATGCAAATACTATAGATTGTATTGACTGGTAGGAACCTATTTTATGATCAGTCCATCTAAGCATATTCAAAAAACACAAACGTCTCCTTCATTTTGCATCAGTGTTTGTTGTCTGATTTATGGGGAAAAGGTGGAGGAAGGGGAGACAAACACAAAGACATTCCACAAAGGAAAAAGGTAACACAAAATCTAGAATTTTGAAAGATTGGTTTGTGGCAAAAGCATTGAATTCACATTTGAAATAACACAAAATAGGAGTTAGAAAAAAGGCTTATTCTCTCCGCTCTAACACATGTTGTGTTTATGCTGAATTTCCATTAAATCTTAAAAAAATCAGGCCTTTCCAATGTATTTGTGCAACCGACACAAGAATATGAATTAACAAAGAATTCACCTGCAGTGAACGATAATGGCATAAAAAAGCAATGACTTGGGTTTCCTGATTAGGTACAGCTTACGTGAATATATTATTGAAACACTAGCTACTTGAATCTTTGTGTGAAGGATTTGGAAAGCTGTGTTTGCTATATTAAAAAGCCATTAGAAATGGACAAAGTGTTGCTTCTAAGGTCTTCATTCTACCTCAGACGAAGAACGATAAGGGATACTCGCTCATTGGACTCTGAATTTTATCAAGGCAAGCAGACATGGCACAGCGCTGTACGTGAGGAAGTATAATCAGAGCTCTTTTGAATAGCGGTAGCAGGCCTCCTCCTGGACCATTACCTCCAAATACACCAGTTAGCAGCTGGACTGTTAGTTATGTGTGTGTTTGTGTGTCGGTTGTCACGGGAGGTGAGCTATGGGGCTTTCCATGGAACTATCACATACACCTGAAAAACTACCTCCCCGACACTAATATATGCCCAGCAGTGCACCTGTGGCACTCATTTCAAATGTAATTCATGTTGGATTAATTTTGCCAGCAGCCACTAAATCAGTGATTTTCAAAAAGCACTTGACATGTTCAAGGATGTGCTCGTGCTTGTAAAGTGTAAGGTTTGTGCTACTTCCTCCACCAAAGGTAAGTAAGTTCCTTGAGTGACAATTTACATTCACCTCTTCTTAAAGAAAGAGCATTTTTACTATTATTACAATTTGAACAACACAAACCCTATACAGAAATACAGTTGTAAATGTATAAGACAGCAACCAAATCAATATCCTGATGAAAGACATGCACATACATAGTAAGTTTCCTAGAATAAAACCACACTGCCCTGAGGGAAATCCTTGATATGATTGCAATCTTTCTAATAATATTCCGTGATGCTATAGATTATGCCCTGCAACGTACAGCGCAATTATTTATTATCAATTAATTATATTATTATCACTGTCGTGTTATGAAAAGAATATTAGAATAACATAAAAGGCTCTCTTTAAATTCCCAGATTGTTATTTCCAAACTGAACATATTGTTCCCTTGTCACTACAGGTATGTATTGGTATATGTAGTGCACTAATGCACCGTCAGTAAACTGGAAAGAATTACGCTGTACGGTGCTTGTCAACATTTAAATCATCACCTAATACTGTTATATCTCACAGGCTTATGCTCTGAAAATGTTGCTCTGACAGTAATAGGCTGAAGTAAAGTCAGAAAAAGAATATCAATTGAAGCTGGCTGGTCTGACAGTAATATCAAAGATGTCAAATATGAAACAAAAAGGGGATTTTGCCACATGGCCATCTCTGATTTGGAGTCACACTAGTGAAGCTAGTATGCACACACACCTGCCAGCAGGAGGTTCCACAAACAGTCGGTCATTTCAAGAGTAATTTCCTAAATTGAGCTGAAACACCCACACACACAAATAATGGACTCTGAGACTCTTCTGTAGAAGACATATCTTTTCCTGCAAACGGATCAGAAATAAAACAATATCATCCAAAAACATTTTCCTGTGCAGTAAACATCTCTGTTCATGACAGAAAAATATATCCTGCGAGCTTTGTTGCCCATCCTTGTTGTAAACTCTATGTCTGCTGACTTATGTGGTGTTTTTTAATAAACCATATCAAATCCTACCATGAAATAAAGAAACAATCACTAGACTGTCAACAGATAAAGGACCAGAAGGTTTATAGTCCAGTATATGTAGATGTACTGTATATTCTATTATGCTATTCAAAAAGGTCGCAATAAAATTAAGCATATTCACAAATGCTCTTGTAAAATCCCTCAAATCCAGCAGACTATTGACTTGAGATTTAGCAGAATATAAGAGGGTTTTACTTGTGTTGGATTTATGTTGATGGTTATGTAACTGTCTCACAAAAGGTGTGTTACTGCACATACTATTCATCCAGGTTTCCAACTTGATGCTTGAACAGTTAGTCTGAGTATAATGAAGTTATTGTTGGACAGCGGGTGACAATCATTAAAGTGAACTTCTGGTCATGATCCTGTCTAATGCCAAAGAGTACAGAATCAGCGCTTAATAATCCCATTTAGTTGAAACAAAAAGTAATCCTCTTAGCAAGTGAAATTGATCTTATTAGTCAGTCCTCTATCACCCCATTAAGAGGAAGACTGAAGATTATGCTCTCTCTGCATTAGTGTCAGGTTTTCAATTTAGTCCACATAGCCAAGGGTCCACTGTGCTGGTGATGAATTTGACATCATTTCATGCCTCCCTTTATCTTCTTCTGCAGATGAGA